>JAKGSA010000471.1:117831-230392 GCA_033558755.1 Philaethria dido
TTAGGACCCAACTGGACCGGTTCTCCCTTCACATTAACAAAGACTGGCTGCTCAAAGTTACCCTCTACTAACTGGCCCGTATGCACGATCTGCTGGCCCTGCTCCAGAGGCACCTCCACCACCTGGTTCACCTGAACCTCGACCTTTTCCTTCTCTTCCTCATTTTTCACACGGTTCACCATCTTTTGTTTTTTCTCACTCTCCGCCGGTTCATCACTTTTTCTCTTAATCACTGTTTTCTTTTTACTTTTCTTGTCCATTTTCACTAATAAATATAAACTTTTGCACTAAAACGCGCACATAATACGCCTGGACGAGGGAATAATACAAATTTTCATATATATTGTACCGCCTCGCCCAGTGTGAAACATTGTCCCAAATTAAACTAATATAATCTTAATATAATAGTTAATGCTATAACTTTATACACGGTGACATTTTACAAGGTTTGTAAACACTTATAATTGTTTTGATTGTAATAAAATGAGAATATCTTGTGCGAAAAGGACAACTCACAGAGACGCCATTTCTAATCGTAAAATGATATTGCTGTCTCACTCTAGCGATACGTTCTTCTTTGTTTAACGTTCATGTACGTTTAAAAATTTGAAGATTTAAACATTCAAAGAAATATAATAATCTAAATATCACATTTAAAGTTAAACATTTTACTTTAAACTTTACAACAAAATTACCTTAATATATAGTTAATATCAGATTAAATTTATTTAACTTAATATATATGTCTTTATGGTTGTTATTATATTTTTCTGCAACGAAACCAACGTGATTCAACAAAATTAAATTTTAGAACGAACTGTCAGTTGACACCAATAATCTTCTCCTATATGTGATAAAATTTATTATTATTCTGTGGTTGGAACCGTTCGTTTCGTTGTAAAGTCGGTCGTCACGTTTCACCAAGAATTTTCTTATTTCCCCGTTACATTTATTGTGCACAATCAATTATTTGTTACAAAACACCGTCCTCTTTAATGCAGTAGGTAAGCCAAAGTACCAAATATATTAATTTAGCTATAATTACCACTTAAAACCACTAGCTTTTTATGCAATATTTCCATAGCTTGCGACTTACAGATATGATCCACTTTTCGTAACCATTTACGCGGAACCGACCGGTTTAATGGAACACCAATTATATATACATAAATAGAGCTTGTTAATCCATTGTTAACAATTATAAAAATCCTTTTAAAGCTATTATTTATACGATATATTTCGCGCGTCATAAGCACCGCGATGTATGCAATTTTTTTGTTAATATCTACTGTATTGTAAAACCGGTTTCATTTATGCAGGTTTTGACCAATTTGTATAGCTCATTCATGTTCGACCAATATTTAATTTAATGGTTAACTCAAGGTGATTTCGTCTATAGTCAATTAAAACTAATTAAACAATAACTGTTGTTATTTCGTCATTTTATAGCTTGAATAACCTGTGTATGTACTAGAGTATAAGAATTCTATATAGTATAACTATGTAGGGCTGCCATCTGTATGTGGTTACTCAGATTTGACCTACTTTAGTGCATCTGAAGGTCTTTTAGAAGGAATTTCTAAAGTGTCCACTTTGTGTCACAGGAATCTCGATTAGGTGAAAAATAAACAATAAAATAAACCTTACTTATATTGATTTGTTCTAAAGAACAAAAAATAACTTAATAAAATATAATTTTTTATGGTGTCTAGGGAAAAGCCTCAATCCCCCAAAACTTTTAGGGTTTGTTAAGTTTTTGTTCAGTGTCTGTAATTTAGGTAGTGGAAGCGGTAATCATAAGTATGTCAACAGGTATGATATATAAAAACTAATCATAATTATCCACTTATCTTTCAAATGGTGGTCTTTATCTGTAAAAAATATCGTCTTTTTAATAAGCTTGAAGAAAATACTATAATTACTACAATTAAAAATAAATTTATATGCATATCTTTTGATAATGTACAAGTATATTAGTCGAAAGACCATTGTGACATAGTGGAAGAGTTTTAACTGTGAATGCGAGTGGTTGTGGGTTTGATTCTTATTTGGAACAATGATTACATTTCAATTATTTTCATTTCTCTGCTCTGGTAAAACAAAGTGTGGCGTTAACTTCCACCATGGCCACTCAATGTGATGAATTTGGGCATAAAAAAATGGAGTGTCTTGACACTAGGTTCTACTTGACTCTCTAATACAAGATAAAATATGAAAAACAATGTTTATTTTTCATTTATTGGGGTAAACAAACAGTATTACATTGTATATTACATAAAAATAGTATTTAAAAAACATTAATAAATGCAACACTCACACTGTTTACCACAGCTTACTTTAAATATACATACATAGACACAATCATAAACAATAATCGACTGAACATGGTTTTAGGTTAATATATCTTACATTATGTTATTAAATGGAGTCTTTTGAACTTACTAGGACATAGGACTGTTATTAAAGTAAAGTATATTATTATAGACTACAGGCTCATGTTGAAAGAATTATGGGTCATTTGAACCACCAGGTGACCTATCTAGAACGATATAAGAGCATAAAGTAATAAGATTCAGCACTATGCCTATCTCTCGAATCTTATTATTTTATGCTCTTATATCGTTCTAGATAGGTCACCTGGTGGTTCAAATGACCCATAATTTTTTCAACATGGGCCTGTAGTCTATTAATTAATTTGAATTTCATCAGTTTAAAACTCAACCTGCATTTTGTCGCTAATCAGATTGGAGCAACAAATATATTTTATATATAGAGGAATCAAATCCACATCCAATCTTGCACACAGACAGACCTTGTCCCACTGTGCTATTATGGTGTTATGTCAAAATACATATTGTTAAGAATTATGCATAGTTAGAAGGATGTTTAATTTTTGAATTGCAAATTTCCTTTTAGTATTAAACTCAAGGTCATTCCTGATATAACATGACATGATATGTAGTTATATGTCTAGAATATATTGTTGTGCTCTTTTCTATATCATTTTTAAAATATTTTTACGTTTTATGCTTCTTGCACAAAAAGCAGGCTAGATAAGGATAACCTAGTGATGCATGAACATTCCTGTGGTGTCTCACGTAGATGGGCTTCCGCTGGGTTTTACTGGGTAGTATTGGGCTTGCCGGTGAGCCCCACAGTACCGGTCATCTGCAAGGCACTATTTGTCTCTGTGAAAACCTTTTTCAGTGTCCAAAAAAAGAGAATAAACTTAGTGTTAAAATACCGCACTCTCCACTCTTAGTAACATTTTAACGGTATAACATATATGAATAGTGATTGAACCTAAAACTAACTCATTTACAGTCAAAAGCTATGCCACTGAGCCAATGTGATTGACTTTAGGATTAAGCAATTCTGTTCATTACAACTTGTTTCTAACCGACTTCATAAGAAGAAAAAGTTTAAAATTTGACTGTATTTTTTTTATTTCTTACTTACAAAACATTTTATTAGGTGACCTAATTTAGATAAGCCTTTTTTTATATAATAGTTAGTGCTTCTGATGAGGTCCCATTGAAATTTAGTTAGATCTCATTTCATTTTTGAGTCTTTTTTAGCTTCACGCTGTATCCCGCATATAGCAGGGTAGGCAGAGGGATCCTGAGAACCTGGTGTTAAGACACTCCGTTCTCTTTCAATATTTCCGTTCCCCATTAGAAAAACCACATCGAAATCGGTCCATCCATTTGAGAGCTATGTTGCCACACACAGATATACACAAGATCAATGCCAAACTTAACACCCCTCTTTTTGCGTCGGGGGGTAAAAAGTTAAAATAATAAGCCGAATTCCTGCATATATATAGCAGGCAAAGAGACCATACACTTTTGAGTTATTTATCATAACTTTTACATACATCCATACATAGCTTCACGCTGTATCCCGCATATAGCAGGGTAGGCAGGGGGAACCTAGTGTTAAGACACTCCGTTCCCCACTTTCCGCCGAATTGGGGCATTACGTGCTGAGTGGCGGAACTGAACGCCGCGCTTTGTCTTGTTACGAAACCCAGGAAATAAAAATTCCATTTCCTGGAGTGTGTCTCGAACCCACAACCTGTCGCGTTTACAGGCGCACGCTTGTGCCTGCCTCTGCGCCACGACAGCCATTAATTTTATTTTTAAGTCCATTTTTTTCTTTTTATGTTAAAATCTTTATTGTATTATGCATATAATTTATATTTAGTAATTTGTATGGCGGAAATACAAATGTAAATCTCAAACATGCTTTAAAGAGATATCAGATAAGATAACTGGAGGTACGTTTTAAAATTATTCATAACTATATATATTATGACAATGGTTTTATTTTTAAATGCCTTTTTTTATCGTTTTACGTCTTGTATTTATTTGTAAGATAATTCTAGAAACTTGTTTGTAGTAATAATAATAAAGTTTTTATTGTTTTTATGGTCATAAGTTTGGTTCTTGCTTTAGGGTGTGGTGTGGTGTTTATATCAGTGGCGAGGGGTGAAAATTTTAGTTAGGCAAGCCGGTAAATTAAGGGAAGCCGATGTATATTTAGGAAAGGAAGCCGGTATATATATATTCTTTATTGCACTTTGTAACAAAAATAAATACAAAATTTAAAAAAGTTGTTAGCGAAGATGGACTTATCTCTGATAGAGATTTCTCCCAGTCAACCTATGGGTATGAATGAGAAGTAAAAGATTTATGTTTAGGGAAGCCGGTAAATTTAGGGAAAGTGGTATAGGATGTCAAGGTATTTAGTAATTTCACTATGGATTTTTTTTTGTTTTTTTAGGTCTAAGAGATTTCAGAGTTTGTGTTTTTGCACTTTTATGTCCAATATTTTCCTGGTGACTTTTTTTTTATTAGCTCTCACACCTTGTTTGACTTTGGTTTTTGGAGCTCTACATTTTACTGGCGAGCTTTTTTTTAGGTTTCATATTTGTACTTTGAAAAGTTAGGCAAGCCGGTGGGAATCGAGTTGTACGGACTCCTAGCCACTGTATTATGTTAATTTTCTCACTGTGGTGAGATTTATGCAGCGTTGAGTTCCGCCACAAAACTCGCAATGTATCGAATTAAGACGGAAAGTCGGTGACTAGGTTCTGCTATGCGCAGGGTAGGCAAAGAGAACCTAGTGAGCATGATACGAAAAGATGAGTATTATAAGCTTGGCATACTTTGAGTCGATCTCGTGCGTTTGTTTGTCTGTTGCATTGTAGCTCTCAAACGATGTTGCGATTCTATATTTGTTGGATCGCTTGGTCCAGCAGTTTGAAGAGTATCTAGGGCATCTTTATCAAAATGATGTAAGGCATTTTTGTCATAAATTTCTACCCCGCTAGGGATACAGCGTGAAGCCAAGTAAAATAAAGAGGTTGATGTTTGTGGATGAGGTGAGAGTATGCAAGGACTGCTGCGTTTAGCACCGTGCTCTCTAACCCCGCTAGCGATACAAGCGTGAAGCTAAATAATTTAATCTTTTTGTTACAGTAAAGCATGGGTGGTAGATGACGTCACTATTTCCCTTAGGAGTCAAACCCCAACACCTCGCGGTTCCACGCAGGGATGCTGTTAGGTGAGTTTGTGATTATTTTACACGTTTTTAAAATACTATTTACATACTTAAGATAAGAAAATTTTTTTTTTATTGCATATAAAAATTTGAACGTAGCGGGATTCGAATCCGCGCCCGTGCTTCTTTATGGATTTCTAGAGGCACGTGTTATATTTGGCATTTAATAATTTGTTAAGAATATCGCACCTCTAGAATTATACGGACCTAATCAAAGAAATGCCCCAATCTGGCGGAAAGTGGGAAACGGATTTGTTGAAAGAGAACGGAGTGTCTTAACACTAGGTTCTTAGGTTTCCTCTGCCTACCCTGCTATATGCGAGATACAGCGTGAAGTTAATCGAAAAAAATCATAAATTTCATTTTTTGCCACAAAACGGTTTAAGACAACGATCTTTATCGGCTTTGGTTAAAATAAGATATAATAATTATAAAAAAATAATTTCTTTTCAAAATACTTAATTGTACATTGAATTAAATCTATATTGATGTTTCCCATAAATAAATATTTTTTAAATAGGTCACTATTATTCTAATTACGATATGTATAATGATATGTGACATTTTCGGATTTCCTTGCGTTTATGCATAAACTAGCTTTCCGCGCGCGGCTTCGCCCGCGTGGAATTCGGTTATATCGCGCGACGTGGTAAGGAGTATCTTATAGTCTTTCTCAAGGTCTAGACTATTTGTCAAAATTGGTTAAGTGGTTTATGTGTCAAAGTTGTAAACAGTTAAACAATCTTACATGATTTTATGTTTGACAATAAGGAACTTTCATACAAACTTTCATCCCCTATTTCAACCCCTTCTACCATTTTTTCGCGATAAAAAGTATCCTATGTTCTTTCCCAAGTTCAGTTCTATCTTCATACCGAATTTTATCAAAATCGGCTGAGTGGCTTAGGCGTGAAAACGTAACAGACAGACAGACAGTTACTTTCCTATTTATAATATTAGTAAGGATTAAGATGTACACGTCAATTGTTATGAAACGTAAAACTGACAATTACTTCTTTTATTAAATTTTATTATTACAATTGACCTTTCCTTATTATCGTGCAAAAATAAATAAGTAAATAAATTTTTTCTTTGAAAAAAATCATACGCAATTGGTCATAAAATGTCCATTTTAACAGGGTGTCTTGTCTCTAGAATCTCTCTGCTTGCTATATATGAGAAACTTAAAACATTCCCCTCAAGTGAGATTTGAACCTATAAACTATTAGTGTAATTAAACATGCCCTAATTAAGTACTAACAAAAAAGGGAAAACGATTTCAAAGAAAACATATTACGAATAACTCAAAAACTCATCAGGTCCTAACTAAATTTAAACCGCCATCAGAAGCACCAGCTATCATATCATCAATATTGGTTTTCCCTGTAAAAAAATATGCGGTAACGCCCATAAAAAATCTATTATTTATATATTATGTATTTTTTCTATATTTGTATTTATATAACGCCTGTCGTGGCTTAGAGGTACAAGCATTCGACTGTAAACGCGACAGGTTGTGGGTTCGATTCCCACTCCAGGATTTGTAAAAGTTTAGCATTTTCATTTCCTGGGTTTGGTAACAAGGCAAAGCGCGGCGTAGAGCTCCGCCACACAGCGCGCAATGCCTCAATTCGGCGGAAAGTGGGGAACGGAGTGTCTTAACACGAGGTTTCCTCTGCCTACCCTACTATATGCGGAATACAGCGTGAAACTATAAAAAAATCTTTGTGTGTATTTTATCTCCTCCATTTTTAAAGTTGGTTAAAAATTGAGCTATAAAAGAATCTAGAGTAGATCTATTGTGTAGTTATTTAATAATTTCAGGTATCCCATTCTCTTATCCGCAACGTGTGAAAAACGGATGGTCGTTATCCCTAAAATATGTACGTTTATATCCTGTCCCTATTAGTTTAGTTGTAGTAGTTTGGAATTACTGAATATTATAAAGGCTTGTGGGTTCGATTCCCACTCCAGGAAATGTAAGTGTTTTCATTTCCTGGGTTTGGTAACAAGGCAAAGCGCGGTGTGGGGTTCCGCCACTCAACACGCAATGCCTCAATTTGGCGGAAAGTGGGAACGGAATTGTTGTAAGAGAACGGAGTGTCTTAACACTAGGTTCTTAGGTTCCCTCTGCCTACCCTGCTATATGTGGGATACAGCGTGAAGTTAAAAAAAAATATAAAAAGCGTTATGGCGTTCGTGTTAAGTAGTAATAGGTAGTCATAATACTAGAAACAAAGATTTATATTGAACATACATACATAGCTTCACGCTGTATCCCGCATATAGCAAGGTATGCAGAGGGAACGTAGTGTTAAGACACTCCGTTCCCCACTTTCTGCCGAATTGAGGCATTACATGCTGAGTGGCGGATCAATGCCGTGCTTTGCCTTGTTACCAAACCCAGGAAATGAAAATACAAAATTTGTATATTTCCTGTGAGTCGGATTCGAATCCACAACCTGTCGCGTTTTCAGTCGCACGCTTTTGCCTCAAACCACGACAATAATATAACAGTATAGGTAGTAGTTATTAAGTATATGAATATTTTTCTGTCTGCGGTTTGGGTAAATTTTCTTTGCAAACATTTAAATATATTTTGATGATATTTTTATAGGCGTCATCAAATATTTTTTAGCGGGGTAGTCAGAAAAAACCCAGTGTTAAGACACTTCGTTCTTCCCATCCCGCCCAAATCTAGATATTTACATGCCAAGTGACGGAAGTTAACGCCGCGCTTTGTTTTACTTACTTAACACGTTGACCGCCAATAAGATTTTGGTAAAATATTCAAAGAATGTTTGGATGATTTTAGGTTTAACTTACGATAATTAGTGGGAAAACAATTATTTTAATTGTATTAAGATATTTTTTGAGGTGGTTTATTGTGTTTTTTGATATATCAGTCACCGGTGGTCTACGCGGCGCAATAGTAAAATATTACAGATAACGCCCACCCTGTGTTAACCGACGTCAACGCTGGGTGACACGGCGGTCAACGTGTTAAATTCACGCTGTATCCCTTGCGGGGTAGTCAGAGTTCCGGAGCGCCAAACGCTACTGTCCCTGCATACCTCTTTCAGCTTATCCACAGTCATTAACCTCTTCATACATGTCCTCCGGGGGTCCTCATGCTTTTTACGTGACCTTCCTCCACTATCATTGATACTGTGTTCTCGAAGGTCAACTGAGGTCTTTTGCTTTGTTTTACCAGGACGAAAAATGGAAATAAATATTATGATTCTACTGGAATGTGTATCGAACCCACAACCACCGCGCTTATAGTGAGATTCTCTTCCACTAAGCCTAAATGACCTCTAAATACATATTATATTATCAGAAAAGGTTATATATATAATTATATTGATAGGTCAACTGTACGGAAAGTTATTGCTGATAGTGTATTTACACTGTTTTAATTACGGTTAGGGTCGTAGGTTCGATTTCATATTCTTGAATGTTCTATATTATGCATGTATAAGCATTTAATTAAAAAAAAAATAACAAAACAGAAAACGGATTGAAAATACTCTTAAGAGTATAATTGTTACGAATAACTCAGAAACTTGTCATATCTCAGCTAAATTTAAATGCGAATACATCAGATAGACTAGCTATCATATAGAAAAGAATCATCAAAATCGGTTCAGTAAAAAGTTATGTGGAATTAATATATATATTTTTTTAACTTCACGCTATATCCCGCATATAGCAGGGTAGGCAGAGGTATCCTGAGAAACTAGTGTTAAGACACTCCTTTCTCCTTCAACAATTCCGTTCCCCACTTTCCGCCAGATTGAGGCATTGCGTGTTGAGTGGCGAAACTCAACGCCGCGCTTTGCCTTGTTACCAAACCCAAGAAATGAAAATACTAAATTTTACATTTCCTGGAGTGGAAATCAAACCCACAACCTGTCGCGTTTACAGTGTCTTGAGGCACGCTTGTGCCTCAAGACACGACAGGCGTTTTTATTGAAGTCTGTTATTTTTTTTATTTCACATACATACGCGTAAATAATTACGCGTATATTATTAATTGTTCACAAATAAAATAGTAAATAAGGAAATTACGTAAAACTAATAAACTTCCCATTGTAAAGGTCAAAACCCATTATTGTGTTTACGATTATAATTATTTTGTCTAAAAAGAAGATTTAATATAAAATTAGCTTTTGCTTGTGATTTGTTATAATATATTTTATATATTAATATAGTATAGTAGCCCTGTTTACGCGTAAAAACGCATTGTCTTAGCAACGTGTATGTGTATATCAAGCACATGGTGTGTGTGTATGAGTGGCGAAGTGTCCATATTACACGATTCCTATCGGCTTACTTTCTGTAAATTATAATAAATTAATGGTGGATTCACTAGCAGATTGAGACTGATATTATAAAAAAAATAACATCCTATACCGTCATCTATATATACCGGCTTACTTCCATGTACCAGCTTCCCTAAATATACTGACATCCCTAAATATACCGGCTTACTTATTTAAAATTTTTACTCGTCACCAATAGCGTGTAATATGTATTTTATTAAATTAAATAAAAAAATATCGATTTTTTGCACTCCTTTTCCATATATAAACGCTAACTGTGTCATGTTTCATACTCCTGTGTTTGCATTATTTTCGTAGAAAGGAAATAATTTGTTCCCGTTTCTTACTATGGTTGCTAAAATTGTTATTTTGTTATAATTCGAAATAAATGAATCCTTTTAATAATGAATCTCTTGAATAATGACAAAAAGTAATAATAAACGCTGCGAATAATGATAAAATTAGAACTTTCGGAACCTTTAAATGTTGTTTTCCCGCACAAAGCAGAGCGAAACAGAGAACGTAGTATGAAGACACTCTGTTCTATTAACATATCCTTCTCCACTTTCCGCCGAATTGAGGCATAGCGTGCTGAGTTGCGGAACTGAACGCTGTGTTTTGCCTACCAGAGCAAGGAAATGAAAATACAAAATATTATTTAATATTTTCACTTCCTGTAGCGTGTATGAACCCATCACCTGTCGCGTTTACAGTCGCACGCTTGTGCCTCAAAACACGACAGGCTATTAAATGTCTCTCCCGAAAAGTGCTTTTGCACTTGTACCACAATATACGTCAAACTCATCCATATTGTAACGTCATCTAGACTTTCCTGTTAGTATTAGCTAAGTAAATGGACGTAAAATCCACAAGTTTAAGGAAGGTTTCTTGTTTTTGCCCTCCCAAGATGACGGTCATGGGAAATTCATAACATAAGCAATAGTTTAGGTATTGAGTTAAAAATATTTTTTTCTGCTTTACACTATTCCGTATAACAGGGTATACATATTTATTATTTGGTGGTAGGAGGTTCGTCCTCCGTCTGGCTCGCGTTCTCCACTATCATGTCAAAGACGAACTACCAAGTGTCTAAAGATGTGTTCCGGTTCGATGGCATGTAAGCCAGGTTTTCTCTATTACCACCCACCCTTTTCCCAGAATGTGGTGGTTTCGATGGCGAATTGCCGCGGCCACTACATTATTTCCTTCCCCTCCCATCTGAACACTAGATCGGCAACGCATTTACAACTCCTTTGGTGTTCAAGGGCAAAGGACAACTTACCATCAGGTGGTCCTTCTGCTCGTTTGCCTTCCTTTACCAATAAAAAAAATCTCTTAATATCTCTTATGTAGATGAAAATTAGAGAAGATAGAGTTTTAACTATAAATTCTCTCTTCTTATTTCGCTAAATAAGGGAAATGACGGGAAATAATAAATACTTTTGATGTGTTCCGGTTCGATGGCATGTAAGCCAGGCTTTCTCCTTTCCCACCCATCCTTTCCCAAAAATGTGGTGGTTCCGATAGCAGACTAATACATTGTCCTCCCCTACCATTTGTATCCTCTAAGTTGGCAACGCATCTACAACATCTCTGGTGTTGTAGATGTCCATGAGCGAAGGTAACCACTTACCATCAGGTGGTCCTTCTGCTCGCTTGCCATCCGTTATCCATAAAAAAAAGAAACATATTGGTTAAGTTAAAGAAGGTTATGTAATGTATGTTATAATCAGTTGTTAGATACAGCTTCCCACATAGTATGCTAGACGGAGAGAATCCAGTGTCAGTACACTCCGCTCTACTCTCTCCAAAGCGAAGAAATTAAAATGATTTAAATATAATCATTATTAATATTTCCTAAGTGTTATTTCATACTCTTATCGTAAGAAAAACTTACAACATTTTCTAAAAATGTTTTTTTTTTTTTAATATAAACCCCTAAGCAGGAATCGAACCGACTGCCAATGTTATTTAGTCAGACGCAGTCCCACTACGTCACGATGGCCTCAAATTTTTGATAATAATAGGATGGGTGTGCAAATTGACACGTCACGCTAAACACTTGGTAACGAGTTCGATAAAATACAGATGACAGTCGTTAAGTAACAATTAGACTGTAAATAAAATGATGTTATTGTGTTAATTAGCTGTGAATTAGTTGGGTCAATATTTTTAGCATTCATATTTGTTTGATCTTGAGACACACCTCTGTTCGTGTTGGGATCATTTATTTTATATGTTTACTGGATATTTATAGTTAGATGCCATCGTGGCATAGTGGTACAGTGTTTGACTGTAAACGCGATGTGTTGTAGGTTCGATTCGCTCTGGTATGACAAAATGCGGTGTCATGGCAATGGCACAACTCATGTGCCAGGCAACACGCATAATGTGTCTAATTCGGTCGGAAACTGGGGAATTAAGTATCTTGACTAGATATTTAGACTTGGATATATTTATAGATAAATTAGCTGTTACCTGCGGTTTCGCTCGCTTTACCAATGATAGTTCATTTGATTATGGGTCTTCCCATGAAGTGATATGTTTTATAGTGGCAGAAAGTAGTTTATGTCGCTCTCCAGCCTTCAGACGCGAAAGAAAGACAAACAAACAACTGTACTACCATTTATGATATTATAATAGTAAGGATACTTGATGGCCTTTATAATTTGTAGCCTATGTGTTATTCCGAAGACATGAAAAAAAATTAAATATAAACATCTCTCGACTGGGAATCGAACCCACAATCGATCGCCTTTACAGTTAGACAGCCTGTCTGATGTTTTTTTAAGTATATATTTTTATTTGTCCGTATATTACTTTAAAATTTCATCTATCTGTTCAGTCTTTCTGTCTTTTTGTGAGGGAATCCGCTACGGATACCTGCCGGGTTAGGAACTCCGGAGGAATAGGTGTAAACCGTGCGCAGCATACCCACTGAAACCTCACGGTGCTCCTCTTCTACCACTTCAAACCGAGGCTACAGTAACACCCCAGTCTTCCGTGAGCCTCGGGGGGGAGGACTAGAGGCTCCTCGCTTCTCCTCTAAGCTCCTCTCTCTTTACCTAGCCAACTATTTGTAGGATAAATATTATGACATGTGTATTAGTATATATGTAATAATTGAGTTATAAGGAGGCTTGTCACTTGCCATAAAAACGCAGACTACCTAATTTTATAATTGCTTTACATACATACATAAATACATAGCTTCATGCTGTATCCCGCATGTAACAGGGTAGGCAGAGGGAACCTAGTGTTAAGACACTCCTTTCCCAAATTATTATTGCTTTAAAAGTGTTTAAAATTGTAGAGGCCAGTCGTGGCGCAGAGGTAATCCAAGTGACTGTAAACGCGACAGGTTGTGGGTTCATACACACTACAGGAAATGAAAATATTAAATAATATTTAGTATTTTCATTTCCTCGCTCCGGTAACAAGGCAAAGCGCGGCGTTGTGTCCCGACGCTCAGCACGCAATGCCTTAATTCGGTGGAAAGTGAAAAAGGGAGTGTCTTGACACTAGGTTCTCAGGTTCCCTCTGCCTACCCTGCTATATGCGGGATACAGCGTGAAGCTAAAAAAGAAAAGATTGCTTATAGATAGGGGGTGAGTGAGTGACTATCAAGAAGTTTAAAACTCAAAAATTGAACCTATGACCATTGAGTTGTTTTTTTTTTTAAAACAGCAGCAGAAAAAAAAGAACGTAGTCCGAGTAAATCTAGTGGGGCGACTTTTTTTAGGTCTTAAACTTTTGTAGACCATATTTTTCTTTTTGCAAAATTACTCTCAATTTTTTTCAAATACATAATTTATTGTCCTTTAGAAAAGATAAGCCGGTGGGAACCGTGTTATTTGAACGCCTCGCCGCTGGAAGACACTCGCCGCTTTTCGCCACAATTCGAGACATTGCGTGTTTAATGGCGGAACTTAACACCGCTCTTTGTGGCACCAGAACAAAGAAACGAAAATAATTTAAATATAATCATCTCACGACTGAGAATCGAACCCACAACTAATCGCCTTTACAGTCAAACAGCCTTTCTGATGTTTTTTTTAAGTATCTTGTTTATCCTTCACAGTAATAATAGTTTTAAAGATAATATATTTATTTGTTCGTATATTTGTCGAAGATTAGATACCAAATAAGCCCCCTAATGAAGGGTAAATATATCCTGTCCTGCTCGCTCGTATGGCAAACGAAAGAGAGGGATATATGAAAGATTTATGACATATACTTACTGATTTATTATATAATCTGTTATGTTTTTATCAATATTTGATTATACTTTTACAATTTAAAAAAAATATGTATTTTTGTTAAATAAAAAAATATATATATATTAAAATTAAGATATAAGCCTTTTTTTACAATAATTTAAGTTTATTGATTTTTTAATGATAAAAAGAGAGTTAGGTTTCGTAATTATTTTTTTTTTTTAATTTTGTAAATTTCAAACAAGTGTTTCTATATCGGAAATCAGCTATGTGGGATAGAGAGTAAAGCTGCTGTATTATATTTAAAAAGAGCAACTGTTGAGTTTCTCATCAGCTCTTCTAAGCAGAATTGCCTTCCAGCCCTGCCCTTTCTGTAGGTACTGACAATACTAACTTTTTGTTCTTTTTTTATTATTGCTAATTGACCATTCGACATTTTCACTTTTCAAATTCAAGCTAAGGAAATTAATTTCTTACCAGATTAATACTTTTATTAACCTATTCAAAAAAGCAGGATGTATGAATTCGACTCTAATCATTTTTATATGCGTTACCGCATATCTTTTTATTGGGTGCACCAATTTTGATGATTCTTTTTTTATATGATAGCTAGTACTTCTGATGTGCTCCCATTTAAATTTAGTTAAAATCCGAAGCGTAGTTTTTGAGTTATTCGTAATAATTATACTATTGAGTTTTTTTTTGTAGTCGGTTTTCTTTTTTTTGTTACAAGCTTAATTATTTTTATTACAAGATAAAATCGACGGCGTCAAGACAGTAACGATAAGAAGTATTATGTCAATTAATTAATATTTTGTAGTAGTAGAGGACCAGCATGGCGCAGAGACACAAGCGTGCGACTGTAAACGCGACAGGTTGTGGGTTCATACACACTACAGGAAATGAAAATATTTAATATTTAGTATTTTTATTTCCTCGCTCTGGTAACAGGGCAAAGCGTGGCATTGAGTTCCACCGATCAGCATGCAATACTAGAATTCGGCGGAAACTTGGGGAAGGGTTATCATCATAAAAGAACGGAGTGTCTTAACTCTCAGGTTCCCTCTGCCTACCCTGATATATGCGGGATACAGCGTAAAGTAAAAGGAAAAAAAAAAGAATTACATAAGTTTTTTTTAGCTTCACTCTTAAAGTTAAGACTCCTTTCTCTTACAACAATTCCGTTCCCCACTCTTCAACGAATTGAGGCATTGCGTGCTAAATGGCGGTACTCAACACCGTCGTTCGTTAATTCTTACTATACTATACTTGTGGTTGTACACGCGATGGTTTGACTTAATTTTCGCTCATCAGATTTATTTTTTTTTCTATTTCCTCATACTTAGTTTATGTACTATAATTGTTTTATTTTTAATTTTTATTTTCTCAATTTAATCTTCAATTCAACCGCTCTAAACTTGACGGAAAGTGGAGTACGAGATAATTATTATTTAATTCTCTTTTTACTCGATATGTAATCGTAATATTAAGTAAAATCCTCGTCAGCAACAAAACTATATCGAAGGATTACAAACACATATGTACTATATACGTAACACGAATTTACTATCGTTATCAGTTGCGCGTGCGCACATATTTGAAAATCGAACGCGCCAATTCGCATTCGGTACGCGACCGTCACACCGCGCGGACGTGTCCACTTGTGCAACACATAAATGTTTTCATTTGATATTCGCATTTTAATACAAGCGTCCGCCATTATATTGTATTACAATTTGTTTTTTTATAAAATAATTGATTATATACTTGTTAATCTGTTGGACGTTGGACGGTTGTTGAGTTTGGAAGTGGACGATGATTAAAGTGATGTTTTAGAACTTTTTTTTTTAATTTAATTATTTATTCAATCTGTGATATTAGTTTTGTTAAAAAAAATGCAAGAAAAAAGTGGAGTTATAACTATACATCATGTGAGTATTGACCTTACGATATGATAATATGTTGCATTGAATAGTGAAAAGTGAATTAGTTAAAGATTGTGTAATTGTTGTACTTATGGGTCAGAGAACTTAGTGTTAAGACACTCCGTTCTCTACTTCGCGCACGAATTCAAAATATAGCGTGTTGTGAGGCGGATTTTAACGCCGTGCTGTTTTTTACCAGAGTGGAGATAATAAAGTATTAATAGCTTCACGTTTTTTTACCAGAGGTTCCCAAACGTTTTACCGTCGTAGACCTCTTGTCATATTTTTGAGTTTTAGATAGACCCCCTGCTATTTACCTTGAAAGAGTTTTTTTTTTTTTTAATTTTATTTTGATTTTTGATTAAAAAAAGCAACGTTGAGTTCCGCCACTCAGCACGCAATGCTTCAATTCGTCGGAAAGTGGGAAAAGGAAATGTTAAAAGAGAACGGAGTGTCTTAACTCTAGGTTCTTAGGTTTCCTCTGTCTACCCTGCTATATGCGGGATACAGCATGAAGCTAAAAAAATGACATATCTTTAACAAAGTACAAGGTTTTTCTTCACATACATACATAGCTTTACGCTGTATCCCGCATATTCCCCACTTTCCGCCGAATTGATTACTTGCACTAATAAGAAAAAAATATTATGAATAACTCAAAAACCTACTCTTCAGATCTTAAATTTAAGCCACTACAATATTGTTTCAGAAGTACTAGCTATCATATAAAAAATTATGATCAAAATTAGTTCACCCAGTAAAAAGTTATGCGGTAACACACATAACAAAAGAAATTCAGTCGAATTGGGAAACTCATTTTTGGAAGCCTGCTAAAATCTACCTAAAGATAATAATCTCATTATTATAATCTCATGATTGATTGTTCAAATCTGACCCTAAGCTTTTTCTTAAGTCCTAATGTTTATACAAAACAACCATATACATATATAATATATGGCGCAGAGGCAGAAGCGTGCGACTGGAAACGCGACAGGCTATGGGTTCGATTCCCACTCCAGGAAATGAAACTTTTCATTTCCTGGGTTTGGTAACAAGGCAAAAGGCGGCGTTGAGTTCCGCCACTCACCACACAATACCTCAATTCGCCGGAAAGTGGGGAACGGAATTGTTAAAAGGGAACGGAGTGTCTTAACACTAGGTTCTCTGGTTCCCTTAGCCTACCCTGCTATATGCGGGATACAGCGTGAAGCTATATAAATAATAATGTACTACGTACTATATAACACGATACGGTGACCTTGTGTGTATGTTTTTACTTTCAACAAAAACTGCTAACATTTATTCATACTGAATATTCTGGAATTATTGTAATAATGTTAATTTTAAATTTAATGTATGAGAATCATTAATCTTCTTTTTGTTAATATATAAAAAAAACATCGTAGTGGCGCAGTGGTAAGGAAAAAAACTGTACACGTGATTGGTTGTGACTTCGATTCTCACTTGAGGCAATGATTATATTTTAATTATTTCAATTTCTTTTTCTGGTTAAACAATTCACGGTGTTTAGTTTCGCCATTCAACACGCAATGTAAGACACTTCGAGTTGATACATATATTAATAAAATATCATCATGGCGTAGTGGAACAATGTCTGTAAACGTTAGTTGTGACTTCGATTCCCAATCGGTAAAACAAAGCGCGATATTCAGTTACGCCGCCCAACATGCAATGTCTCAATTTCACACAGAAAGTGGAAAACGGAGTGTCTTGACACTGTTTTCTCTGACAACTATGTGAATATATGACTTTATAATATGTGAATCATGAGTTATTTTTTCTTCTTGGCATACAATATGTAGGTAGATAGAGAAATTTTAGTATCACACCTCTGTCTTCTCCATTGTGTAAAGTCATTGCGTGTTGAGTGACGTAACCCAACGCCGCGTATCTAATCACTTAGATTAGACGAAGAAAATATTTATATGTACTTTTTAAGAAAACATATATAAGTTTGAACGAGACTCGAAGCTGCGCTTTACAATCTAAGCGATAACCGCTAAGCCATACGTTCGTGTCGCGTTACATCGATATTCTTATACGTTTGTTTTTGATTGTTATTTGTTATTTTCTCATATTTAGAAGTTTTATAAAAATGTTTTCTCACAACAGTCAACGTTAGGTTAACGTGCTAAGATATTTTAACATATTCTAAATATTATTAAGTAAAGTAAAATCTCTGTACCCTCTTTTTATAAAAATCGTGCGGTCGGAGGGGTATGAAATATGGCATACTTAAAGTTTATATGGATATGTGCAGGAGGACCATATTTTTCATAATAATACATTAGAATTACATAAAATTAGTTAAATGAATGTTAAGGGTATTTCTTCAAGATTTCATTCATCACCTGATTCATATGGCCAAATTTTTTGAAACCTTTGGCATATCTAATGTGGCATATATAATAGGTGAGATAGGGATCTCAAATATATGTTTTGTGGTACACCTACTTTCATAGTAACACGTTTTATTATGCCAAAAGTGTCAAAAATTTTGCGCCATATGAATCAGAAAGGGACGAAATCTTGAAGAATAACCCTTAAACACACTACGATTCGTTTGACATACACTTTTGTATAAAATGACGTACACGTCGCCATGGCAACGTGTTGTTAACGCGTCGGCGAGGTTCACATGAATATTCATACATATGTAAAAAAGTAAAATATTTTTAAAAATGACAGATAATTATACGAAAGGCGAGTGATAAGAGGAAGTTGTTATCATACTGGAGTGATATGTAAATTGTAATGCTTTTTAAAGTGATGGATAAAATAATATTAATATTTTAACAAAAAAGAAAAGCTATTTTAAATAAAAAGCGAATTACGAATAGCTCAAAAACTACTTATCAAATCTTAACTAAACATGTCCATTGTGATGTATTTCAGAATTGAAATTTTAATTATTTTAAACTTTTTAACTTTTTAACTTCTTTCGTAAAAAAAAAAAAAAATATTATATTGTTAAAATATTATTATGTATTTCTAGTATTTTTTGAACTAAAAAAAAATTAATTGTTTTTTTTTTAATAAAATAGAAAAATAATGTCTTTTTTGTTATTTTTTTTCGCTTTAACTTATCTTTACACTGGGAAATGCTTTTATGCAGACCGCCCGTAGTGCGTTATTAAAAATTCCTTACAATACGAAACGGTACTGTGCGACTTACCAAAGAAACCGATACTATCCAACAAAATCAAAATCAAAATATTCTTTATTCAAGTAGGCTATTACAAGCACTTTCGAATCGTCAATTTACAAAGGAGTCAGTCGTGTCAGTCCTAACGGAAGCTACCACCGGAGAGAAAGGCAGTTTTGCTGAGAAGAGCCGGCAAGAAACTCAACAGTTGCTCTTTTCAAAATAATTTTTTTACAATAAATATACAACTATGATGTGCCTCCCGACTCAACAGCATTTAATTCCACACATTGATATCATTATAGTATTCTTGGACGGAATAATATACTATTTCCAATAATACGTTCTTAATCTTAACTTTAAATTGTTAAGTTGAAATTAAAATCCAGCGGAAACCCCTCACCACCTGCATGAGACGTCGCAGGTTCGCATGCGCATGCCACTACGACGTCTCGGTATATTAACTTCACCTGTATCTATATAGATAGGTACAGGTGAAGTTACAGTTAGTTTCTTACATAGGATAAGAAAATCTTGCAACGCTGTTGTGATCCACTTATCCTCCTTCAAAAATTTGCAGACGTGTCCGGATCCAATGACGACAATATTTTCATAGCAGAAATCTGATATTTTTGGCTACAATAAGGATAATGATTTTTCTTTATATATTTTTTTACATCATTCATTATTTTATTGTCACATCTCCCAAATATAGCAGAGTAGGCAGAAGATATCTTTTTTTGTGATTGGGGACTCTGATGAATTATGTGAGACTCCAAACTAAAAAAACAACGGCGGACTACCACTAAAACCTTACGGTGATCCTCTTCAATAGTTACTGGCCAAGGTCACAGAAACTGTCCCAATTTTTTGACTTGCTCGGCGGCGGGGGCCAGGTCAGAGAGAACCTAGTGCTAAGAGCCTCCGTTCTCCACTTTCCGTCTATTTGTAACCGATATCAATATTCATTCATTCATTCATTCTTAATTCCCGCCTACTTGTATCCGATACATGAGGCGGTAATCATCTCTACTGTCTTTTTTTATATACACCCATACCTCGCTTTGCGTCGGGGTTACGTTCCAAAAAAACACGACGAAAAGTGAAAATAGATTTTCTATAGCAAACCATTTTATGATCGAAGACAGGTTCCAGGCTAAAAAAAGTAAAATTTTTGAAACAAAAATAATATACAAAAAACTTATTCAATTAAACAAAATAAACAACATATTCATTTATTATATTCATAATAGTTAGAAAGGGAATCCCCAAATTTTGATGGTATGGCGCAATTAAAAACAAAGGTGTTGCCATAATTTAGGAAAAAAAAATCAAAAAAGAATTAAAGACTCGAATCCAAAACAACGCAACTTCGAAAATCTAACGACGCACAGTGAAAATCAGTAAAAATTAAGCAGCGACGCAACTTCGAAAAAAACGCAAAACGAAACGACGCAAAGCGAGGTATTGGTGTATGTTACCGCGTAACTTTTTACTGGGTGAAACAATTTTTATAACGCCTGTCGTGGGGCAGAGGCACAAGCATGCGACTGCAATCGCGACAGGTTGTGGATTCGATTCCCACTCCAGGAAATGTTAGTATTTTCATTTTCTGGGTTTGGTAACAAGGCAAAGCACGGCGTTGAGTTCCACCACGCAACACGCAATGCCTCAATTTGGCGGAAAGTGGGGAACGGAAATGTTGAAAGAGAATGGAGTGTCTTAACACTACGTTCTCTGGTTTCCTCTGCCTACCCCGCTATATACGGAATACAGCGTGAAGTTAAAAAAAAAATTATGATTCTTTTTTGATATGACAGTTTCTGATGTGGTCTTATTTAAGTTTAGTTCAGTTTTTGAGTTATTTGTAATAATTTTAGTTATGAACTCTCTTTTCATCTAATTAGACAAGAAACGTGTATTTATATAAATGTATAATAGTTTTTGTATGTATAGTAACAATGCCTATTGTATTCATTCATGTGTCAAAGTTTAATAAAATTCTGTAACTTGTAACGCACTCTATCAATTTAATTATAATTTAATTACGACAATGTATATATGATTTAAATGTTAAATTAGTATGACGTGAAGACATCGTGGCGTTGAGTTCCGCCACTTACACAATTGCCACTTGATTTCGAGCGGAAAGTACGGAGTGTCTTTACACTAGATGTTATTTGAATTTCGGAAATTAAGGTAATAATTTGCTGGATGTGGTAACAAGGCAAAGCGCGGCGTTGAGTTCCGTCACTCAGCACGAAATGCCTCAATTCAGCGGAAAGTGGGGAACGGAGTGTCTTAACACTAGGTTCTCAGGTTCCATCTGCCTGCCCTGCTATATGCGGCTGCATACCGTATATGTATCCGATATCATATAACAAAGATCATCAGAATTGGTTCAACCAGTAAAAAGTTATTACTCCCTTTTTGAAGTTTTGAAGCTACTTTTTATATGTTATTATCGATTATTATGTATGAGTGAGCGAGGGTTGAAAATTTTAGTTAGGCAAGCCGGTAAATTTAGGGAAGCCGATGTATATTTAGGCAAGCCGGTAAGTTTTAGAGAAGCCGATATATTTAGGGAAGCGGTATAGGATGAAGGTATTTAGTAATTTCACTATCGAATTTTGGCGATGACCTGATTTTTAGATATCAGTGCTTGTTTTTTGCAATTTTATGCCCAATATTTTCCTTGCGACAAATTTTTTTTAACTCACATTTTAGTGTCAACCTTTTTTTTTAGGTCTCGTACTTATATTGTAAAAAGTTAGGTAAGCCGGTGGAAACCGAATTATATGGACGTCTCGCCACTGTTATGTAGGTACGTACGAATAAATTAAAATACATTGACACTTATTATAACACCGATGACGATAAACTTCAAAATAAGTGTGTTTTTGAGGTCATCATGTCTATGTGACAGCGAGTGACTCTAAACGCGGTTGGTTGTGGGTTCATATACGTGAGGGGGAATTATTATATTTAAATTATTTACATTATTCCACTTTGTTGTTACCAGATACTACCAAAACGCGGCGATAAGTTCCGCCATTTAACATCCAATGTATCAAATTCACTCGGAAAGTGGAGAACGGAATGTCTTAACACTAGGTTCTCTTTGACTATCCTGCGATACGAGATAAAGCGTGGATCTAGACAATTTTTTTTTAGTCTCACGCTGTATCGCGCATATAGCAGGGTAGGCAGAGGGAACCTAGTATTAAGACGCTCCGTTCCCCACTTTCCGTCGAATTGAGACGTTGCATGCTGAGTTGCGGAATTCAACGCCGCGCTTTGCCTTGTTACAAAATACAGAAAATGAAAATACTAAACTTTAACATTTCCTGGAGTGGGAATCGAACCCACAACCTGTAGCGTTTACCGTCGCACGCTTGTGCCAGGCAGCAAAATAATATTTTTCAGCAAACAGGTATCTATAATTTCGGATCAACCTTATCATATTTGTTATCTAACAAGGAAAGTTTAAATATGGATAATTGGACTTTGTGTTATCCTTAAATCCGCCGCTAAGTTGGTTTATCATTAGTGAAAATATTTGAGAGCGTTGTTAAACGCCGTTGTGACGCAGTTAAAGAGTTTCTGACATCGTGGTTGTGAGTTTGATTCTTACTTTTTTTTCGCTTTTTCCATTTTCGAACGCATCGACGCATTGCACGTTGAGGGGCGTAACTTAACGCCACATATTGTTGGATATTATGCACTAAAAAGTAACACAATTACGACTAATAGAGAATGGAGTGTCTTAACACTACGTTCTCTGGTTCCCTCTGCCTACCCTGCTATATGCGGTTTACAGCGTGCAGTTAAAAAAGAAAATTCGACTAATTCTCGAGTTATTCGTAATTATGTTACTTAGTAAAGTATTTGACTGACTGACTTTGTAGTCGGTATTCTTTTTTTAAAATCTTAATTATAATTATAATATTAATTATAAATATAATTATATATATTAGAGGTGTGTCCATTTATCAATTAAAGGTATTCGATATTAGTTCTTTGAAAACGTATGACGATTTGGCTTATCTTTTGTTTTTTTTATAGATATCATAGAGACAGTCGTAGCGGGTGTCAGGTGTTTGCCAAAGATATCCATGGATAAGTTTTTATCGCAAAGTGTAATATGCTTAAAATACTTATTTTTCCATTTTAAAAACGTTTTTGTTTCTACTAGACTTCCCGTTGACGCGTTAATAACGCGTTGTCTATCAATAATAATAATAATAATATGCTTTATTGTACACTAATATTATAGAGAAAAAAAAACGAAACATAAGTAAAAAAAAAATGTACAGCAGGCGGTCTCATCGCTGTAAGCGATCTCTGCCAGGCAACCTTAAGGTGTGGGAGTATTAAAATCATAAATACATAGATACATACATAAATAAAAGGACATGTTCATAAATACATACATTTTTTTCTTTTTTTTAACTTCATCCTGTATCCCGCATAGCAGGGTAGGCAGAGGGAACCTAAGAACCTAGTGTTAAGTCACTCCGTTCTCTTTCAACACATCGGTTCCCCACTTTCCGCCAGATTGAGGCATTGCGTGTTGAGTGGCGGAACTCAACTCCGCGCTTTGCCTGCATACATAAATACATTGAATATATTTATACTAAATCAACCAAATTGAATATATTATCAATGTATACTCGTATGTCACTTTATATAAACATGGATGTCAAACCATGGTAGTGTGTGTAACATTTATTTTATTAATTTAATATATTTTTTATGCATTACTTTAAAAAGATATTATCATTGTGCACTACTTTGCTATATAAATTATAAGTGTGCCAAGTTTCATTCTCCTCTGCCCACTTAATTTTCAGGTATCTAAAGTTTTTTCTTCACGTATTAATATATAGATAAAAGAGACTCCACGAGTTATAGCAATGCGTTGTCTTAACAACGTCGCTTCATACAAAAGTGTATGTTAAACGAAACGAAACGAACGAAGTAATGTGCAAAACATTTTTAGAAAAGATATTTTTTTTAACTTCACGCTGTATCTTGCATATAGCAAGGTAGGCAGAGGGAACCTGAGAACCGACGTGTTAAGACACTCCGTTCTCTTAAAACAATTCCGTTCCCCACTTTCCGCCGAATTGAGGCATTGCGTGCTGAGTGGTGGAACTCAACGCCGCGCTTTGTTTTGTTACCAAACTCAGGAAATGAAAATACTAACATTTCCTGGAGTGAGAATCGAACCCACAACCTGTCGCGTTTGCAGTCGCACGGTTGTGTCTCTGCGCCAGCGTGAAGTTAAAAAAAAAAGAAATTAAAATAATTTAAATATAATCACTTCTCCGACTGGTAATCGAATCCACCACCAATCACGTTTACAGACACACGCTGTTCCACTGCGACATGATGACCTCACCAATAAGTCCGGGTTTTTTGAGTGTCCAGCATTGGTAATTTAGCCAATTGGCAGCGCCCCGACTTTAATTAAAATGCACTAAAAAGTAAAATTATTACGAATAACTCAAAAACTACTCGTCAGATCTTAACTAAATTTAAATGGGACCACATCAGAAGCACTAGCTATCATATAAAAAGAGATATAGAATCATCAAAATTGGTTCAACCAGTGAAAAGTTATGCGGTAACACACACAGAAAAATACAGTCGAATTGATTACTTTCTCCTTCATGGATGTTCCTCAGTCCTAGATTGCAAAATAGCTTGTGTTATGGACGACGGAAAGAATAATAATAGTTAGGTGAGAAATCACAAAGACCCCCACAGCTTTTAAAAAAAAGCTCCACAGCTGTTAAAACAATTAAAATAGGTATCTAATCAGTATTGAAGAAAGAAAAATCACCAATACCTGGGGTTTTTGGTTGAGCCCATTGTGACGCAGTGAGACAGTCTAACTGTAAACACGATTGGTTGTGGATTCAATTCCCACTCAAAGAAGATCGCATTTAAATTATTTTATAGGTTAATGACCTGTGGACGACTCGAAAGAGGTAGCGGCTGGCGCTCCGTTCTCTCTGGCTACCCCGCTAGGGATAAAGCGTGAAGCTAAGATAAGTTAAATTATTTCCATTTCTCCGATCTGCCAAGATTAAGCGTGCCGTTTTACTCCGCCACTCATCACGCAATGTGTCGATTTTGGTGCGAAAAGTAGAGAACGGAGTGTCTTAACACTAGGCTAAGGCTGCTTTTTGTTCGGCGTCGGTAATTTAGTCAATTGGCAGAATAATCGAAAATAAATTGAGGTCGTTTCATTCAACTCTTACCACCAATCCTTAAATTATTTTAATTTTGTGATAAATTTCAAGGTAACAGGACGCATAATAAGGAGATACGTCAAATTTTAATAATCCTTGGCCTTAATAATATACATATGATTAAGTTACAATAGTAAAACACATGCAGTTATGCCATTTTGAATTGAATAACTTAAATATTTGAGGTCATCGTGTCGCAGTTCACTCTCGTAACACAAAGCGCGGCGTTGAGTTCCGCCACTCGATAAGAGGAAAATGTGGTTAGAATACAATTCCCCTCCGCCGCTGGGTAGCGTCCCGTAAGAGGCGGGTATCCCAGTACGCAGGTGGTAGGGGGTTCGTCCTCCATCTGGCTCGCGACCACTATCATGTTAAAGACGAACTGCCAAACATCTAATCATGTGTTCCGGTTCGATGACAAGTAAGCCAGGCTTTCCCTATTCCCACTCATCCTTTCCCTGGAATGTGGTGGTTCCGATAGCGAACTACTACATTGTCCTCCCCTTCTGTCTGTATCACTTAGGGCGGCAACGCGTTTACCACACCTCGGTGTTGTAGATGTCTATGGGCGAAGGTAGCCACTCCCCTCCGTTACCATAAAAATAAATTGTAGTGTTTTGACACTAGGTTCTCTTTGTCTGCGTTGTTATGTGGGAACGATAGTAGCAATATCTATCCAGGCAATATATATCTTTTTTTTCCCGACTGTCAGAGGAGGGTTATGTGTTTCGCGCGTATCATGTATGTTTGTAATATTCTTTTTACCTCATATCTTCTAAACCCCTGGACCGATTTATATAATTAAGGTAACGTTGGATAGGTATTGATACTTCAAGTGTTCTTAGATATGTGACGTCACTTTTAATTCAGTATGGCGCCCTCTAGAGGCAATTATGTCATGAATAAAAACAAAAAAATCGTTGATGTGTACCGTGTGGGGTGTCAAATGAAAGGACTTAATTACGCTTACGTAGTAACTAACGGTACCCAACGCCACATAGTAATTAAAAAAAATACATATTCTTTAAACAAAATATAAGAAAAACCAGTTTTTGTAGAACCTTGCGTTTGCGAATATGACCTACCTTACATAATATTTTGTCAAGCGACTTTATACTCTCCGTTTGCTAGTAATAAAGTCTCTTTTTCAACAAAAACTCTACCTCGTAAGGCCGTATCCAAGGTTTTTACGATAGAAATATATTTATAGTTATAACGGTTTTATTTAGATGTTAATTTATTATTTGCAATATTAGTATTGATTGGTTAGGTTTATTGTATGTGGTGTGGCTGTAAACGAAGGTTGTGGGTTCGATTATCATTTGAGGTATTTTTTTTAGCTTCACGCTGTATCCCGCTCATAGCAGGGTAGGCATACGGTACCAGAGAACCTAGTGTTAAGACACTCCGCTCTGTTTTAACATTTCCGTTCACCACTTTCCGCCGAATTGAGGCATTGCGTGCTGCGTGACGGAACTCGATTGAAAAGACTTTTTTTTAATGGTATATCAAAGCCACTGTGGGTTAAACCCTAGACGTTAACAGCGCGGCGTTGAGTTTCGCCATTCTCCGTTCTCTTTTAACTCCGTTCTCTTTTAACATTTACGGTCCCGTAAATGTTAAAAGAGAACGGAGTGTCCTAACAACTCAATTCTCAGGTTTCCTCTGCCTACCCTGCTATATGCGGGATACAGCGTGAAATCTACTCTAGCAAAACAAAGTGCGGCGTTGAGTTCCGCGATTATATCAGCGCACTATGTCGCATTTTAACGTTAACTCAAAGAATTGTATTACATATGTTTTACTTGACGATGTTTAACATTTAAGTATGTATTGTATAACCATTTTTGAACTGAATTCCTAATGTCTCTGTTCTTGACACGTGAGCTGACTTCAAAGTGTTTTGGAATATTTATATAATATAGCAAGAGGCCATAGTGGCTGTGTGACAGCGTGTGACTGTAAACGCGGTTGGTAGTGGGTTCATACACGTGAGGGGGAATTATTATATTTAAATACGTGAAGCAAAAACTTTGGATCCTTTTTCACGAAAATTACGCGGACGGAGGAGCATGAAATTTGGCACACTTATAGTTTATATAGAGACGGAGTGCAGAATGCTAACATTTTTTTTAAATAATGCATAAAAAGTATATTAAATCAACAAAATAAATGTTACACGCCTGCATAAAGCAGGGTAGGCAGAGGGAACCTATTGTTAAGACACTCCGTTCCCCACTTTCAATCGAATCGCATTGCGTACTCAACGCCGCGTTTTGCCTTGTTACCAAACCCAGGAAATGAAAAATTGCATTTCCTGGTGTGGGAATCAAACCCACAGCCTGTCGCGTTTACAGTCGCACCCTTGTGCCTCTGCGCCTCGAAAGGCGTTAATCGTGTTATATCTGATTTTAAAATATATTTTTTTGTCAACAGATGCGCCTACATCGTTGTGAAGGCTGCCTCGCGGCCTGTCGGCCCGAGCGCGGCGGTACGCCCTCCCGCACTTTAATCAGGTAGCCGCTTCAAATTCGTTTGCCTTGTGCTTAACTTCGCCACTCAACATTTAATGTTTCAATTTCGGGCGGACAACGTAGTGTTTTGACACCAGGCTCTCCTTGATTTCCTGTTATGCCGTGAAATGGGTCCAACTGCATTTTTTATGTATATATTTTTTTATTTTTTTTTTTCACTTCACGGTGTATTCCGCATATACCAGGGTAGGCAGAGGGAACCAGAGAACCCTAGAGTTAAGACACTCCATTCTCTTTTAACATTTCCGTTCCCCACTTTCCGCCAAATTGAGGCATTGCGTGTTGAGTGGTGGAGTGGTGGTGCGTTTTTTATAATCATATCAGATATCTTCTGTAAAATTTAATTTTCACTAAAGCCTATCCGGAAAACCAACATACAATTTATTTAATTTTAAAATTATACTTAAATTAAAAATAAATTCATATATTTATTTATTAATAATAGTAAATATTTTCATTTTCTCACTCTGGTAACAAGGCAAAGCGCGGCGTTGAGTTCCGCCACTCAGCACGCAATGCCTGAATTCGGCGGAAAGTGGGGAACGGAAATGTTAAAAGAGAACGAAGTGTCTTAACACTAGATTCTCTGGTTCATGAAGCCAAAAATATATATATTTATCTCTTTCTTACTTCAGGAGTAATCAATTGAAAAGAGCGAGACGGTCGCCCTACTCCCCGCCGCTTGAGAAAGCAACAAAAATGGTTGAACCTGCACCCCCCACCCCACCAGACAATAATGCACCTCGTGAGTATTTCATTCTTTTTTTTATTTTTTATTTATATTGTTAGGCTGTATAATGTTAAACCTTTGTCTTATTTTCAATTTATTTTTTTCGTCTCCGTGTGTTACTCTTTTACTCAAAAACTACTGAACGTATTTAGATGAATCTTTACAGTAATATAGCTTATAAGAATAACATATTTCCGTTCCCCACTTTCCGACAAATTTAGGCATTGCGTGTTGAGACAACAGGAGAAACTTCTTTACTGTTACTAAACAAAATGAAAAATACTAAATTTTACATTTTCTGGAGTGGGGGTATCAGACCCACAACCTGACGCGCGTTTACAGTCACTTGCGCTTGTGGCTCTGCGACAGGCGTTGGCGGAAAGTGGGGTACGGAAATGTTGAAGAGAATGGAGTGTCTTAACACTAGATTCTCTGGTTCCTCTACCTACCGCTATATGCAGGATTACGAGCAGGAGTTATAAAAAAAAAGACCTTAAAATAGCATAGATTACAATTTATAAAGATTTTTGGCTTGTAATTTGGCCGTAATAAAATGAAATAAATGTGTACTATATAACGGTTGCGAGGCGTCCATACAACTCGATTCCCACCGGCTTTCCTAACTTTTCGAAGTACAGAAACATGGGACCTGAGAAAAAAAAGTCGCCAGTAAAATGTGGAGCTCAGAAAAAACAAAGTCAAAACAGGGTGTCAGAGCTAAAGAAAAGGTCGCCAAGAAAAATGATAGGCATAAAATTGGAAAAAAAAAGGCAAGTTCTGACATCTTATAGACTAAAAGGTCATCGCCAACATTCGATAGTAAAATTACTAAATACCTTCACATCCTATGCCGGCTTCCCCCTAAGCCTTCATCGGCTTCCATTAGTTTACAGGCTTACTGACTAAAATTTTTCATCGCTCGCCACTGCTTTATCTAATCTAGCATACATTACATATACATATATAGATACATTATAACCACTGTATATTCAATATTTTCAGAAAACGTATAAAAATTTGAATATAGCGGGATTCGAACCCGCGTCTATGGTTTCTCGTTTAAGCGTTCTGACTGCTAAACCATACGTTCTTATCGCGCTAAATTTCTTTATTATTATTATTATTTATTATTATATTATTGAGAAACGTATATTATTCTGTCCAAGAATACTATAATGATGTCAATGTGTGGAATTAAATGCTGTCGACGCTCACCCGGGAGTCGGGAGTCGGGAGTCGGGAGTCGGGAGGCTCATCATACTTGTATATTTATTGTAAAAATTTTATTTGAAAAGAGCAACAGTTGAGTTTCTTGCCGGCTCTTCTCAGCAGAACTGCCTTCCTCTCCGCTGGCAGCTTCCGTTAGGACTGACACGACTGACACCATTGTAAATTGACGATTCGAAAGTGCTTGTAATAGCCTACTTGAATAAAGAATAATTTGATTTGATTTGAATATTTCTCTTATACCAAGTGTTGTGTTAACACTTTAAAAATAAATAAAATGTGTATGTTCGTTCGTCCCCAGCTATGCCCTGGTTCGGTATGGACATTGGAGGTACACTGACCAAACTCGTCTACTTCGAACCCCGGGAAACCAATAGAAGGGAACTGGACAAGGAGACAGAGATACTAAAAAATATAAGACGTTATTTGACGAGGAACTCCGCGTATGGGAAGACTGGGAGGCGAGATGTGCATTTACAGGTTAGCTTCTTTGTTATATATAAAATGTGCAAGTTGAAGTGGCAATGGATAGGCAACATCGCTCAAAGAACTGATAACCGATGGGGTCTTCCCCATCGGTTATCAGTTCTTTGAGCTTCTCGAGTGGCAACCACGAACCGGAAGGACGGACGACCGTCAGAATTGCGGGGAATGGTTTGCTTGTTACCAAACTTAGGAAATGAAAAATTCTATTTCCTGGAGTGAGAATCGAACCCGCAACCTGCATTTACAGTCGCATGCTTGTGCCTCTGCGCCACGACAGGCGTTAAAAAACAGTACATTATAACAAAAAAGCCTATTACAACAACAGTTATAATAGGCTTTTTTTTACTCCGTTCTCTTTTGACATTTCCGTTCCCCACTTTCCGCCGTATTGAGGCTATGCGAGCTGAGTGGCGGAACTCAACGCCGCGCTTTGCCTCGTTACCAGAATTGGCAATTTTACAGCTTATAAACTGTTGTACTTTAAATTATTTTTTGGCTTATGACAGAAAAAGAATATTATATCTTATTCAATCTTTTCCTCGTTGCGGAAGATGTTTATAAAAAAAAAAAAACACATTATCTGTCACGTGCTTGTCATGTGTCAGTTGGTGCATTTTTTTTATTGTCATAGATAATTTATATTAATATTATGTACAGGGGTCACTTCAAGGTTAACAGATAAAATATACATTTATATAGTACAAGTGAGGCCTGTCGTGGCGCAGAGGCAAAGCGTGCAATTGTAAATGCGATAGGTTGTGGGTTCATACACACTATAGGAAATGTTTCTTTTTTTTTTACTTCACGCTGTATCCCGCAAACAGCAGGGTAGGCAGAGGGAACCTGAGAACCTAGTGTTAAGACACTCCGGTCCCCACTTTCCGCCAAATTGTGGCATTGCGTGTTGAGTGGCAGAACTCAGCGCCGCGCTTTGATGTTTAGGACGGCTTTTATAGGAAATGTAAATATTAAATAATATTTAGTATAATATTTTCATTTTCTCGCTCTGGTAACAAGGCAAAGCGCGGCGTTGAGTTCCGACAATCAGCAACGCAATGCCTCAATTCGGCGGAAAGTGGGGAACGGAAATGTTAAAAAAGAACGTAGTGTCTTAACAATAGGTTCTCTGGTTCTCTCTGCTTACCTTGCAATACGGGAAAGCTAAAAAAAATATATAGTACAGTCTGTTTTTACTTATGAGACCATTATACGTATGAGACCATCGTGACGGATAAAGCGGTTTGAGTCTACATTCTTTATTCGCACAGCGAAACTATGGATCTCATTACCGGCTACTGTTTTTCCTAAGTCATACAATTTGGGGGTCTTCAAATCAAGAGCCAATAGGTTCTTTCTAGACAAACGTGCATCATCGTAGACCGCATTAATGCTTACCGTCTGACTTTGACGCGGTCAAACGTTATCCTATCAATCATAAAAAATAAAAAAAAATCCCAGTGGGACAGACCTGACTGTACACTCGATTGGTTGTGGGTTCGATCCCCACTCATATATTTCTTCGCTCTGGTCATAACGTGACGTTGAACTCGGCTACCTAACACGCTGTTCTCGTTCTTGTGAGAAGTGGTTACTCAAAATCTATATGACAGATCTTAACTAAATTTAAATATAATAGAACCACATTAGATACACTAGCTATCATTTAAAAAAAGTATCACCAAAATAGGTTCAATCAATAAAAGTTATGCGATAACACAAAAATATCAGTCGAATTAAGGAACCTCTCTCTTTTTTTGAAGTAATTTGAAAAATATATGTATGAAGCGACCACCTAAACATATACAGTGAAGAACGTAGTGTCTTGTCACTATATTCCCACCTTCTCACTCCCCAAAAATAAAGAATTTTTTACCCCAAAACCAGATAGAGAACGTTATAATACGAGGAAGAGGAGGAACCCTCCATTTCATTAGGTTCCCCACCAGCGAGGTTTTTATACTAAATTCTAGTTATACATATTAAGTTTCTTATGAGACAATGTGTATGCCTTTACTTGCCGTTCAAAAAATGAAGCATGTAACTTATTTCTTTGAATAAAATTATTTGAATTTGCCCTAAAACCAGATGGAGAACGTAACAATACGGGGAAGAAGAGGAACCCTCCACTTCATCAGGTTCCCCACCAGCGAGGTGGGGGCGTTCCTTCAGCTTGCCAGGTCTAAGGGCATGGCGGCGCTCGTGAACACTATATATGCGACCGGTGGCGGCGCTTATAAGTTCGAAGAGGATTTTATTAAGGTAAGTTGGGGTTTGGCCTGTCGTGGCTTGAGGCACAAGCGTGTGACTGTAAACGCGACAGGTTTTGGATTCGATTCCCACTTCTGGATATTGAATTTTTCATTTTCCTGGGTTTGGTAAGCCACAAGTAGGTAGCCAAAGTGCGGCGTTGATTTTCGTTACTCAGCACGCAATTCCTCAATTGGGCGGAAAGTGGGAAACGGAGTGTTTTAACACTAGGTTTCCTCTGCTTACCCTGCTATATGCGGGATACAGCGTGAAGTTATGTATGTATGTATTTAGTATTTAAATTTCCTCGCTCTGGTAACAAGGCAAAGCGCGGCGTTGAGTTCCGCCACTCAGCACGCAATACCTCAATTCGGCGGAAAGTGGGGAACGGAGTGCCTTAACACGTCGGTTCTCAGGTTCCTACTGTTTACTCTGCTATGTGGGATACAGCGTGAAGCTAAAAAAAATAAACTTGGGGTTTGGATCCCGGTTTAGGGAAAAATATTGGTAGAAATTTCCTTTGTTAGTGGTAAATGTTATTGGTTTAAATATCCTCGGTGAAATTATTATGTTTAATTTGTTTTTTTTTATTGCTCTGGAAAATAATGCGCGGTGTTGGGCTCCCTCAATAAGTGGAAAGTGGGTTCTCTGATTTCAGTGCTAAGCGGCAAATAGCTGTTTTCTAATTGGATATGTAAACGATGAATATAGGTAAAGCGGTTTTTTTTTTTAATATATATTTTTATAATGTTTCCAGGAAGTGAACATGCGTCTATCCAAATTGGATGAACTGGATGCGCTCATAGCTGGTGTCCTGTTCGTGGATTCCATGAATCCTCAAGAATGTTATTATTGGGCCCCTCCAGAGAGTGATTCTGCTTGTAAAGATACAGTAAGTTATATGTATTAATAATTGATGCCTGTCGTGGCGCAGAGGCACAAGTGTGCGACTGTAAACGCAACAGGTTGTGGGTTCGATTCCTAGGAAAAATTCCAGGAAATGTAAAATTTAGTATTTTCATTTCTTGGGTTTGGTAACAAAGCAAAGCGCGGCGTTGTGTTCCGCCACTCAACACACAATGCCTCATTCATTCTTTATTCGGCGGAAAGTGGGGAACGGAATTGTTGAAAGAGAATGGAGTGTCTTAACACTAGGTTCTCTGGTTCCCTCTGCCTACCCTGTTATATACGGGTTACAGCGTGAAGTTAAAAAAATAATAATAATAATTAAAATTTTAACATAAAAGTAAAGCAACGTACGATATTTTAAAATTATTATGACTTTTTGTCAGTTCTTAACTTAATGGGACCATATATATTAAGTAATAGCAATCATATTAAAAAGAGTAATTAAAGTTGGTTCAGTAAAGAATGAGTCACACCGTTTTTAGCTAACAGCATATCTAATTAGAAGGCAACTGAAGATAACTGAACTGAAGATAAATCTGTTTTTATTTTTTTTCTATGTTCAAAAATGAGTGAGATATGTCGCGTTAAAGTGCAGCCTCGGTCGCGCTAGTAGCGCTACTGTGTGACGTCACGTGCACACTTACATACATGTACGTTGTAACAACACGCACACCGCCACACCACGTGACGTCACCAAACATCGAAAATCCTTGCCCGATTTTGATCAAACAAAAACTATAGTTATTTGCAAGAACAGGCGCATTTAATGCATTCATTTTTTTTAATAAGATTTATATGTATTGGTATGGACTCAATATGCGGCAACTCGTATAAAAAATATAGTCGAATCGATAACCTCTTTTCAGACAAAGAGTACTCACTGTTAATTCTCTGTTCTTCACTTTCTACCCGAATTCGAGACGTTGCGAGATAAATGGCGAAACTTAACGCCGCCCTTTGTCTTAACGGAGCAAAGAACTGAAAATGTTTTTAATATAATTAATACTTATAGAAATTGAACTCACAACCATTATTTTTTGAAGTTTTAAAGTGATAATCGCACGGTACTCGAACCCTCGCCTCTTTAAACCGTCCAAGCGCTCTAACCACTTTGTCATGCGTTCTATATCTGGTAACAAGCGTACTCGTATAAGAATTTCTACGCAGCCGGATATTTTTGTTTGGTGGTAGGAGGTTCGTCCTCCGTCTGGCTCGCGACCACTATCATGTCAAAGACGAACCGCCAAATATCTTATGATGTGTTCCGGTTCGATGGCATGTAAGCCAGGTTTTCCCCTATCCCACCCATACTTTCCCCAAAATGTAGTGGTTCCGATAGCGGACTTCTACATTGTCCTCCCCTTCCATCTGTATCCTCTAGGCTGGCAACGCATCTACAACGCCTCTGGTGTTGTAGATGTTCATGGGCGAAGGTAACCACTTACCATCAGGTGGTCCTTCTGCTCGTTTGCCATCAGTTATCCATAAAAAAAAAGAAAAAAAAAAAAAAAAAATATAGAACGCATGGCGCTGTAGTCAGAGCGAGGACGGGAGACAAGAGGCGCGGGTTGGAGTCCCGCTGTGTTCTAATTTTTATACGTTGTCTAAATATTTTTCACAATCATTAGCATTTACAGTCTTTGAGCCACAATGTCCTTTTACATTATATATTTTTAAATTTAATTTTGTTTTTTTTTTACAGCCACCATACCTCGAACCCGCACTAAGCCAGTATGTACGGAAACCCTTCGACTTCTCCAACCCGTATCCGTTTCTACTGGTCAATATAGGCAGTGGTGTGTCAATGCTGGTTGTGAACGCTCCAAATGATTACTACAGAGTCAGCGGTACTAGGTTCGTATACGTTTTAGGGTATTTTTTAATATTTGTACCCACGATCTTTTTGTGGGTAGTCAAAATTTTTTGTTCTTAGTTTCACTTATGTCTTGTAGTATGGGTATCAAAATTGGAGATATTATGGGTTGAGTGGCGTAACTTAACGCTGTGTTTTGTTCAACTAAGTGGGGATAAAAATAATCTAAATCTAAAAATTGAACCCACAACCCATCGCGCTTACAGTCACACGCTGTCACACATAGACACGATGGTTACGATGATGAGTAATACTTAAAAAAAATTGTTTATCTCTTTTTATTGCCGCGACGCGTATCATCCATCCCTCTCCCCCACCGGCTAGAGGATAGTATATTCCTATGAAAATAAAATATAATTTCATACTTCGGTAATGCTGTCTCTCTCTACCGCAACTACAAAATGTTCCATCTCCGTCCCCCACCAGCCTAGGAGGCGGCACGTTCCTGGGCCTGTGCTGCCTGCTGGCGGGCTGCAGCAGCTTCGAGGAGGCGATAGCGCTGGCGGCCGCCGGAGACAACACCAGCGTGGACAAGCTGGTGCGGGACATCTACGGGGGCGACTACGAGAGGTTCGGCCTCAGGGGGGACTTGGTGGCCAGTAGGTCAGTGCCTTACGAGTTATTTGGAATTTATTTTGTTGATGTGAAACATCTATTGGCGCGGCTGTAATCTAGATAGTTGACGTGGCGACGCTTGTCGTGGCGACGGGTCGCCATACGTTTACTACGGTACACATAATTGGTATTTTATTTTTATTTTTTTTTATTATGCTGTAATTAGTTCCTGTAATAGTATCGTCTTTTAGGTTAACTAGTGTTCCCGTAAATGCGTTAATAACGCATTGCTTAGTGACGTATATGTCACTTTATATAAACATGGATGTCAAACCGTGGTAGTTACACACACTACGTACATTTATTTTAGTAATTTAATATACTTTTTATGCATTATTTAAAAAATATATTAGCGTTGCAACTCCTTCTCTATATAAACTATAAGTATGCCAAGTTTCATGCTCCTCCGTCCGTGTAATTTTCGTAAAAAGAGATCCAGAGTTTTTGCTTCACGTATTTATATATAGATTATTTGTACGACCATGATGTTTCATATCTGCTATATATATATATATATATATATATATAACTTCACGCTATAACCCGCATATATCATAGCAGGGTGGGCAGAGGGAACCTCAGAACCTAGTGTTAAGACACTCCGTTCTCTTTCAACAAATCTGTTCTCCACTTTCCGCCAGATTGAAGTATTCAATATATAAATCTATATATTGAATTCCTTAATCTAATCAATATAATTGGAGTGTCTTTTTGTATTATTAAAATGAACGTTATTTGTTACTTGGAAATGAATATATCTACGGTACATATGACAAAATAGCATTTTTTACTATTTTTGTCTCTATGTCTGTCCGTTTGTTCCGGCTAATCTCTGAAATGACTCGACCGATTTTTATAGAACTTTTACTGATTGATAGCCAATGTTTTAAGGAGTAACTTAAGCTACTTTTATTTTAGAAAAATCTTTACCATAACGTGAACGAAGACGCGGTTAGTTTTATATATATTTTTTCCCCAAACAGGTATCGAATCTACAACCAACTCACACTATAACTACTCTGTAATATATCTGTTTCCCGGTGTCTCCATTTAAAATTGAGACACGGAAACTTTAATATAATATATCCCCCTTAGAGGAATCGGACCCACAACCTACCACAACCCCCCACATCCTACTACACTCTCTCTCTCTCCGCAACAGTTTCGGTCAGATGTGCTCAGCGGAGCGCCGCGCGCGCGTGTCCCGGTCGGACCTGGCGCGCGCCACGCTCGTCACCATCACCAACAACATCGGCTCCATCGCGCGCCTCTGCGCCTCCAACGAGAGGCTCGAGAGGGTTAGTGATCTGACTCTCTGCTTTTTTTAAGTGTTTTGAAAGGCCATACGACGAATATGTGACACTAATTACGGTTTTTGGCTTCACAGTTAGATTTTATGCCTCCTACGGCAAGAAGAAAGGCTGAAAGAGTCAGTGATTGCGGCCTCTGTCTCTTTTTGTTCTTTTTTAAATGTTTTAAAGGACTGTGTAATGAATATGTAATAGAATTCATAAATATCGGTTATATAACCGGACTCTACGCGTCTAATCAAAGGCTGGAGAAGGATAGTGATTGAATTCTCCGCTTTTTTTTTGTTGTTAGTTTTTTGAATGACGCTCTGATAACATCAAGCCCCTTGCATATGTGACTTCTATAAACAGTGTACTATATTTGTTTATTTTTTATCCAAATTCAAATATTAAATATACCAGAAGCCCCGCTGACGTGTTATCAACGCGTTATAGCAAAGTGCATGTCAAACGAATTGTAGTGTGTGTAATATTTATTTTATTATTTGTAATGCAATTATGATAAATATTGTCGTTCTGCACTTCTTCTCCATATATATAAACTTTAAGTGTGCCAAGTTTCATGCTCCTCTGTCCATATAATTTTTGTAAAAAAAGGGTGCAAAGTTTTTCTTTTATATAATATTATTTAGATTTAAAACTAGGCTGTAGTTTTGTTACTGAAATTTAAAAAAAAAGTTTTTTTTTTTTTTTTAGACAAGCAGACATTACTGACACTACTCTAGTGGGTTCGATTCCCGATGTTGATGAAAATTTATTGTGAATTTAAAATATTTTCTATATTTAAAAACGTGAAATTGAGTGAATAACCATTCAATATGCAATGTCTCGATTTCGATCGAGAAGAGACGAACAAAAGGAGCGATTCAAAGTTCTCTGTCTATCCTATTAGAAAAAATGTAGAAACTGCTAGAAAAAAAAATTAAATAGTTGAACTATATAATTATTTAATTTATAATTATTGTTATAATAAATAGGTAATATTTCTAATAAATAAAAAATATTTTTTTAACAGGTAGTGCTCCTGTGGTAATTTTCCTGAGAGTGAACCCGTTATCCATGAAGTTGCTCTCCTACGCTATGTCCTATTGGTCCAGAGGAGCTTGTTACTGTTCTCGGAACATGAGGGGTGAGTAGTGTTTATTTTCTTTTTTTTTTTTTTGATTTCACGCTGTATCCCGCATATAAAGTAGGGTAGGCAGAGGGAACCTGAGAACCTAGTGTTAAGACACTCCATTCTCTTCAAAATTGTATTCATAAATTATTATTAAACGTCTGTCGTGTCTTGAGGCAATAAGCGTGCGACTGTAAACGCGACAGGTTGTGGGTTCGATTTGCACCTAGGAAATATAGTATTTTCATTTCCTGGGTTTGATAACAAGGCAGCGCGGCGTTGAGTTCCGCCACTTAGCACACAATACCAATTCGGCGGGAATTAAATCCCCCATGTATATCGAACCCACAACCAATCAATACGTTTACACAAACCTTTCCCATTGAACCATAATGGTTTTAATTTTTCGCATAATAATATTTTCTCAATGTTTCAGCTATTTCGGTGCAGTCGGCTGCCTTCTACACTATGATAGTAAGAATCATAAACACAACGTATCCCGACACGCGACTCGCCCCGGAGTCCGCTCACGCTGATAGATAATATTTTTTTATGCCATATAATATTTTATGTATATATATATTTATAGAGATATGAATATATATGAAATGTGATTTTCGGTTTTCTATAAGATTCATTAGCTTTATGGAAAAGTGGGTAGGTTATTGCTGCCTCAATAAATTTTATTATAAAAAATATATATTATTGAGTTTATTTAGAAAAAAAAAAAAATGTTGGTCTTTTTTATTTTGAATGATTTCATGGTTATAGAATACGGTTTTTAAGAAGGCTTTATAGTTATTTATATATATATATATATATATATATATATATATATATATATATATATATATATATATATATATATATATATATATATATATATATATATATATATATATATATATATATATATATATATATATATATATATATATATATCTTAATAATTAAATTTATTCATAAAACTGCGTAGAAAATGACATGTTCATATATTCATGTTTTTATATATTGGTATATAACTAATATTATGTATATTACCAGTTTGCATTGTCAAAAATGACGTATTCAGTGACATTTGATGAAAGGCCCTCTAGTTAAAGGGGCCTGAGGCCCCCTAAAAAATTACTCAGGCCCCTTAACAGAAGGGGCCTGATAACAAAATGAGCTTTGGACCCTCCTAATAATATGACAAAAGTTATCTTACGTTTAAAGTATGAAAGTTATTTATATGAAAATTTAAAGCCCAATTAAAAAGGACTCGACACTTTTAATTCAGAAAATAATTAATGTTTTTTTTTTTTAATAAAAAATTCTCTGGACTCTTCTCGGCAGGGGCCTTAATAACTAAATCAAAAATGGTTCAGCCTTAACTATAGAATTCTTAGGCCCCTTAAAAGAATGACAAAATTTAGCTTATGATTAAAGTAAGAAAATTATGTATATTGAAAGGAACTCGACAATTTTATTTAAAAAAATTAATGTTTTTTTTTATTAAAAAAAAACTCAGGCCTCTTAATAGCAGGGTCCTCGAATACTGAATCAAAATTTAGGACCCCTATATAAAAGGAACTTTGGGCCCCTTAAAATTTTTACGTTCTGCGTTCTAAGCTTACGTTCAAAATAATAAAGTTATTTGTATGGAAATGGACTCGACATTTTTAATTAAAAAAAATAATTAATGTAATCTTTTTGTAATTTTATATGTAAATTGTAATTTTTTAAATGAAAGAAAAACCAATGTTTGTATAGTCTATGATTTAAGGCCCCCTTGATGTAAGGGGCCTTTGCCTTCATGTATATTTAAAAAAAAAAAGTTTTTTTTAATAATGATTTTAAAATATTATTTGTTTAATATTGTTGACTATAGTTATTGTAAATGGGACACGGGTTCAAATTTTTGTACGAATCTTTAGTAAATATAAAAAAGTTTTTTTTTTCATTGTCATAATAATTGTTTTTTTTTTTTAAATCTCAGTTTTTTTTGTTTCCTATATGTTATTAATTAATGTTAATTGATTGTCTTTATTTATTATTTTTAAGTGTAATTTTTTTTTTATTTAAAGTCGAAGGTGTTGCGTTTTTCAGTATGATACAAATGAAAATGGTATTTATTTTTTTATTATTTAAATGTTAAAATTTAAAATGCATAATTTTTTCATCTCAATTTTAGTTTTTTTTTTTTTGTAAAATATAAACAAAGGGGCTGTATGTTGTAAGGTCGTTGTCACATTTAGGCACAAATATATTTTGCGTCAGACGCAGGTGTGGTGGTAGCTTTATTTATACATTTTTTTTTTAAATAAGTTGTAATTTTTTTTTAATATATGTATAATATTTTATTTAGGGAAATGAAAGTTAGCGTTTTACTTAAGACACTACTTTTTTTACTTCTGTGTTGATTTGCGGAGATTAACGCCGCCAATAATACTACAATGGGAAAATAATTCAAATATATCGCACCTTTAGAATTATAGTGACTTATTTGAAAAATATAAATTTTTGGGAAACGTCAATATAGATTTGTACATACATACATAGCTTCACGCTGTATCCCGCATACAGCAGGGTAGGCAGAGGGAACCTATTGTTAAGACACATTGCGTGTGATTGGCGGAACTCAACGCCGCGCTTTGCCTTGTTACAAAACCCAGGAAATAAAAAAATCTATTTTATGGAGTGGGAATCGAACCCCAACCTGTCGCGTCTCAAGACACGACAGGCGTTAATGATTTTTTAAATTTATATTTTAATATATATTCTTGTTTTAATCAAAGTCGATAAAGATCGTTGTCTTTAGTCGTTTCGTGTTAAAAAATCTAAATTTTGAATTTTTTTGATTAAGTCCCTATAATTCTATAAAAGCGATATATTATTGTTATTGTATATGGCAAGGCTTCTTAAACTTTCGACCCTATTTATGATGGAGATTCTTGATGACCCTATACAAATTGGTAATATTTGACATTAAAATCTCTCGACCCCAGAATTTTGCTACCCGACCCCATTTGGGTCGCGACCCATAGTTTAAGAAGCCCTGGTATATGGGAATCGAACTGGTAACCATCGCGCTTACAGTTATACGGTTTTTTTTGTTATGTATAATTTTTTTCTTTTAATATGTTAAGAATCGAATTATATAAATATAAATAAGTTTTTGTATGGGAATGGTGAATAAAAAAAATGAATTAAAAAATTTAAAATACATAAGGCTAGAAATCGCTAAGTGCTAATAAAACGTTTTTTACCTGTAAATGTTTTTATTTTTGTTTTTTTTTTAATTATTAAATATAAATAAATTATTTATTTAATATTTATGTCTATGTTTTTTTTTGTTTTTGGTCTCTATTTGGTTTTTTTCGTTTAAAAAATTATAGGGGTTGTTATTTAAATGATTTTTTTTAACTTCACGCTGTATCCCGCATATAGCGGGGAAGGCAGAGGGAACCAGAGAACCTAGTGTTAAGACACTCCATTCTCTTTCAACAATTCCGTTTCCCACTTTCCGCCGAATTGAGGCATTGCGTGTTGAGGCGGAACTCAACGCTGCGCTTTGCCTTGTTACCAAACCCAAGAAATTAAAATGCTAAATTTCACATTTCCTGGAGTGGGAATCGAACCCACAACGTGTCGCATTTACATTCGCACGCTTGTGCCTCTGCGCCATGACAGGCGTTTTTGTCAAAATTGTCAAAACAAAAATTTGGCATGTCACGCTATTTGACATGTCACAAGTTAAGTGTCATATGAAATTGCTCCTATTTTTAAAAAAGCAAATATGATTTTCGCGATTATTCATAATTTTAAACTAATTTACGACACACAGCATACAGCATAGCAGTGGCGTGGCGTCCATACAACTCGGTTCCCACCGGCTTGCCTAACTTTTCAAAGTACAAGTATGGGACCGAAAAAAAAAGCTTGCCAGGAAAATATTGGGCATAAAATTGCAAAACAACAAGCTCTGACATCTTATAGACCTAAAAAAAAGGTCATCGCCAAAATTCGATAGTGAAATTACTAAATACCTTGACATCCTATACCACTTTCCCTAAATATATCGGCTTCCCTAAATATATATACTGGCTTACCTAAATATACATCGGCTTCCCTTAATTTACCAGCTTGCCTAACTAAAATTTTCACCCCTCGCCAGTGCTGCATAGCATGATAATAATAGAGAAACCAGTGTCAAGACACTATCTTCTCTTTCCAAACCCCAATTGCAAAACAATGCGTGTTAAATTTCGCAACTCAACGCCGCGCTTTGTCTTACCAAAGCGGCAAAATGGCAAAATGGCGCAACAAACTCAGCGGGACATTGTTTTTTTCTTAACTTTACTAATATTTATTAGTGACAATGGTACCTTTGAAATAGACTGGAACGAGCAATTCATTCCCAAGGCGTGTTATCATTTATAAAACCGCTAATTAGGTTTTTTAAATAGTGAAATGGAAAATTCTCGGACGTTTTCTGGGATCCTATTGTAAAAGCATACACACTGTCCCATAAAAGAATTGCGGACTCGATGCAATCGAGTTAAAAGCGCCGCAAGTTTAAGCCTATTCCTTGTATTTATATTGTGTACATCTCCAATTCTTGTAAAACTACTAATATTTTTCTTAACAAACATTAACGAATACGGACACATGTGCACGTTTTGAACTAAATTAATCAAGATGTTATCGATATAACGTTGCAAGATTTATTTTTTTATTTTTATTACAATTGGGAAAATAAAATACATAACATAGATCAATAAAGTTTCCACTTATACATAAAGCATGGTGCATGAATAATAAAAGGGAATGAATAATAAATATTAGGCTAATACTAAAATAATGTAAATTCTAATAAGGGCAATAATAATTGCTTTATCAAAAAAAAGAAGTCCAACTTATTTCAATTACAATATTTCATATTAAAAAAAACAAAGCAAATTTGAGGAAAAAGAGAAACTTTTAAATTTGGTAAATTTTTGCCATAATTCCTTAAATCTAAATTGATACCTAGAAGCTAAGAGAAGAAACTCCTTAACGAATGTGTTCACCATGTTGTCCATCGCGTTGCAGAGAGAGTAGTGTGGAGAGTGCTGGAGACTTTAGACACTACGTGTAGGTTAAAGGGGCCCCTTTAAACGCATTAACGTATATAAACACTGTCCGCGCTCCTCAACCTAACCATAAATACAATATAGTGGCGAGGGGTGAAAATTTTAGACAAGCAGATAAATTTAGAGAAGCCGATGTATATTTAGGGAAGCCGGTACAGGATGTGAACGTATTTAGCAATTTCACTATCGAATTTTAGCGAGGACCTTTTTTTAGGTCTATAAGATGTCAGAGCTTGTTTTTTTTGCAATTTTAAGCCCAATATTTTTCTCTCTTTGCTCTTACACATTGCTTCACTGATAAAAGAAAATTTATTTGCATTGTTAAAAATGTGTCAAAAAAAGGCGGGAATTATATTTAGCACATTTTTTAAATATTTATTTAATATTTTGTCTTAAATATTTATATTATTATTATTATTTATTTATTTATTAATTATATCAATAATATATATTTTTATTGTTATAATGTTTTTTTAAATATAGATAATAAAAATTGTAACTGTCAAAAATATTATAACATGGAAGTATATAGTGAAGGCTTTGCGCCGGCTGTTTTTGGACATTTTATAAAATTAGCAAATAAAATGAAAATACATACAACTGTCTTTTATTAAATAACTAGCCGTTACCTATTTAGTTATTAGTGACCCGCTTCACTCGCTTTTGCAATGAGAATTAACAATACTTTGGGTTCGATTCCCATTCAAGGAATGATTCTATTTAAACTACTATCAATTCTTTGTCATAGCGCGGAAATAACAGCGACAGGTTGGGGGTTCGATTCCCACTCCAGGAAATGTAAAATTTAGTATTTTCATTTCTTGGGTTTGGTAACAAGGCAAAGCGCGGTGTTGAGTACCGCCATTCAACACGCAATGCCTCAATTCGGCAAAGTGGGGAACGGAATTGTTGAAAGAGAATGGAGTGTCTCAACACTAGGTTCTCAGGTTCCCTCTGCCTACCCTGCTTAATGCGGGTTACAGCGTGAAGTTAAAAAAAAAGTCCACATTTTCCTGGCGATCTTTTCTTAGCTTTCACTCCTTGCTTGACTGTTTTTTCAAACATCATTGCAATTCGAGCCCCACATTTTCCTGGCAACTTTTTTTTTAGGTCTCGTACTTGTACTTTGAAAAATTAGGTAAGCCGGTGGTAACGGTGTTATATGACGCTATGTTAGACGCCTCGCAACTGCTAGCTATCATATAAAAAACAATCATCAAAATCGGATAATCAACTCTTTTTCTAATATAAAAAACAACAAAAATATATATATATATATATATATGTGATAGTAACAAAAAATATAATTTTATTTTCTTATATTTAAGTAACGTAACGTAAACTTGTATGTACACCGGGCTTTTATTTTATTTCATTTTAAATATTGTTTCCGCACAAATGTAACTACTTTGTATAACTATTATTATTACTGTTGTGTATTAGATACTCAAGTTAACCATGTTATCGCATAAGTGACAATTGTCGTAGCCGATAATAAGTTCTATAAACCTAAATAAACATTATATTAAGAAAGTAATTCACCAAAATCAAATTCTTTATACTCATGAATATATCTTAAAATATTTTTTAGATCATTCTCTTCGTGTTTAGGTAGAACATATTGTTTTCTCCGCATGGGATAGTTCTCGAAGGAGTCCGCATGGTATCTATCGTTGCGTATCTCTAGAGGCCAGAGCTTGTATGTGTGGTAGCGGTTTGCGATACGAAGCGGTCGTCGAGGTAAATATCTGCTTTCTTGGGGTGATACTGGAATAAAATATTAGATAATGTATAGAACATAGTGACTAGACACTCCGTTCTTCGCTTTTCGTCAGAATTAAAGACATTGCGTTCTTTTATGGATAATAGATGGCAAACGAGCAGAAGTACCACCTGATGGTAAGTGGTTACCTTCACCCATGAACATCTACACTACCAGAGATGTTGTAGATGCGTTGCCACATTGTTGTACATGCGTTTACAGATGGAAGGGGAGGATAATGTAGTAGTCCGCTATCAGTACCACCACATTTTGGGGAGAGGATGGGTGGGAAAGGAGAAAACCTGGCTTACATGCCATCCAACCGGAACATATCATAAGATATTTGGCGGTTCGTCTCTGACATGGTAGTAGCCGCCAGCCAGACGGAGGACGAACCTCTTACCACCAAACTACTGGGATACCCGCCTCTTACAGAACGCTACCCAGCGGCGGAGGGGAATTGTATTCTAGCCCCGTTTCTAACGCATTATAATAAAAAAATATGGTCTTTGTGCACTTCTTATCCATATAAACTTTAAGTATGCCAAATTTTATATTCCTCCGTACGCATGATTTTCGTCCAAATGGGTACAAAGATTTTTTATATATTTTTTTTAGCTTTACGCTGTATCCCGCACATAGCAGGGTAGGTGGTTGTTAAGACACACCGTTCTCATTTAACATTTCCGTTCCCCGTTCACATAATAGTAAAAGAAATAAGAACGCCTGTCGTGGCGCAGAGACACAAGCGTGCGACTGTAAATACGACAGGTTGTGAATTCGATTCCCACTGCAGGAAATGTTAGTATTTTCATTTCCTGGGTATGGTAACAAAGCAAAGCGCGGCGTTCAGTTCCGCCATTTAGCACGCAATGCCTCAATTTGGCGGAAAGTGGGGAACGGAATTGTTGTACGGGAACGGAGTGTCCTAACATTAGGTTCTCAGGTTCCCACTGCCTACCCTGCTATATGCGGGATATAGCGTGAAGTTATAAAAAAAAAAAGAACAGTAAAAAATAGTATGAATTTTAATTAAAACAAAGAAACTTACATAACATTAAAAACGTTAAAACACAAAAAAGCAAAAACATTTTAATTTTAAATTAACTTCCAACTACACTCTCAATATTACTGCAGTAAAAGTATAATTGATTTTTGTATATTTATTACATATATGATACATCATGTCTGTGAACGGCGTCTGACTGAAAACGCGATAGGTTGTGGGTTCATACACATGAGGGGGAATTTTTGTATTTAAATTATTTCCCCTGTGAGAGGGCGGGGTTAGAATACAATTCCCCTCCGCCGCTGGGTAGCGCCCTGCAAGAGGCGGGTGTCCCAGTAGCGAGGTGGTAGGAGGTTCGTGTCATAAAAAATATAGAAAGATGCCAACATGGCACAGTAGAACAGCGTACGTAAACGTAATGGTTGTAGGTCCAGTCCACTCGACAGAATGTTTATATTTAAATCATTTTTATTTACCATATTCGGTAATATAAAATGCAGCGTAAACTTTTACCACTTAAGAGTAATAATACGATTTATTTTTTGTTTGAGGAAATACTCGTACAACCACATTTCTCAATATCGAGTTCAATTGAATTGTTTGTCCATGAAACATCGACGCAATTATCACGCCCTCATCCTCTTGTACTCCGTTCTGTACCTACCTTCAACTCCCTTATACCTTAAAAATTTACTTTCCTTGGTTCCCGTTCCCAAACTTTCAATCTCCGTTCAAGATATGACGATGTGTTGGAGGTACCACTGTGCCGCACTAAATGCTACAGTGAATCATTCACTGTTAAGGCAGTAAAGCTATGGAACAAACTACCACGTTATATTAGACAATCGTCATCTCTTAATATATTTAAATATCGTCTTAAAAACCACTATCTTACATTGTAGTCTCTGTATTAACTTACTTTATTATTTATTTATTTTTATATTTATATATATGTGTATGTATGTAATTATTTAAGTATGTATGTGTGTTTTTTATTTTTTTTAATTTCACGCTGTAACCCGCATATAGCAGGGTACGCAGAGGGAACCAGAGAACCTAGTGTTAAGACACTCCATTCTCTTTCAACAATTCCGTTCCCCACTTTCCGCCGAATTGAGGCATTGCGTGTTGAGTGGCGGAACTCAACGCCGAACTTTGCCTTGTTACCAAACCCAGAAAATGAAAATACTTCATTTCCTGGAGTGGGAATCGAACCCACAACCTGTCGCGTTTAGTCGCACGCTTGTGTCTCTGCGCCACGAAAGGCGTTGTATGAGACGTATAAGTATATATATGTATGTATTTGTGTTTGTATGTATGTCAGCTTTATGTATTCATAATAATTATTTATTTATTATTATTTTTTGCACTGTTTTCCGCCAAAAAGATATCTCACATAAGTACGCAATCAATAATGGCTGCCTGTAAGAGATCACTTTTAGTGATAAGACCTCCTTTGCTTACTTATGTATTTGTTATTTTGTAATTCTTTATTTATTTTATTATTATTAAGTTTGACAGAAAGTGAAGAACGGAGTGTGATGACACTAGATCTCATGTTACCCTATTTCATGCGGAAATAAAAATAATCTTTTAGCAATAAAAAAAAACAGTCAAATATATTATACTTCTTTATTATTTATTAAGAAATGAGCGAAATTCGATAACTATCACAATTTAATCAAATCTAACCTAAATTTTAACTATGTCATGATAAGGAATAATGACACAATTTATTTTTTTTTAATCATTAGGCATTAAAATTTACATCTTTGCGTGTTTTATTGGCATTACAAATTAAGATCTTTGCATTGAAAAAAAAAATTAAAAAAAAAAACCACTATAATACGAAAAGAAACTTAAATTACTTCAAAGTATAAAGAAAGTTAAGAAAAAAACAGGTTGTAGCACAGTTTAAAAAAATGTTTTTTTTAATTAATGAAGGATTTGAAATTTCATTTTAACATAAAATTTAGCAATGTCATATATTGACATTTGATTAAAAACAATTTTAAATTCATTTTTTAACATTAGGCATTATAAATTAAGATCTTTGCATTTGATAAAAAAAACAAATGAAAAAAACGTTCTATAATACGAAAAAAAGAAACTTAAATCACTTTAAAAGTTAAGAAGCAAAAGATAATAAGATTATTATCTTATTATCTATGCATTCCTATTGGAATGAAAATTAAAAAAAAAAAACATTTTTTTAATCGATTCAAATTTCATTCTAACACTCTAATAAAATAATGTCACATACTTTTATTCTTTTTATACTAGGCATTATAAAATAAGATCTTTGCATTAAAAAAACATAAATAGCTTTTTAAAGCTATTTACATTTTTTATCTGTGCTTTAGCACAGATAAAAAATGTTAATTGATCAAAGATTTTAATTTTAATTTTATTTAACAATCAAAAAATTATTAATATATATAAAAATAGTCAAATTTTCTACCTAATATCTAAAATTTTTATTTTTTTTTTTTAGTCAAAACATTATTAAGGCATAGAACATATCACTACTGTCTCACTAGAAACACTATATCACTTAAAAATAGTCAATTTAAAAAGAATTTGAGTGATTTGAGAAAAAACAACCTTTTTGTGTTTGTAAATCAATATTTTAGTAATTTAATTTAACAAAGAAACCTCTTTCCTGTTTGTAAATTAACTTTTTTTTAAATTTTGATCAAAAATCTACCAAAAAAAATAAGTACGAATAAAAAAATATATCATTAATAAGACTACGTATTCTTGAATCAAAAATTAAATTAAAAAATCAAAACAAAAAATTATCCCAAATTAGTACTTCAAGGCTTAAAAGTATAAGTTTGGTTGAAAATAAAAAAAAAAGAGGACTAGTATATATTTTGATGTATTTTTTTCAGTAATTGTAATTTTTTTTTTTTAATTTCAACCAAAATAATCGTTCTAAGATGGTTAGGTCTGGTCCAGCAGCCTTAAAGCCTTGAAGTTTTCAACGAAGGCCTGAAAAAAAATCATTTTTTAAAAAAATTATAAAAAATTGAACGTAGCGGGACTCGAACCCGCGCTCCTTTTGTATCATTCCAAATTTTATAAACTTGCCAAACGACTTTATACATTTTTTAAGATTTTCTAGTTCTGCGTGTATAATTAACATTTTAAAAATATTAAAACTTTTTTTCGTCGGTAGGAGGGTAAGGAGTAAGAGGGCGTATTTTTTTTTAACTTCACGCTGTATCCCGCATATAGCAGGGTAGGCAGAGGGAAGCTGAGAACCGACTTGTTAAGACACTCCGTTCTCTTACAACAATTCTTACTTTCATAGGAACGCCTGTCGTGGCGCAGAGGCAGAAGCGTGCGACTGTAAACGCGACAGGTTGTGGGTTCGATTCCCGATTCGATTCGATTCGATTCGGTTCGAAAAAATCTACAAATACATCAGGAATTCACTTTAGTGTAAACGTTCTATTTCTTCACATTTTAGGGCCATTTTAGGCCCAAAATGTTGGACACTTTTGGCATAATTTTCAGCAGGATTTTCCCTTCCCCATCCATCCTTTCCCCAAAATGTGGTGATTCCGATAGCGGACTACTACATTGTCCTCCCCTTCCATCTGTATCCTCTAGGTTGGCAACGCATATACAACATCTCTGGTGTTGTAGATGTTCATGGGCGAAGGAAACCACTTACTATCAGGTGGTCCTTCTGCTCGTTTGCCATCTGTTATCCATAAAATAATAATAATAACCTAACCTTTCAATTTGAGACTGTTGAAAAGGCGGACGTCCGGTAGTCCCATTACTTAAGTCCATCCAAACTCCATTCCATAGCCCTATTTTAGTTTTCCATATGTTCCATAGCTCCTACGCATTGACCGGTGACCATCAGCAATTGCCTATGGTTACTCAGAGATGGATCCCGGTCAATGCGTCAAATTGAAAAATATTGTTTTCTCAAAGGGGCCTCTACGTGTTGGACCTGTGACCCCACGCAAGCCTTCCAAAGGACCGGGTTCCTTTGAACCCGAGAACTTATAATGAGATACATAATAATAATAAAACGTGAGTAAGTGTGCTATGAAAGTAGATGAGACAGGGATCTCAAATATATGTTTTGTGGTACACCTGCTTTAATATGAACACGTTTTATTATGCCAAGTGTCAAAAATTTTGGGCCATATGAATCACAGAAAAGGAAAATATTTAAGAATTACCATATATAAAAATCGCGAAAATCAAAAATCTTACCAATTCAATCAACAGTCTTCCGGCAGTTGGGGCACGTCTGCTGCTCCTGGAGCCAGGGCAGGATGCACTTGGTGTGGAAGTGATGGGAGCAAGGGAGGCTCATCACCTCGTGGTCATGGAGGATCACCTCGAAGCATATGGAGCACTCCTCGAGGGTCCAAGTGCGTTTGCGACTGGTGATGGCAATTATATTATGAATAAGTAAAACGCAATGCCTCAATTCGGCGGAAAGTGGGGAACGGAATTGTTGAAAGAGAATGGAGTGTCTTAACGCTAGGTTCTCTGGTTCCTTCTGCCTCTGCTCTGGTACCCTGCTATATACGGGTTACAGCGTGAAGTTAAAAAAAAATGAATAAGTATTTGAGACCAGTCGTGGCGCAAAAGCACAAGGGTGCGACTGCAGACGCGATAGGTTGTGGGTTCGAATGGAGTATTTTCATTTTCTGGGTTTGGTAAAAAGGCAAAGGGCAGCGTTGAGTTCCGCCACTCAACACGCAATGCCTCAATGATGCCAAAATGCCTCTGGCGGAAAGTGGGGAACGGATTTTTTTTTATTATTATATGATTATTTGTTGAAAGAGAATGGAGTGTCTTAACACTAGGTTTTTTGGTTCCCTCTGCCTACCCTGCTATATGCGGGTTACAGCGTGAAGTTAAAAAAAAAAAAAGTATTTCATATTTCTTATTCTAACATAGTACACTCATACATAAATTTTAAAAGTGATAACTAAATTCAAACAAAAAAAAAACAAGCCTCACCTTTCAGGTCTAATCAAAACTAAACTGCGAGCATATTCCTTTAACAAATGTGTTGTTGATGGTGGCGTAAAACTTGGAAAGTCAACTGTATGTGTTACATCCCATTCAGTCAGTGAATCATTATCATCACCATCATCATCAATATCATGAGTGTGATATTCACTATCACTCATATCACTAATACTTGATGCGCTATCAGTAAATGTGTCAGAGCTACATTGGCATATATTGTAGGTAGTATTCATACTTGTATCAGTGGTGCTGTGCTCCGATATAGTTGAGTATGAACTATCAGTCTCTGTTTCCGTTTCATGCCTTATTTTTATGTGAAAAATGAGAAATGATAAGCAATATATAAATGATATTTAATATAAACTGCTAAGTACATTTATTGTGTTATATTTAAAATACTTTTATATATATTTGAGGCCATGGTGGTGGTGGGATTTTTTTTTTATTATTGATTAACGGATGGCAAACGAGCAGAAGGACCACCTGATGGTAAGTAGTTACCTTCGCCCATAGACATCTACAACACCAGAGATGTTGTAAGTGAGTTGCCAACCTAGATGGGAGGGGAACCACCACATTTTAGGAAAGGTTAGGTGGGAACAGGGAAATCCTGCCTTATATGTCATCGAACCAGAACACATCATAAGATATTTGGCGGTTCGTCATTGACATGATAGTGCTCGTGAGCCAGACGGAGGACGAGCGACTACCACCTAACTACTGGGATACCCGCCTTTTACGGGACGCTACCCAGCGGCGGAGGGGAATTGTATTCTAGCCCCGTCCCCTCACAGGGATAGCAGGGTAATTAGCGAGAAACATTTTCTGCCTGAATTCAAGACATTGTGTGTGGAGTGGCGTAACTAAACACTGCATTTTGTCAAAGTGGGACAGGGAAAATTAAAATCATATAAATATTATGACCCTGAATGAATGGGAGACAAACCGACAACTAAACTATTTAGAATCAGACAATGTCTTCTATAGAAAGCCTTCTTTTTATATTCCTACAAAAAGAAGGAAGAACTAACAAGCATTCAGATCACCGGGATGGACCCGAGTACCAACAGGTACATTGTGAGGTACAATGCCTTCAAGGTGTAGTAAGAATGAAGAAGAACATGCTCAGGTGGTTTAGTCATGTTGAGAGGATGAGTGAATGAATGGTAAGAAAGATATATGATGCAAATGCATCAATGATACTGCAGGAAGGTCACGTTAAAGGCATGAGGGCCCCCCCCCGGAGAACATTCCTAGAAGAGGTTCATGACTGTGGACGAGGGGGAAAGAGGTATGCAGGAACTTAGCGACACTGGAGCACTATGGCCTCAAATATATTGTAATAAATATTGTACAATTATGATGATGAGTACGGTCAACATATGATTTTTAGAGACCTTCTCAAACAAGCTTCTTTTACTTTCTTATATTTATTTTTGTTTAATTAAATGGTTAGTCATAAATGGAGGTAGCAGTTTATGCATATATAGCATGATAATGAAGATTTCTCATTTAAATATTATTTTCTAACTATAGGAACATTTACAATAGAACCAAAATTAGAAGATTTAGAAAAATCCATCACATTCCTGATATTTACAAATTTTCTGGTACGTTTGATGTTAATTTATAACTAAGCTTACCATAATTACGAAGAACCAAACGGGGACGCAGAAGAGGAAGAGGCTTATTTTCATTTTGCTTTTTGCTTAATTTGTGTTTTTCATATTTGAAATGCAATTAAAATTATTATGAATTGAAAACACATTAATAAATGTGAATATATTTTTTATTAAAAAGAAAAAGAAATGATTGGTTGGTGTTGGTGCTGTTCAAGTTTGACCGGGACACCTGGACAGGGATCTAAAACCGGGACTATCCCGGTCCAACCGGGACATATGGTAAGCCTATTTATAATATAATGTTACATTGAGAACTAAAAAATTAAATATTCATATAAGAAATCTCTACAATACAAAGCAATATCGCAGTAAATAAAAATATAATGGAAATGAAAAAATGTGGTATGCAATAAAGTATATAGCTGTCAACAATGAATATAAAAAAGCAAATATATTCTATCATGTAAATAAAGAACACTGAATTTAAGTAAGCACTTCAAAATTGAATGATACTGGATTGAATGATTCAATGATACCGGAGGAAGGTCATGTGAAAGCATGAGGACGTGGCATGCATGAAGAAGTTAATGGTAGGTGAGGAGAGGTATGCAGGGATCGTAGCGTTTAGCGCTCCGATCGCTCTGACTGCCCCCAAGGGATAAAGCGTGAAGTTAGGTAGTCAGGTAGGTAGTTCTAAATTTCTTAAAATAAAATTAAATAATAAAAAAGCGCATATTAAATAGTAAATAAATGCATTAACACTTGCTAAAAACAACATTGACGACAGCATAATTAAAAATAAACCTGTTATTACAATATTAACGTTTTCGTCAAGGTCCAACGATTTTTACATGTGAAATGAAAGCTTTTAAAACCTTTGTTTTTCATGGGATTATAGGGTTTAGATACTTACAAGGCGTGTTCGGGCTCGCAGGTCCAGTCTTGAGTGGTGGAACCAGCAGTATTAGGATTTTCTGGCCGTCGATTCATGAAGTAGTACAGAGCGGCTCCAACGCCGACTCCTATCGCCGCGACAGCCACGCCGAGGCCGAGACCACGGCTTGGGCAGTTCTTCTGACGATCCTCGTTCTCGCGTAAACTCATTTTATATATTTAAATTAAAATTTCTATATTTCACAACGGTCGTTACGTGTTTCGACTACCTGCGTAAAAGGCAAATATTTTTGTTTGATTGACAGTTTTCTTTCGGTTTGACAATCAGTGTTACCAACTTTAACGTAAGCTATGACAGTAATATGTTATGCCATTGTGAAGTATTTGTCTGATTTAATTTATTTAAAATTATTTATTATATATTGCGTAGTTTATTGGTTCAGTGCAGGTTTATTAGTGAATTATTAATACCTTGTTTGGCTTTAATAATTGAAAGAGTATATGCATTATTTTTGATTATTACGATTATGCTCACTTTTAATTATATGAACCTAATTAAACAGGTTTATACGTTGTTATGAATATTTATATTATATAAAACATTTGAGATTAATATATTAGATATGATAATCATCAAATTCTGCATAACATAATTAGGCATTTACTAAAATACCTTTTATATAAATAGAATGAGTGAAATTAAAATTCTTGAATATGAAGTAGACTACAAGGAAGATAGACAACCAACTTCAAGATTAATTCATGACTCATAATCATTCCTCTATTTATTATTATTACTATTTATTTATATTTATATATTTTGTTTTAGGTGAAAGCTGTAGAATTTTAACTTGATCTCTTTTTAATATGCAATTTAATAAATTATAATATATTTATCCTATTCTCCTTTGTGTGTTCTCCACACAACGTAACATTGGCGAAGTGATTTGTGCTCAACTGGCACGCTCAAAGCCTTTAATAAAGAATTTAGAATAATAATATGACTTAACTTATAATATTACTAACGACATTTTGTTCTGGAAGGTCAACCAATCCGTCCTTTCTTCTCTCACCGATGATCTGCCTTCGGATGAGAAGCAGCACTTTTAAAGTAGCTACTCGACAGTTTTCGAAAATGCTCTTATATCGAGTCGAGCTTTGTGTCTCTATGGATATCAATGTTACGCATGTAGTACGGTGCACCCGTGGCCATGCGTAGAAACATATTTTCAAGGACTTGGAGCTTACAGAGGTCAGTCTGTGCGAACACAACACTGGCATATGTGAATATAGGCCTAACACACGTAGTGTACAGGCGGATATTATTTTTAAGGGACATCTTATATTTGACGCTGACCAAAGGATAGAGTCGACTTAGGACAAACGACGCTTTTTGTCGGACATAAGTTATACGTTCTCTGAAGGAGAGCTGGCTGTCTAGGATGACTTCTAGGTATTTGGCTGAAGTAGCCTCGGGTATGGGAATGTCTAACAGTTTGACTGTTGGCATTGTGTCATGTTTACGACGAGGAAAGTACACAGAGGTGCTCTTTTCAGGATTCACCTTTATACGTCATTTAATGAGCCACTTGCCCAACTGATTTAGATCAGTTGGGCAAGTGGCTCATTTGGATGTTACTGGCTATTTTGACAGATACAAAGCCAGAAGCATAAATTGCGGAGTCATCCGCGAATAGGGCTAGGCGCGTTCTCGGCGTCTTGGGGATGTCCCCACTTCTATACAGAGTGTACAGAAGTGAGGATAGGATCTAATCCTTGAGGGACACCTGCCCTTATGGGGCGCTTCGAGGAGAGGATGCCTTCGACCCTGAAGCGGAAAGAGCGGTTTGATATAGATATCAAACCGCTCTTTCCGCTTCAGGTTCGAAGGTCGGGTCATCTAGTCTCGTAAGATATGCATGCTATCTGGCACCTTTGCTTGTTGCAGCTTAACGATTAAGCCGTTGTGCCAGGCTCTATCAAACGCCTTCATTATGTCTAAAAAGACTGCCGCTGATGGCATATTTATATAGGCAGCTCGCATCAAGTCTTCCTTTACATTAATTAATATTCAATATTAACACTTCATTAGTTTTATAATAAAGAAGAGGAAGAAGAAGTTTCTTTTTTTGAATTGTTATAAATTAAGTTAGAAATAATTTAGAAAGTACTCACACTCACCGACGCCGCTCTGCAAACTGGCACATAAAAATATATGACGTCAACTTCTAGAAAAATCCCTTTATTTATACTAGTGTTGCCAGATTTTGTTCAATAAAGATTATTTTTTTATAGAACGAAGCAATAATTATTAATAGACAACATTACTTTCTAAAGTAAATAATTGTCAAAATTGAAATATTTATTTTTGAAATAATAACTTTGTTTGTTAATATTTTTTAAAAACATAACCAAATCCAACATGTAATTGCATCTTTTTTGATGGTTTTTTATTATATAATAAATAGAAAACGACAAAGACTTTATTTTTTAATTCGTTTCGTAACTTAATTAATGAATATATAAATAATAATATTTTTATAACCTACAAAGTAACTTTAAATAATCTGTGGATATAATTTATTCTAGAAACGGGGAATTACGCATATAAGTTTTTTAACATTATAAAGCATAAAGCATTCGAAAGCGTCTTGTCTTGACTGCCAGTATTAAGTTATCCTATTAAATCGATTTATCATTGGATATTGTTGCTATAGAGATATTTTACAACAGTAAGTAAAACAATATTTATTAATATTATAGATTAAGGCAAAGCGCAGCGTTGAGTTCCGCCACTCGGCACGCAATGCCTCAATTCGGTGGAAAGTGGGGAACGGAGTGTCTTAACACTAGGTTAACTCTGCCTACCCTGCTATATGCGGGATGCAGCGTGAAGTTATGTATGTATGTATTATTAGATTAATTGTATTTAAGAAAACAGTAATATAGAAGCCATATATATGTCGCGGAAGCCGAGTCTCGAGAAGTAGCGACATAATCACTACCTTCGGACGCCATGGTCAGTGTGCTCCAGTGGCACAGGCGAAAGTCCAACAAGATGTATATCCGCTCTACTGACGCATGCTATTTATATTGTCAATCTATAGTTTTCTAACAATGTATCGCCAGCCGGCTAACCATCAAATCATATGCCAAATATCGAATCAGTCTATAATATTTAATAAATACTCTTTAGTCATTACTCCCTAACATATATATATTTATGTATATACGTAACGTTACTTTTCATTTAGCTTGTGTGTTAAGTATTTTTAATTGAATGAAGTCGTATTATGTACATGAACAATTAAAATGTTATTAAAAGAAAACAGTTTTAAAATAAAATGCACTAATAATTAACGTTGTTACGAATAACTCAGAAACTACCACATCAAAAGCACTAGTTATCATATAAAAGTGGACAAAATCATTATGAATTAATTTTTTTTTAAATTGAGCAAAGGTATTGAGATAAATATGAATTGAAATGTTTTGAAGTGAAGCGATTGGTAGTGGGTTCGATTTCTGCGTTATATCAGTTTCTGTCTTTAAAAAAAACTAGTCTCTTATAAATAAGGGTAGACAGAGAGAACCTAGTGTCATAACACTCCGTTATTCATTCTTATTATATTATTAGTTAATATATATAACTAGTGTCCCCGTTGACGCGTTAACAACGCGTTGTCTTTAGTAATGTATGTATATGTCGCTTTATATAAATATGCATGTGAAACCATGGTAGTGTGTGTAACATTTACTTTATTAATTTTATATACTTTTTATGCATTATTTTAAAAAAAGTTAGCATTCTGCGCTCCTTCGCTATATAAACTATAAGTGTGCCAAGTTTCATGCTCCTCCGTCCGCGTAATTTTCGTAAAAAGGGATCCAAAGTTTTTGCTTCACGTATTTATATATTCGACGAAGAAAGTTTTTTTATTCTTTCCAAGAATACAATACTGATGTTAATGTGTGGAATTAAATGCTGTTGATGCTCGCTCAGGAGTTGCGAAGCTCATCATAGTTGTTAATATATTGTAAAAATATATTTGAAAAGAGCAGCTGTTGAGTTTCTCTGTGGCTCTTCTCAGCAGAACTGCCTTCCTCCCCAGTGGTAGCTTCCGGTACTGACTATACTGACATCTTTATGTAAACTGACAATTCGAAAGTGCTTAAGTGAAAGTACTTAGTGTATTGACCAGTGATTCCCAGAGTGGTGTATATTGACCTCCAGGGGTTGATAAGGAACATTGACGACAAAAAAAATTGGGGGTCTATGAAATGAAAATAGGGTCACTGGCAAAAAGCAAAAAAAGTATTATTAATATAATTTTGACATTAAAAAGAAATAAATAAATATAATATAATTAATATCATAGATAATTTATTATTAAAAAATCAAGTTCATCTTTCCTATTAAATAAATTATTTTTTTGCTTAGTTTTTTACATGTAACAGTTACTATAATATTTTGATTTAAATTCAATAAATAAATATTAACTTGTTATTTTTTTTAAATCAAAAATCAAAAGAAAATTAAAAATATAAAAATTTAAGTCTTTCAAATAGTAGGAAGTCAAAAAAAAGTTTGGGAACCTTTGGTCTAGACACTCCGTTCGCCGCTTTCCACCCAAACTCAAATTATTGTGTAACGTGGCGGAACTCAACGCCGCGTTTTATAGTAAGAAATGAAAATCATTTAAATATAACCTTTTTTAAACATTAATACTACTGCTAGCTTCACGCTGTATCCCTTATATAGCTGGGTACCAGAGCAGCTAGGGAACCAGAGAACCGACGTGTTAAGACACTTCTCTTTAAACACACCCGGCTCCAACTTTCCGCCGTATTGAGGCATTGCGAGCTGAGTGGCGCAACTCACCGCCGCACTCTGCCTTGTACTAAATATAATTCAATGTTTTCATTTCCTGTAGTATGAACCCACAACCTGTCGCATTTACAGTCGCACGATTGTGCCTCAAGCCACAACAGGCTTATTTAAATAAATTAATATTTTTATTTTACAGTTAAAATGTCAAATACTGGGCATGGTATAATTATTGGTGTCGGCGTGGTGGTGGGTCTGGTGGCGCTGCTGGTAGACTGGCTGAATTCTAGGAACGTGCCAGAACCGCATCGGGCTTACGGAAGACGGCCTGAGAGGAATCCACAGTGATATGTAGGTATCTGTATATCTATCATCTTTTCTTTAAGAATGTTTGGGTACATGAAAGAAAAACAGTAGGTTAGGATAGGTTATTTTTCTTACATCTCCAATGTAATTGGAGACGTTCATCGATTTAACATACATACATACATAGCTTCACGCTGTATACCGCTGAATATTAAGACACTCCGTTCCCCACTTTCCTCCGATTGAGGCATTGCGTGCTGAGTAGCGGAACTCAACACCTTGTTACCAAACTCAGGAATTGAAAAACTCTATTTCCTGGAGGGAGAATCGAACTCACAACCTGTCGCGTTTACAGTCTTATGCCTCTGCACCACGACAGGCGTTTTTACAACAATTGTTATTAAATCATGGATCATATTATTGATTTCTTTTTTGGGGTTTTAGGCTAAAATAATAATAATATTTATTTTTTTTACATTTCCTACACTTTTCGTATCAAATGTTTTGTCCCACGTCCATAGATTTCATGAGACACTAAATTTCCTGCTTCAAGCTCCTTTCCCTACAATACTAAGAAGTTTCTTCTCAAATTTGATATTTGAAAAAAAAAAAATATAATTAAAACTTTTCCTTTTCAGGTAAAATCACTCTTTGAAGCAATTAGTACAATAAATATGTATAATTTGGGAAAGGTCCATCTAAAAAAAGCCAGGTAGCCAGGAAAATTTGGAAGTAAGAATACAAAAAAAAATAACTCAACTAAATCTACATACCGTAATAAAATCCTATACCGTCGTCCAAGTCGGACCTATATATACCGGCTTCCAGTGGCGAGGCGTCCATACAACACGATTCTTGCCGGCTTGTCTACCTTTTTAAAGTACAAGAAACCTAAAAAAAAGGCGCCAGGAAAATATTGGGTGTAAAATTGCAAGAAAACAAACTCTTACACCAAATTTCGATAGTGAAAATACTTAATATCTTTACATAGGCTTACCATACGTCCCGGTTTGAGATCCCTGTCCCGGCGTCCCGGTCAAACTTGAACAGCACTGAACCCAACCAATCGTCTCTTTTTCTTTTTAATAAAAAATATATTCACATTTATTAATATGTTTTCAATTCATAATAATTTTGATGGCATTTCAAATATGAAAAACACAAATTAAGCGGAAAGCAAAATGAAAATGAGCCTCTTTCTCTTCTGCGTCCTGGTTTGGCTCTTTGTAATTATGGTAAGCCCTTCACTTCCTATACCGGCTTCCCTAAAAATTAGCGGCTTCCCTAAACATATATACCGACTTCCCTAAATATACATCGGCTTACGTCTATGTACCGGCTTAACTTTTTAAAATTTTCTCCCCGTCGCCACTGATATGTATTGATTTATATTTTATCTCTATGTATTATTTTGTTAAGAATAATAAAGTATTTTCCTACAAACATGCTTTTGTTTGCTTTTCTTTATCGCGACGCTTTTACGTTACACATTTTTTAGAATAAAAATTTGAACGCAGCGGGACTCGAACCCACGCCTCTTGGAAACCGTTCAAGAACTCTGACCGCTAAGCCATGCTTTGTGTAGCAGAAATTAGTAAAAATCTCTCTACAGAGATGCTAACAACATAAATAACGTTGTAACAAGCGTCTAAGAATTTCGACGCAGCGAGATAACAACGTATGGCTTAGTGGTTAGCGCTTGGAAGGTTTCCTGTAGGCGTGGGTTCGACTCCCGCAGCATCCAAATTTTATGCGTTTGCTAAGTGTGGGATTAACATTTTAAGTGATATCTTATAACTTAAAGAATAAAAAAAAAATTGAACTTTCTCTATTTAATATTTGTTTTCAAAGTAATATTTACACATGAGAGAAATATTTAAAAAAAAATGCAATCAATAAACTATTTCTACACCAACGTGTCACCTCTCTTTCTTTCCATACGTTAGAAGGAGACAGCTATAGTTAGCTTTATTTTTCTTTTCTCTTCCCATATTTTAGAGAGAGATGGCTGTAGTTAGCTTTTTCCACCTCTTTTTCTATTTTCTTACGTTAGAAAGAGATAAATACAATTCTCCGGTTCTTCCTCGATTATCCGGTGTTCGATTAACCGGGGTTTCAAGGGGCCAATTGTCTTTTTTTATAGTTAATAATATTCATTTTATAATAATATTATTACTTTAACAATTACAATGTAACTACATTAAGTTTTGATTTTTTTTTAACTTCACGCTGTAACCCGCATATAGCGGGGTAGGCAGAGGGAACCAGAGAACAGACGTGTTAAGACACTCCATACTCTTTCGACAATTCCGTTCCCCACTTTCCGCCGAATTGAGGCATTGCGTGTTGAGTGGCGGAACTCAACGCCGCGCTTTGCCTTGTTACCAAACCCAAGAAATGAAAAATACTAAATTTTACATTTCCTGGAGTGGGAATCGAACCCACAACCTGTCGCGTTTACAATCGCACGCTTGTGCCGCTGCGCCACCACAGGCGTATATATGTAATTGTTTTAAAAAATAATAAAATAAAATACTGGATAGAAAAATACCATCAGAATCATAAGCTTCCGGTAACTGCTAGTTAGTAGCCAGTTCATTGTCTAGAAACAATTAAGTCAATAAAATGTTGTAATTCGATTATCCGGGGTTTTCGATTATCCGTGGACCCCCATATCCATCATTACCCCGGATAATGGAGGTTCTACTGTATAATTTTCCTCTCTATCCCATGCCATACGTTAGAAAGAGACAACTATAGTCCCACTTTTCTCCTCTCCCCATACGTTAGAAAGAGATGGCTATAATAACTTTTTTTTCTCGTTGGTGTAGAAACATGGCAAATGTACTTAAAATAATAAAAAATTTGTCATTTTAATCTGTTTCGATTTATAATGGGTATTAATATTTAAGCTTCATTTTAGTTATACGACTAAAAAAAAATCGCATATTTTCTTTAAAGAGGCTAAGCAGCAGATTCGAACCCGTACTTCTTTTCCGTCCACAGATAACAAAGCTATATAATATCGCGTTATATTGAAATTTCTTATTATTATTAATAAAGATTTATATTATAGACAGAAAAAGGGACACAGGTTCAATTCCTGCTTTTTAATTAAGCACAAATGACACCAATCCATTAAAATCAAAACATTTGACAGTAATATAGTTTTGTGAAGAGGCGTTTCTTTAACTATTTGGCCCGAAATTAAAAAAAAGTTAGCAAACATTTTCAAAAAAAAGCAATCTGTCCTTTTTATTGCCTTTTTTTCTAAAAAAAAATTAAATTCACAAAAATAATATCCAATATCTTAAGATATATCAAAAAAAAATATGTATAAATATACATACATATATGTATATAGTAAATATATTTTAAATTTAAACAAAAGTATCAAACTGCAAATATAATCTGTGGTTATAGACTTTGACATTACAATCATAGCACAAAAATAATAAAAAAAAAAAAACCAACCCAAAAAGACAGATTATTTGCATAATATATTTATTATTATTATTAAAAAAAAGTTAAAAAACGCCCATTCCCTAGACACATACATAAAAAAAAATAACGAATACAATTTATCAGTTCCAACAGGCATTGGTTAAAGAAATTAAAAAAAAAAAAACTTTTACACCAAAAAAGTTTGTACTGTACATAATAATATGTAAAAATGACAATATTGCATAAATTTTCATTTGGCATAAAAGCGAAATATCTTTGCCTGTTTTTTTTTTATTATTTAAAAAAAAAGAAATGCGTCCGGTTCATACAAAAAGCATACGAGATATGTCACAAATTTATTTTTCATTTGAGATCTGTGCTTCAAACAAAAAAATGGCACAAAAAAAATTAAACGTCATAATAAACTAACACTTTCGTCAATTTGCAAATTAAAAAAAACTATTTTTTTTAAATAAATTTGTAACATTTAACTCGAGTTTAAAAACGCCCAAAATAAAAATGGACGATTAAAAAAAATCGAACAATGATTAAAAATGATTACACAACTTAATAGTAGAGGTAAAAATAAAAAAAAAACGACATTTTGCTTGGAATTAAAAAAAAAATTCCGCAATCATTCAGTTAAAACTGCAATCTCTAACGATAATTATATTTTTTAATATTAATAATATATTCGTATTTATTATTTAAAAAAGCAGTTTAACAAACTCCGCCATTTTGACACATCACAATATATTTTCGCGCCATTTGCACGTCACAGACTATATATATAATATAGAAATGAACAAAATGTCTAATATATCTAAATAGGAAGATCTAAGCGTATACTATTGTTACAGATTAAAAAGGCTAGACATAGACAAATATTTTATTTTTACTTATAGGATAAATAGATAATTACTAAAAAAACACATTTAATTTTGGCAAAGACATAAAATCATACAGCCTAATAAAAAAAAAGTAAATGTTATTTATTTCATTAAATATTATTTTATATATATAAAAAACCGTCTATTTACCCTATATGTATGTAACTATAATGTAATACTTATGTCAGTTTGTACGTTTCTATTGCTCGAGTTCCTTAATATATGACGCACCGCGGATTATTAAATAAATAAATATATAAATATAAATAAAAATATATATTGAAAAAAATACAATTTTCAACACAAACTTGGCAAAAATATAATTATACAGCATGGTTTATTATCAATATATAAGCATTTAGCAAAGGAATATAGCAAAATGAAAAAAAAAATCAAAAACAATGGTGGAACTACTTCCACATCTTATATTACCAGAGTGAGTACAATTAATATAATTTAAATACATTTTTTTTTCTTGAGTAGGAATCAAACCCACAACCAATCGCACTTACAGTTAGACACTGTCACACAGACACGATGGCTTTTCTTTATTTTTTTTAATAAACCATTCTGTATACAGAGTGTTTGCCTCTATATATATATATATATATATATATATATATATATATATATATATATATAATTTAATTAGATGTATAAATAGAAAACCTCTATAATTACTATAAATAAATATAAAGAACAATTCTTTTTAGGTCGTAGGTTTGACATTTGCGTCATTCATATGAAGATATTTATATGGCTAGCTTTATATTTATCAAGGGCTTGTATTAACCAGAGTGCGGGGTTAAGTTCCGCAATGAAAACGTTTGTTGCATATAATTTAAATAATTAAAAATAAAAAAAAAGTAATTACAAAGGTTTTCATATTTACAAAAAATGTTTATTATTATAAAAATAATACTATATGTATATTAATGTATAAAGGTGATATACTACAAAATGAATACAAAAAAAACGGAGTTAAGTTACACATATGTGGTGTAAAAAAAAATTGAATGACATAAATATTACTCACAAACTGTTATTAAGAAAATAAAGAACAAAAAAATATATTTACGTTTAATAATTACATTATTTAAAAATAAGCCAAAAATTAAACATGCTGTATATCACCTCCATACATACATACATACATATCTTCATATATCATATTAGATGTGAACATGTAATGTATGATAAACCGACATACAACCCAAAATTTTAAAATATTTATAAACACTAGAATTGCTTTTAAACAAAAAAAAATTGACTTCACGCTGTGTATCCCGCACACTTAGCAGGGACCAGGCAGGGAACCTGAAGAACCTAGTGTTAAGACGCTCCGTTCTATTAACATTTCCGTTCTCAACTTCCCGAGGTGATGCTGCGTGCTGAGTGCCTGCGCCTGAACAACATAACGCTTTGCCCCTTATTACCAAGAACGAAATGAGAATACTAAATATAATTTAACGTATTTTTCATTTTTCTGTGAGTGCACATAGGAAACCCTGACTGTGTCCAGGGCCCAAAAAAAAGCTGTATGTCAATGCACCCGGCACATATCCGCATCCTGAAAACCTATATAACTGGCCATCCTTATATGTTAATGTCAATTAAATATATATTACGCGTCTCAGTGAGTGGCGCGCGTGGGAGATCCTGCTCGCGCAGTTTCAGCGCCCGTGATCTTCCAGTACCACTGTCCACCTTCAGAGACGAAACGTTTTGCGTCCCTGAAAAAAAAAATTGTATTGGCAAAATAAGCCAAAGTATCGATATATCTTGGTTTGAAGATCGATATTCTTAAGATTGAACCGCTGCCGTGGCTTTAGGCACGGCCGCGCCACAACTGCAAACGCGACGGGTTGTGGATTCGATCCCCACTCCAGCAAATGTTAAATTTAGTATTTTCATTTCAGCGGATTTATTTATAACAAAGCAAAGCGCGGCGTTGAGTTCCGCCACTCAGCACGCAATGCCTCCAAATTCGGCGGAAAGTAGGGAGACGGAATTACATTGAAAGGGAATGGAGTGTCTTAACACGTCGGTTCTCAGGTTCCCTCTGCCTGCCCAATATGATGCGGGATACAGCGTGAAGTTCAAAAAAAAAATTATATCGATATTTGTATAAATAATATAATTACAGGATTATTTAAAGTGTCGATAACATCGATATTTTAACTTGGTATATCGATATAATGTTTTATGGCCGATATATTTTGATTCTACATATATTAAAAGAGAAAAATAGGCTTGTTGAAACAGTATCGACCATCTGTATTAATGTATCAAATGTTTGGAGCAACTTCACGCTGTATCCTGCGCCTCTTTCAAGGAATGGTATCGGAAGAAACCGAAGAACCTGAGTGTTAAGACGCTCCGTTCTTACAGCTTTCATTTCGTTCCACGCTTTCCGCCGGGGTAAGCATTGCGTGCGAGTGTGGGGCTTTCAACGCTACGCTTATTAGCAAACCGGGAAATGAAAATCCAGCCTTTCACTGGGTGGGAATCGAAAGGCATCCCACAACCTGCATGCGCGTTGTGCACGCTTATTTGCCTCGGGGGCCTGACAGGCGATCAATAGATAACATTCAAGCGCTTTTTATTTTCCTTATATAATTTAAAGACAAACGGTTTGACAGGTTATTCGTAATAATTTAGCATTTTAGCACATTTTATTTACAAATCAACTATCTTTTTAAAATTTTTAATTATTAATGTGTTTTACACTTCAACACAATCTATATATAAATACGTGAAGTAAAAACTTTGGACACTGCCTTTTTTTTACCAAAATTATGGACAAAGGAGGGCATGAGCTTGGCTTTTATAGTTTATATAAGAGAGGAAGAAGCGCAGAGAAAGATGGTATCTTTTTTAAACAATACGTATTAAATATATAAAATTAATAAAATAAATGTTACACTACCATATGTAAAGTGACATATAAAATGCGTTGCGCTGGGACGCGTTATTAACGCGTCAACGTGGATACTAGTAATAATAAACACTAACCTAACCCTGAAAGGTGGGCGTCCTCTACCCAGTACGTGGTCGCCGAGTCGAAGCCGTGCAGAGCATCTTTCCACAAAACGATCCAGCATTATATATGCTAGCGGCACATCGAGTACTATGTCAGACATGTCCTCGAAAACGCGGAGAAAACCCTGGAAGGAGAGTAGAGAGATTTATATTAAGAATATAAATGCACATAAACCTTTAAAAATTACATTATTTTTGGTATTTTATTTAGAAATTACAATTATTCAAGTAATCAAAAGTTATTTCTATATAATAAAATAAAAACTTTATTATATTATAATCGGAGAAATGAAAATAATTTAAATATAATTTAATTACACCGCGTGAGAATCGAACCCACAATACTGCATTTACAGTTAAGCATTAATACATTCAGGTAAAAATACAACTTTTTAGAAAACATATAAAAATAAGAAAGCGCGATAAGAACGTATGGCTTAGTGGTTAACGTTTGTTTGTACAGTAAACAAGAGGCGCAGGTTCGAATCCTGCTATGTTCAAATGTTTGTATTAATTAAAAAAAATAAGTATATTAACCCTGTCCATTTGATCTGGAGACACAATAACACAGCGTTGCAGCTCAGCAAGGAACGTGCAGAGCTGCTCCTCCACGCTCGTGTTGATGGCTTCCACGGCCAGGAGTACTGCCTGGTGGGAGGAAATACAAATTTAGATAGATAGATAGAAAAAACATTTTTTTTTAAATTTTTTTTTTAACTTCACACTGTATCCCGCATATAGCAGTGTAGGCAGAGGGAACCAGAGAACCTAGTGTTAAGACACTCCATTCTCTTACAACAATTCTGTTCCCCACTCTCCGCCGAGGCATTGCGTGTTGAGTGGCGGAACTCAACGCCGCGCTTTGCCTTGTTACCAAACCTAAGAAATTAAAATATTAAACAAATAAATCTATCTAAAATATTAAACCTACATACATAAATATATACCAATATAATAGTATACATACATATATATATACAAACATACATGCATTTAGATTAGCGGTTCTCAAACAAAAAACAACGGAGTGTCTTAACACGTCAGTTCCCTCTGCCTGCCGTGCTATATGCGGGATACAGCGTGAAGCTATGTATGTATGTATGTATTATCTAATATTCAACTACTGCAGGGCACGAAAATTTGCGACAATGTATTCGTATCGCAATCGAACGAATTTGTATGGGAATTGAAAAGCGCCCCTACCTTGCGTAAGAGGAACTAAAGTGTTCCCATACAAAATGCTTTCGATAACGATACGAATACTTTGACGCAAATTTTCATGCCCTACAGTAGTTAAATATTAAAACATACATACATACATACATATCTTCACGCTGTATCCCGCATATAGCAGGGTAGGCAGAGGGAAACGACGTGTTAATACTTTAACCACTTTCGGCCGAATAGAGGCATTGCGTGCTGAGTGGCGGAACTCAACGCCGCGCTTTGCCTTGTTACCAAATACAGGAAATGAAAATACTAAATTTCACATTTCCTGGAGTGGGAATCGAACCCACAACCTGTCGCGTTTACACGACAGGGGTTAAAAAAAATACTCCCTTCAATTAAACCATAGTGTCAGAACTCTCTGTTCTCACCTCATACACGAGCTCGTGGTGGAAATGCGGCACCTCCAGCTCCCTCACGCACCTCATCGCCTCCGCCAGGTCTCCTGATGTGAGGTACTCCTTGATGAGGAGCTGGATCTGTCTGATGAGGGACTTCACCGGCCTGGTGGGGAGTAAAAAAAAATATAATAACATGCTATTATGTTCTCTCTAACGCCTGTCATGTCTTGAGGCACAAGCGTGCGACTGTAAGCACGACAGGTTGTGGGTTCGATTCCCACTCCAGGAAATGGAATTTTTCATTTCCTAGGTTTGGTAACAAGGTAAAGCAAAGTGGGAACGGAATTGTTGTAAGAGAACGGAGTGTCTTAACACTAGGTTCTCTGGTTCCCTCCGCCTACCCTGCTATGCGGGTTACAGCGTGAAGTTAAAAAAAAACTATGTTGATAACAATTATTCTCTACATATGAAGTTTTTAATATCTACAATTTTAAGTAACATTTTTTTATCTTCACGCTATTCCCCACTTTTTCCGCCGAATTGAGACATTGCTGGTGGCGGAACTCAACGCCGCGCTTTGAGCGCTTTCTTGTTACAGAGCAGAAAATGAAAATACTAACTATTATTTACTATTTTTAATTTCCTGGTGATGTGGAACCCTGGCCTGTCGCGTTTTTACAGTCACTTACACTTGCCCGCCAAGCAAGACCAGACATGATAGTTTCATTTAATACAGTTGTTACGAATATCTCCTCACCTGATACCTGCCGACACCCCATATGTTGTCGAGTCTTACAAGTCCCTGCTTCATAGGAAAAGGAGTCTCCGCCCTATTTATTGCTTGTCTGTGGACAAGAATAAAAAAAAAACAAGTAAAAATAAGGGTTGTTTCCCTTATCTGTATATTAACACAGTCGCGACCAGGACGTGAATTCACGTCATTCAAATTCTACCGGTTGGTGCGACGTGATTAAAAGACTCAATCACATTTATCGGCGCACGAATTTCGTTCGTTTCACAGAAAGAAGAAGAGAGAGGGTTCGAAAAGCTCCCTCAGCCGGGACTCAGCGCGTTACCTGGCGGGGCTGTTGAGGTCCCGCACGTCGGCCTGGCTCTGCTGCACGAACGGGCGGCAAGCAGTCGTCCGCGACGCAGCGCGCTATGAAGTTGGAGAGAGCAGCACCGGCGCGTCCGGAGTGTCAACATCAGGTCCGGCAGCTTCTCAGCAGAGTGCTCGAACGCTGGGAGGAGAAAGGGGTCACTATTATTATAGATATAAAAACAGCGAGGTGAAGTAAGTGCGAGTGTCAACGATAGGTTCTGCCTTATCTTTTTTTTTTTTTTTTTATTGATAACGGACGGCTGGAAACGAGAGCAGAAGGACCACCTGATGGTAAGTACCTTCGCCCATAGACATCTACAACACCAGGAGTATTTGTGGGTGCGTTATAACCTAGAGGATACTGATGGAAGGGGACAATGTAGTGATCCCACTATCAGAACCACCACATTTGGGGGAAAGGATGGGTGGGAAAGGGGAGAAAACCTGGCTTACATGCCATCGAACCGGAACACATCATAGATATTTGGCGGTTCGTCTCTTTGATGATAGTGGTCGCGAGCCAGACGGAGGACCCGAACCTCCTACCACCTAAAAAAGAATCGTACATAAATACGTGAAGCAAAAATTTTGGATCCTTTTTACATAGAAAATAACGGACGGAGGAGCATGAGAATTTGGCACACTTATGAGGCCCCATATAGAGAAGGAGTGCAGAATGATAACATTTTTTTTTTTTTTTAAATAATGCATAAAAGTATATTAAATTAATAAAATAAAATGTTACACACAGTACCATGGTTTGACATCCATATTTATATTAAGTGACATATTCTATACCATTGATAGACAACGTGTTGTTAACACTTGAACTCTTGTTCATATAAAAAGCAATTTCACGATTTATCTTCCGTATAACAGAGAAAAATAGTGTTGAGACACTCCGTTCGTCGCTAAATTTGAGACATGTTAAGAGTGATAGAAATCGACACTGCACTTTTTTTTTTGTTATACCAAAGCAGGAAAATAAAAATAATTATCATTTTCCCCAACGCTTGTCGTGGCTTGAGGCACAAGCGTGCGAATATGGCACGCGACGGGTTGTAGAGGTTTTCAGAGTTCACTCTAGGAAGTAAAGAGGCATTTTCATTTTCCTGGGTTTTGTCTTAACAAGGCAAAGCGCGGCGTTGGTTCCACCACTCCTTGGCTACTACTCACTTAGGCGGAAAGTGGCTAACAAATGTCTTAACACTAGATTCACTTTGCCTACTCTGCTTTATGCCAAAGGAAAGGACACACGCGTGAAGCTATCATTTACCACTCAGTTAAACTAAACACAGCGTTGACTTCCGCAATGTATCCAAATTTGGGCAAAATGGGCTTCCCGAAAAATCGACAAGCAGTAAAATTAAAAAGTCTAGCATCCCAGAAAAAAAAAAAACAACAATAATTTGAAAAAAAAAACTTACCTATCCCTATATCGCCGGCGAGAGAATATCACTCCCGTAGGGAATCGGACACTAGGACGGACGCCATTTCGCAGTGAAGAGAGAAGCTTGTGGTCTAACTGCTACTTCTAGTATTGTCTCGCATGCCTAAAAAATATTAGCGTTATAAAAAAAAAGCACATGGTTGGTTCAGACCCCGCGCTTATTGGAATCAGGCTATTGTGGCGCAGTGGGACAGCGACTGATTGTAAACGCGATAGGTTGTGTGGAGTTCATACACGTGAGGGAGCAGTATTATATTAAAATTGTTTTCAAACGCCTGTCGTGTCTTGGGGCACAAGCGTGCACGACTGTAAACGCGACAGGTTGTGGGTTCGATTCCCACTCAGAAAATGGAATTTTCCTTTTTTTTCTGAACAAGGCAAAAGACTGGCGCGGCGTTGAGTTCCGCCGCTCCAGCAAACAGAAAATGCCCCAAAATTTACGGAAAGTGGGGGAACGGAGTGTCTTAACACTTCAAAGTTTCCTCTGTCTACCCTGCCTTAATAAAGGATACAGCGTGAAGCTATGTATGTATTTTCATATTTCACTCTCGTAAGACAAAGTGTCTAGAATTCAGATGGAAAATGGAAAACCAGAGTCTTAGAGAACACTAATAATTTCTTCTGACTATACTTGATAAAGTGGAATGTTTGCTAATAATAAAGAAAGAGATGTATAAAACATTTTTACACAGTAAGATTCGAACCTGCACTTATTCTAATCCATCTAAGACTTCCAGCAATAAATTTATATATATTCTTTTAGCTTCGCGCTGTATGCATAAGAAGCAGGGGGTGCAGGCGGAGGAAACTCAAGAACCGACGTGTTAAGGCACTCCGTTCCCCACTTTCCGCCGAATTGAGGCAAATTGCGTGCTAGGTATGGCGGAACTTAACGCCGCGCTTTTACCTAATACTAAACTTTTACATTTCATAGCCTTGGTGTGTATGAACCCACAACCTGTCTCGTTTAGACGCTCGTTTGTGCCTCTGTGCCGATGCCAGGCGTCAATTAAAATAATAATTGCATTTATAATACACCTACATAAACAATATGTGTTACCGCACTTAACTTTTACTGGGTAAACTAATTTTTGATAAATCTTTTTGTATATGATAGCTAATTAGCTGCTTGATGTGTTCCCACTAAAATTTAGTTAAAATCCGATGCCTAGTTTTTGAGTTATTCATAATAATTTTGCCTCACATTAATGTATTTTTATTTGAAATCCGAAAAAACCTTAGTATTTATTGTCAACTTTTTCGTTACATTTAATTCAAATCATAACAATTCTAAAAAATTAAATAATTTTTTACGGTGAATTTTTAGGAGGTTCGTCCTTCGACTGGCTCGCAACCACTGTCATGTCAAAGTCGAACCGCCAAATATCTTATGATGTGTTCGGTTCGATGGCATGTAAGCCAGGTTTTCCCCTTTCCCACCCACCACTTTCCCAAAATGTGATGGTTCCGATGGCGGACCACTACATTGTTCTCCTCCCTTCCATCTATATATGTATTCTGTAGGTCCGGTAACGCATCTACAACATCTCTGGTGTTGTAGATGTTCATGGGGAGACAAGTAACCCTTATCAGGTGGTCGCTTCTGTTCCTTTGCCATCCGTTATCCATAAAAAAAAAAATAATAAATAGTATCAACTTCACCAAATGGCTCCTAGAAGCAGTGACAAACTCTAAGAAGTCTTCCGCCACGGCGGGTGAGCTGTCGCCGTGCTCGAAGTATTCCAATATCACAGGCTCAGATTTACGCTGTAACAAACAGACAGACAGACGTATTAATATATAAAAAATCGTATTTTACGCGGCGTTGAGTTCCGCCTCCAAACAAGTAATGTTTCAACTTTGAGCGGAACGTAGAGGATGAAGTGGCTTGACACTACGTTGTTTCTATCTATCCAGCTATGCGAGGTAAAGCGTCAAGCAAATAAAAATTTAAAATATTAATTATAATAAATTTAATATTTTCATTTCTTGGGTTTGGTAACAAGGCAAAGCGCGGCGTTGAGTTCCGCCACTCAGCACGCAATGCCTCAATTTGGCGGAAAGTTGGGAACGGAAATGTTGAAAGAGAATGGAGTGTCTTAACACAAGGTTCTCTGGTTCCCTCTACCTATCCCGCTATATGCGGGATACAGCGTGAAGTTAAAAAAAAATGATTAAACATGAGATAAAAAAATATATTTCTGGAATAGGCTGTATAATATTAGTATAATTGTCATATTTTAGTTTAAAAATTAATTTATTAAACCAAAGCGGGCGGGAAATTCTGAAGAACGGAAAGTTTTTATGACAAAGTTCAATTGAGACGAAAGAACAAACGAGATTGAACCTAGAACGTCCTGTCATTTTGATAACAACTTAGTTTTGTATACATACATTAAACTATAAGTCATTTCGAAATGTATATCTCTCCTCAGCACTCCACACTCCTTCAAGTGTCCCTACACGCCACATGTCATGTTTCCTATGTGCAGTAGCTTCTGTTCTACTCTCTCAGCACCCCTACACTCCCGCGTCCTCACACTACATGTCATGTTTCTATGTGCAGAAGTTTCTCGTTCTCTCTCAGCACTCCCCTTACACTCCCTGCGTCCCTACACTGCCATATCTTGTTTCGGCGGTGTAGTTTCTCGCCCTCTCTCAGCACTCCCCTACACTCCCCAAACCTTACACGCCACATATCTGTTTCATTACGCATTGCTTCCGGCAGCTATGCGCAGGAGGCGTAAAGCGTCACAAAATAAAAATTTAAAAATATTACCAATTATAATAAATTTATATTTTCATTTCTTGGTTTATAACAAGGCAAAGGGCGTGCAGAGGTGTTGAGTTCCGCCACCAGCAATGCAATGCCTCAATTTGGCGGAAAGTGGGGGGGAATGCAGAAATGCTGAAAGCGAGAATGGAGCATCTTAACACTAGGTTCTCTGGTTCCCTCTCTAATCATCCCGCCATATGTGCCGCTATATATCCCGCTTTATATGCGGATACAAAGCGAAACAAAAAAAAAAATGATTAAACATGAGATAAAAAAATATATTTCTGAATAGGCTGTATAATATTAGTATCATTGTCATATTTTAATTTAAAAATTACCTATTAAAACCAAAAGCGGGCGGGGGAAATTCTGGAAGAACGGAAAGTTTTTATGACAAAGTTCAATTGAGACGAAAGAACAAACGAGATTGAACCTAGAACGTCCTGTCATTTTGATAACAACTTAGATTTGTGTATACATACATTAAACTATAAGTCATTTGAAATGTATATCTCCCTCCTCTCAGCACTCCTCAGCACTCCCCGTCCCTGGGCACACGCCCACATGTCATGTTTCTATGTGCAGTAGTTTCCTCGTTCTACTCTCTCAGCACTCCCTACACCCTCTGGGCGTCCCACACGCCACATCATGTTTCTAAGCGTGCAGTAGTTTCTGCTCCCTCTCTCAGCACTCCCCCTGCACTCTCCCGGGCGTCCCCACATCACATATCTTGTTTCCATGTAGCTCGCTCCCTCCAGCACTCCCCCCACACTCCCCGCGTCCCTACACGCCATAGTTATCTTGTTTCCCTATGTGCAGTAGTTTCGTTCTCTCAGCACTCCCCTACACTCCTGGCGTCCCTACACGCCACATATATCTTGCTCTATAAAAGTAGTTTCTGCTCTCTCAGCACTCCTCCTCACACCCCCGCGTCCTACACGCCACAATCTTGTTTCTATGTGCAGTAGTTTCGTTCTCTCTCTCAGCACTTCTACACTCCCCGTCCTGCACGCCACATATCTTGTTTCTATGTGCAAAGTAGTTTCTCGTTCTCTCTCAGCACTCCCTACACTCCCCAAGTGTCCCTACACGCCATATCTTGTTTCTATGTGCAGTAGTTTCTCGTTCTCTCTCAGCACTCCCCTACACTCCCCGCGGCGTCCCTACACGCCACATATCTTGTTTCCATGTGCGTAGCTCTCTCCCTCTCGCATCTCCTCTCTACACTCCCCAAGTGTCCCTGCCACGCCACATATCTTGTTTCCATGTGCAGTAAGCCTCTGCGTGTACGTTGCTGTCAATTACTAACGGAAGCATTTTTTACAAGTTGTTATTCAACCTTGTCTTATTTGTTTGTGACAAATTTCGTCATTGAAGTTTAACCCCCTTCCTGTTGACAGATAGTTATGTCGCGCAGTACTTTTTATATATACTAGTGTCCTCATTGACGCGTTACTAACGCGTTGCCTTGTACATGTCATTTTATATAAACACGCGTGTCAAACAGTGGTAGTGTGTGTAACATTTATTTTATTAATTTAATATAATTTTTATACGTTATTTTAAAAAGATATTATCAACTGCACTACTTCTCTATATAAACTATAAGTGTGCCAAGTTTCATGCTCCTCCGTCCGCGTAATTTTCGTAAAAAGGGGTACCAAGTTTTTGCTTCCGTTATAGATTCAACCTATAAATAAACCAATCCTAAGGTCTATTAATATTTAAAAAATCGCATATATGTATAGACTCATTTAACTTATTCATGGATAGTTACTTTATTTTGTAGTTAAGTTCCCATTAAAACAAACATAAAAGTATATTAACTCTTCGAGGGTTCGATTCCCACTCCAGGAAATGGAATTTTTCATTTCCTGGGCTTGGTAACAAGGCAAAGCGCGTCGTTGAGTTCCACCACACACAATGCCTCGATTCGGCGGAAAGTGGGGAACGGAGTGTCTTAACACTAGGTTCACTCTGCCTACCCTGCTATATGCGGGATACAGCGTGAAGCTATGTATGTATAAAAGTATATTTAAAAAAAAAACTGCATACCCAAGTGGACTTATCAAGTTATTCACGATACAAATATTGCATTATTTAGTTGGCAAGTCCCCTTACAAAGTTATTGTTGTCACACAATAGTCATTGACCCACGTTGATTATGCGAGACATGCATCGAGCATACAATATGGCGGCATTGACTGATTAAATTTATTTATTTGAAGTCTCTCGTAGCGCAGAGGTACAAGCGTGCGACTGTAAACTACAGGTTGTGAGTTCGATTCCCACGCGAGAGAATGAAAATAGTAAACAATATTTAGTATTTTCATAACGCCTGTCGTGGCGCAGAGACACAAACGTGCGACTGTAAGCGCGACAGGTTGTGGGTTCGATTCCCACACCAAGAAATGTAAAATTTAGTATTTTCATTTCTTGGGTTTGGTAACAAGGCAAAGCGCGGCATTGAGTTCCGCCACTTAGCACGCAATGCTTCAACGCGGCGGAAAGTGTAGAACGGAAATGTTACGAGAACAGAGTGTCTTAACACTAAGTTCTAAGGTCCTTCTGCCTGCCCTGCTATATGCGGGATACAGCGTGAAGTTAAAAAAAAATAAGTATTTAGTATTTTCATTTTTTCGCTCTGGTATCACAGGACAAAGCGCGGCGTCGAGTTCCGCCACTCAGCACGTTATACCTCAATTCACCGGAAAGTGTAGAACGGAAATGTTAAGAGCACAGAGTGTCTTAACACTAGGTTCTCAGGTTCCTTCTATCTATCCGGATATGTGCAGGATACAGCGTAAAGTTAAAAATAATATTTATTTTATGAAGAGGCTTCTGATTGTACGCTAATGGTTGTGGGTTCGATTCTCAATCGGTGAAGTGATTATATTTAAATTATTTTTAATTCCCCGATTTGGTAAGACAAAGGGCGGGGTTAAATTACAATCACTACACTACGTTTGTTTCTTTGTATTAACAAGTAAAAATACATTACAAGGAAGACTTGAGAGAAAGACAACGCCTGTCGTGGCGCAGAGGCACAAGCGTGCGACCGTAAACGACTCCAGGGAATGTAAAATTTAGCATTGTCATGGGTTTGGTAAGTAAGTAAGTAAACAACAACAAACAAACCACAACAGCGAGGCAAAGCGCAGCATTGAGTTCCGCCACTCAACACGCAATGCCTCAATTCGGCGGAAAGTGGGGAACGGAATTGTTGAAAGAGAATGGAGTGCCTTAGCACTAGATTCTCTGGTTCCCTCTGCCTACCCTACTATATGCGGGATACAGCGTGAAATTATTAAAAAAAAAAATTCTAGTTACCGCAATCTCTGGTCGTCCTCACATAAAAAAAATTACAAAAACAGCTGAAACAAAGACATCAACATCTAAATTGGCACATAGCCAACCACTTGCGTAAGTATGGTAGGACAGTTAAATATAATTCTTAAACCATCTTCAAGAAAGCAGGAGGTTCTCAGTTCGATTCTTTTTATGTGTTACCGCATAACTTTTTACTGGGTGAACCAATTCTGATGATTATTTTATTATATGATAGCTAGTATTGCTGATGCATTTCAATTTAGTTAAGATTTGACAAGTAGTTTTGGAGTTATTCATAATTTTACTTTTTAGTGAATTTTGTTTGAAATCGGAATGTTTGTTAAAAACTCTACTAAAGTAAACATTAAATATATACGAGGTGTGTTCAAAAAGTAAGGTGACTTTTCAAATTTGGCGGGCAACGTACTTTCGATTATCGATTTTTTTGTTATGTTGGTACACTCTTCCCGAACATCTGTACCAAGTTTCAAGTGTATAGCATTTTTTGTTTGGTTGGGAGAGGCGTAAAGCTAAAAAAAATCACTTACCACAACCTCCTCTGGATCAGCCTCCACGATCACCTGCTTGAACTCCACATCGCCGTTGGTAACGGCTTCAGAGTCGTAGTTAGGGTCGTTCGCGTCTTCCACATACTCCTCCAGGAGCTCAGATCCGGGGGCTCCCCACACACCTTTGCCACCTGCGCCACCTGGAAATGAAGAGTTAATATGAAAAAGAAGAATAATAATTATTAATTTATTAACGCCTGTCGTGTCTTGAGGCACAAGCGTGCGAATGTAAACGCGACAGGTTGTGGGTTCGATTCCCACTCCAGGAAATGGAATTTTTCATTTCCTGGGTTTGGTAACAAGGTATAGCGCGGCGTCGAGTACCGCCACTCAGCACGCAATGCCTTAATTCGGCGGAAAGTGGGGAACGGAGTGTCTTAACACTAGGTTCCCTCTGCATACCCTGCTATATGCGGAGTACAGCGTGAAACTATGTATATATGTATGTAAAAAATTGAACCGCTATGCGTTCAACTTGAACGGCTTAGCGGTTAGAGCGGCTTGGACGGTTTCCAAGAGGCGCGGGTTCGAGTCCCGCTGCGTTCTAACTTTAATACGTTTTCTAAATAAGTTTTAAATAGAGAGAAGTATCAAGACCCTTCTCCACTGTCCGCTTAAAATCGATAAATGTCGTGTCGAGTGATAAAAAACACCACGCTTTATAGTCGAAACGCCGCTGAGCCCGAATAGACTCCAATGTCATATTATTTAATCTTAAACCTTGATTTTCGCACACTTTCAGTGACCTATAGTAATCTACGAGTATATATATACCATCTTGCACAGTTAACAGGTAAATGTCAACTTAGGGTGGTCACCCCTTCTTATCTTTTTGTCATTTAAAGGTGTAATATATATGATTGGCTCTTATGTAACTTTTTTATGAGGACTCGCCTGTATTTCTTTTATACTGCGGAACCTTTTAGTGGTGTACCGATTTTGATGATTATTTTTTTATATGATAACTACTGCTTCAGTCCCATTTAAAAAAAAGATCTGACAAGTAGTTTTCGAGTTATTCGTAATAATGTTACTTTTTAGTGCATTATATTTTAGGTCAGTTTTCTTTATTTTTCAAATTTTAGTTGTTATTGAAATTCAAAGTAATTCTTTTACCTACCTACAATCTAATGATCCTCCAATCCAATGATAATACAATTTTTAATATTTACTAACTAACACGAGATTGGTTGTGGGTTCGATTCCCACTCGAAGGCATTAAACTATAATATATTTAAATTATAATCATTTCTCATTTCTAGCAAGACAAAGCGCGGCGTTGAGTTCCGCCACTTAACACACTATGGGCGATACATGAAAAATCATTTCAAGTAAATCCTTCTTAGTTTCTTTTTTAATTTATTTTTCAATAACATAAACAATAACAAAACAACATCGTAAATAATACAGTAAACATTCTAAAAACGTACCTTGTGATACAAAAAACACTTGCAAGGTTAACTTACTTCGAATAAAATTATTTTTTTCTTACGAAATAACTAAGCAAATGTTATTATAAATAAATTATTATCATGCCTGTCGTAGCGCAGAGGCACAAGCGAGTCTGTAAACGCGACAGGTTGTGGGTTCCATTCCCATTCCAGGAAATGTAAAAAAATAGTAATTTCATTTATTGGGTTTGGTAACAAGACAAAGCGCGACGTTGAGTTCTGCCACTCAGCACGCAATTCCTAAATTCGGCGGAAAGTGGGGAACGGAGTGTCTTAACACTAGGTACTCAGGTTCCCTCTGCCTACCCTGCTATTTGCGGGATACAGCGTGAAGCTATCATTTCGCACTCCAGTTAAACTAAGCACAGCGTTGAGTTCCGCAATGTATCAAATTTCCCACAACGGGAAATGTAAAAGATTAGTAATAACATTTCTTGGGTTTACTACCAAGACAAAGCGCGACGTTGTGTGTGAAAGTGGGGAACGGAGTGTCTTAACACTAGGTTCTCAGGTTCCCTCTGCCTAGCATGCTATATGCGGGATACAGCGTGAAGCTAAAAAAAATTGAATGATTGTATCTTATTTTATTTGTTTGCACATAATAACTGATAAGGCACGTAGCTTGAGTCATTGATAACACAGTCAGTGTTTTTGTTACGCTGATAAGAAATACAAATAATGTGTATAGATTGTTACTTTGGTACGGAGAGTGAGGAGGGACAATTTATCTTCACGCTGTATCCCGCATATAGCAGGGTAGGCAGAGGAAACCTAGTGTTAAGACACTCCGTTCCCCACCTTCCGCCGAATTGAAGCATTACGTACTAAGTAGCGAAACTCAACGCTGCGTTTTGCCTTGTTACCAAACAGGAAATGAAAAATTCCATTTCCTGAAGTGGGAATCGAACCCACAACCCGTTGCGGTTACAGTTGCATAACCCTACAATTTTCTTTATTATTTTTATTTTCAACTAATTATCATGAATATGTGTACACATATTCTTAGAGATATTAAAAAGGACATAGGATATTTATTTTTCCACACACAGACGCGATGGCTTAGTTATATAACTAAGCTAATATTAGTTTAGGTGTCTGCCTTTAAATATATCTAGACACGCGGTCTGCGAAAATACTCTTTATATAAATATATTAAGCGCTTGCGTTACTGACAGTGTGACTGACAGACAACGTACACGCGAAACTACTGCACATAGAAACATGACACGAGGCGTGTAGGGACGCGGGGAGTGTAGGGGAGTGCTGAGAGAGGAGAACGAGAAACTACTGCACATAGATACATGACATGTGGTGTGTAGAGACGCGGGGAGTGTAGGGAAGTGCTGAGAGAGGAGAACGAGAAACTACTGCACATAGAAACATGACATGTGGCGTGTAGGGACGCTCTTTTTTCTATTTTTGTAACAAAATAAATCGAACCCACGACATCCGTCTCAATTGGCAGAGCGCCAAATCGTAACTCCTAAACAGTTAAAACTATTATCTTGAGACCGGGTGAAGCGATACGGTATATTTAAAAATACTTTTATTTATATTTACATGTTATTTACAATTTAGGTCACACTAGGGATGTCGATAGTGAAAAATATCGATATCATAAGAGAACGGAGTGTCTTAACACTAGGTTCTCAAGTTCCCTCTGCCTACCCTACTATATGGGGATACAGAGTGATGAGAAAACCAAAAAAAAAAATTCCCCCGATTGGGAATCGAACCCACAACCAATCGCGTTTACAGTCAGACTCGTAGAAATTTTGTACAAAATGCAAAAAAAACCATACAAGTTATTATTTAAGGTTTATTTTTAATACGTTACTTGTGAAACTACGGAGGTGTTTATGCTTGGCCACTCTATGATAAGAGGTTACGATAATGTTATCAGTTGTACTCGTATAGGTCTGAATGGAATAATTGAATTAGAACTGGGTTATTTATAATAATATTTATATATATATAGCTTCTAGTGGTGAACCGTCCATACAACTCGGTTTCTACCGGCTTGCCTAACTTTTCAAAGTACAAGTATGAGACCTAAAAAAAAGTTCGCCGGGATATTTTGGGTATAAAATTCCAAAAAAAAACAAGCTCTGACATCTCTCTAAGACCTAAAAAAAAAGGTTATCGCCAAAATTCCATAGTGAAATTACTAGATACCTTCACATCCTATACCGGCTTCCCTAAATATACCGGTTTCTGTAAATATGCATCTTGCGACATGCCTAACTAACATTTTTACCCATAGCATAGACAGAGGAAACCAGGGAACCTAGTGTTAAGACACTCCGTTCTCTTTTAACAAGTCCATTCCCCCACTCTCTTCACAAATGAAAATTTTAAATAATATTTAGTATTTTCATTTCCTCGCTCTGCTAAAAGGCAAAGCGTGGCGTTGAGTTCCGCCACTCAGCACGCAATGCCTCAATTCGGCGGAAAGTGGGAAACGGAAATTATATATATATATATATATATTACGTACATATGTGGCATGTTACGTGGCAGTGGAAGCGTATCTGAACGCGATTGTTGCAGGTTCGATCTCTTCTCGAGGCAATGATTATATTTAAATACTTTAAAATATATTTTCGTATAATTTTTCTCAACCCTATATAAACTAACTGTGACCACAGACTACTACTTCTGTAGTAAAACATCAAATCGTTAAAACATCAAATCGTTAAAACATCGTTAAAACATCAAATTAAAAAAAAATATTCTCAAAATTATTTTTAAGCCAAATATTTTTACTGCAAAGGCTTAAGAAAATTCAACATATTCCAAATTAATAACAATCACAAAAAAAAGTAAGATATAACAAAAAAAAGACAAAAAAGAGAATAACAAAACAATAAATCATTGTTATCTTAGCGACCTTGGAATTAAAAAAATTGAGATAAACAACAAACATTCTATTCAAGTAACGGTATTTAGGTGTAGTTTTGTACACAAATTATAGACTTTTTTTTAGCTTCACGCTGTATCCCACACACAGCAGCGTAGGCAGAGGGAACCTGAGAACCTAGTGTTAAGACACTCTGTTCTCATTCAATATTATGGTTCTCCACAGGCAATTTATGTCACTTTATATAAACATGCATGTCAAACGTACCATGGATGTAATGTGTAACATTTATTTTTTTTATTTAATATACAGGGGAGACCTCGGTTGACCTTCAACAACACAGAATCAATGGTACTGGAGGAAGGTCACGTAAAAAGCATGAGGACCCCCAGCAGGAGGAGGGCATGCATGAAGAGGTTAATGACTGTGGACGATGCGAAAGAGGTATGCAGGGACCGTTGCGTTTGGCGCTCCGTTCTCTCTGACTACCCCGCTAGGGATAAAGCGTGAAGTTAAGTAAGTAATTAAATATACTTTTATGCATTATTTTAAAAAGATAACATTCTGTACTCCTTCGCTATATAAACTATAAGTGTGCCAAGTTTCATGCTCCTCCGTCCGCATAATTTTCGTAAAAACGGGTACAAAGTTTTTGCTTCACATAATAATATATAGATAACGTATATAAATGTCAATCATTTTATGTTTTCGTCTATAATTTAAAAAAAATCAGTTTTTACCAAAACAGGAAATTGTGACATTGTGTTTCCTTAATATTGAATTTGAATTACAAATTTTATTTGACATTTTAAATAATCTGTGTTAATATTGTAGTTTTTTTTTAACATATCAACTGTTAGTCTTTGCATCTTTCTTTTTTTTTTTTAAATACTTTGATCATCCTATACAATAGATTTCGAATATAAATTTTAATTTAAAGTAATTAATAATAAACTCTAAGGATTCTTTATAGATCCTAAGTAAGTTTTTCTACCATACATTTTAATAGAATGTTATGTTTGGAATATTAAATTCATATAAAGATAAAAAAATATATTATTAATGAATCATCAAAATAATCTATACCTTAAATTCATATAAAGATAAAAAATGTTATCTATTTAAAATTAGTATGGATTTATTTGAAAACAAAAAATCTAATTTATTTAATGTCTTAAATATCCAAGATATAAATGAATTTTTACCAATTCATTATTTCAAAAAAAAAAAACACGCAATATCTAGGCATTATAAATTCGCATCATAGCCACCATATCGAAGTGGCAAAACAATAATAACCTTGACCTTGAAACGACGCGCCTTTTTCACACACCCATCAAAACAACGTAAAAAAATATTATTTAAATACACAAAAAGTGATAAAACTAACAGTTAAACATATAAATGATTGAAGTTTAATTATTATTCCAATTACATTATCTCGGGTGAGTTGTAAATAGCCTTGTAAAAGTTGTTTACTAGTTGCATAACGAGTCAACGAACTCCGACACGGTTTCAATAGAATATTAATAATAAAACAATATTAAGCCTATAGTAAGTATATATAACTGCGCAAATATACTCTTTCACTTGACCTTGGCTAAGTTAGTAAACAAATATTATGTAAATATGCATATATAGCTCAAATTTCCAGAAATTTCGAACACCGGTTTTTGTGTGTTTAGCGTATTGTTGATTAATGTTAGTGTGTAAATATATATTTATTACCTTTCTTAGGCAATCCCCGTCCGTGCCCATTGCGAGGACGTCTGCTGTTCTTCCAGCTTCTGTATTTAGGTAGCGGTGTGGTTACTGGTGTCGCCTCTTTGCTATTACTGCGGTTTATCTTTTTATTCTTGCGACGTTTCTCCGGTTGGGACGTGGTAGCGTCGCCGGCTCCCTCTTCCAACTTCTCATTCACCACCGCCACGTTTTCCGAGTCTACGACGCGATCGACTTCCATGGCTATAACCGGCTTTTTAAATGTTAGAACCTAAATGCGAATCTACTAGGATTCCACTAGGATGGTATCTAGTAGTTCGCGAATGTACATAAATGTTTTTAGGTGTTTTTTTAGGACGTATTTCTTGTTTTCTATACGGCATGCACTCTGCGTATTTGTTTTGAGCACATTGATGTGAAGTTAGTTGAATAACACGGAATGGTGTCAAGTGTGCCAACTGTGTGTTTTGTAGGTTATTGGTGTGTTGCCATATTTAAAATATAATATAAATTTCATTTTATGAATTTAATTATTTAATAACAATGTTATTAAATATATATTATTAATCTTACTAACTTATTTTAATTTATATTAAAGCATATAAAACTGTTTTATATTATTATACATCTGTATATAAATAATCGATAACAACTCTTCATTCAATAGTAAAAATTACTTATAATAATGGAAATTTTTAACTTATTTAATTTTAATTTTTCATTTTAATAAGTGATCCATATTTAAAATAAAATTTTCATTAAATAATGAAAAATTTAAAATATTAATAATTAATAAACATCTAGCGCAAAAAGGAACACATTTATTATTTTATCTGTAGAGAAAAATATCATATTTCAAAATTGTGCAATATTTTTATTTGAACTTTAAAATCTAAAAGTTCTTACATGTGTGTTAATAATTATTCATAAATAGTATAACATAAATAACAAAATGAAAAATCATTTAGAAAACAGTTTCATATCAAAATTTGATTTATTAAATTCTCAAGAAAATTCCGAAGAAATAATATGGAGTAGCGACAATAGTGACTATGAAAACAATATCAACGACGAAAATGTAAAAATAACACAAAATATATGCTATAAGAAGAGAAAACGAATGAATAGAAGTAAAACCAACATTTCACATCTTAATATAACCTTTACTGAATCAGAGCAAAAGAACAAAAAAATAATTAAAGTACCAGATTCTAATAAAAAGAAGCTTCTAGATGTTAATTATCCATCACCTGTATTGAAAATTTCCCAAAGAAATACAGAAAAATCACCAATTATTTTAACTAGAACTAAAAGCTGTAATTTCAAAGAAAAATCAGATAGCCCTGTTCTACCTTACAAGCATATTTCATCGATAAGTACACTTAAAGTAAGAAAAGACCTGTTTAGTTCTAATATAGAAAACACAATATATAGAGAGCGAAGCAAATCACCCGTATTAAACATTACCCAAAGATTAAATAATAACACTAGAAATAAAGAACATTTTGATAATAAAATAAATAAGTTAGACACAAATAATGATTATTTTCCTAAATTAAAATCAAGTGTAACTTTAACGGAGAAAGTAAAATCCTATTTCGATAGTCACTTCAGTTCAAACACTTCTCAAAGTGCATCGATAAGTGAGTGTGACACTGAAAATGAAAGGAACAGTACAAAAAGCCTAGAAGATATTGAAATTATAAGTTCCCAGCCTGAAAAAGTGGAATCAATTATTAAATTAGATAAGAAATATGCTTTAAATAGTTCTAGCAGCCTAGAAAATGATTTTACACAGTTAAAAAAGGTTAAATATAAAAAAGATGGATTGGCATTTCGACTAAATGTTCTCAAGAAAAAGCAAAACACAAGTACTTCTTTATGGCTTCATGAAAGGTTTTTAGCGGCTAATTCAAATTTTATACTGCCGAGCGAAGACTTCTTGATTTTCAGAATACAGAATGTTTTTATTAAATATGGCTGTCATTTAATTGAAGTTTTGAATATAGATAATGAAAAGTATTTGATTGTTTTAAATAATATTCATGTACATAATAGTAATATGGAGAAAGACGCAGTTATTAAAGTGTATAAGCCTTTCAATATTTTAGAGTGCACAGATTATAAATTAATTTTGAACTTGTGTAAATATGAGTGTGTTGTTTTAAAAAAGTGAGAAAAAAAGATGTTAGTATAATAATAAATGAATTATAACAACTATAATACTTTTTTTTTATATTAAATATTATATTTTTCTATATAATACTTCTATATAATATATGCGCGGCGTTGAGTTCCGCCACTCAACACGCAATGCTTCGATTCGGCGGAAAGTGGGGAACGGAATTGTTGAAAGAGAATGGAGTGTCTTAACACTAGGTTCTCTGGTTCCCTCTGCCTACCCTGCTTTATGCGGGATACAGTGTGAAGTTGAAAAAAAAATAGATATATTTTTCTATTTTCTTTATTAAAGGCCATTGTACAGTGGGACATTATTTTATTATAAATTATTTTGGTTGTGGGTTCGGTTCCTACTCGAAGGAATAATTTACCCGCTCATTTTCTCGCTCTGGTAAAATGAAACAAGACATTGAGTTCCGCTAAACTTAATACCAGTGGAGAGGAATGAAAATTTTAGTTAGGCAAGCCAGTAAATTTAGAGAAGCCGATGCATATTTAGTGAAGCCGGTCGTTTTTAGACTAGCTGGTATATTTAGAGAAGCCGGTATTGGATGTGAATGTGTTTAATTATAGGCAATTTTCTTTCCTTTCATAGGTATATATAAATTATACGTCTATGAGTAGTCCATTATAAACACGTAGATTGTTTAATTTATCATCTACCTCCTTTTTGTAAAATATTCGACTGACAAGTGACGTTTCTTACGGCGGGGATTTATAAGGAAAGGCTCTAAACATGGGCGTTTTTGTTTTTTAGCTGTAACGGTTACATATCGGATATGAAGTTTTCATATCTAATATCATATTCGTTTTCAGATATCGAGTTTGTGTTGCGATAGTTTTCGTTATAATTTAGTTTTTGTTACAATTTCGTATCGACCGTTGTACAGTTCAGTACAATAATAAGTCGATATTAATTAAAAAAGTGGGGAACGGAATTGTTGAAAGAGAATGGAGTGTATTAACACTAGATTCTCTGGTTCCCTCTGCCTATCCTGCTATATGCGGGATACAGCGTGAAGATAAAAAAAAAAGTTGAGAAAATTGTACTATGTATAATTTTATACTAATTTATATTATTGTGCCGAAGTCCGACAGCATCTGACTGTTAGCGCGGTGGTTTTGTGGCAGATTCGATTCCCACTTGGTTTAAAAATATTATAATATTAGGGTGTCCCATAAGTCTTTTCCTTTTTTTTTGATGCAAAATGAATACATGATATTTGTTGTTTAAGGTTGATTTAAAAAATTATGCAGGAACGGTTTTGTTCTATAACTCTTTCTCCATCTCTCAGGAAGCTTTATTATGCCATCTTTCCAAAATTATTTAGGTATTCTTTTAAAATATTCATATAGGTGCGGTTTTTATTTCGCTTATAGATTCGAAAGAGTTACCGAGTAGATAATTTTTTAAAGCGAGAAACAAGTAATAATCAGAAGAAGCAAAGTCTGAATACGAAGGTTGAGGTAGAAGGACCCAACCAAATTGTCATTTTTGTCTTATATGCGGTCTTGCGCTGTCGTGGTAGGATACGACACCTCGTCGGTTCGCCAATCCTGGCCGTTTTTCTGCTATGGCGTCTTTTAATAGATCCAGTTGCTTGCAATATTTGTCAGCATTGATTGTATTACCTAGCGGAAGAATTCAAGTCAAGTGCAGTCTTGATAATGTCCATATCCGTTGTTGTAGGATGGCCGCTGCGGTCTTCATTTTATTAGTCAAGATTGCCATTTTTTAAATTCTTAAGCAAATTGCTGACGGTTTTAATAGTCGTAGTATCACTCTCCTAATCGGCGTAAACCTCGTATACAGTGTCTTTTACACTATTGCCTTTTTAAAATAATGAAACACAACATGCCGTAAATGTGTCTTTTTCTCCATGTTAAACTGCGTAGAAAAAAATTAAAAAGAGACTATTTCACCAAAAAAATGTACTTTGACAGAGTTCTGGGATGACTGAAACCGATGCCATAAACAGCTAAAAGATAAGTTGCGTAATAATTAAAACACAGCCAGTTAATCATTCATAGTGAAACCCGGAAGAAACTTATGGGACAACCTAATATATTTTTTTATATTTTATTAATGCCAATCCATTTTGGTACTCCAGAACAACAATTCTAGAGTACCTCAAGTATATAATTTGTCGTCATTATTCTTTTTTCACTCCAGGTAATGAAAATATTAATTAATATTTAGTAGGTATCCACATTTCGTCGCTCTGGTAATAAGACAAAGCGCGGCGTTTAGTTCCGCCGCTCAGCACGCAATGTCTCAATTCAGTGGAAAATGAGAAACGGAAGTGCTAAAAGAGAACGGAGTGTCTTTTAACACGTCGGTTCTCTGGTTCTTTGTGCCTGCTATGTGCGTGATACAGCATGAAGATAAAACTAAAGGGTCTTTGGTTTCTCCATTGAAAAAAGGGACACATCTTAATCAAATATCAACAACTACAACTCAGTAGTATATTAACCAATTTTTTACCAAATATGACTGAAATTATCTCTTTTAGAATATATACACATTAATAATTGTGATATATTTAGTCAGGTGTGTAACGCCTACCAAAAACCACCGCAAACTTTGCGGACAAGCTATGAAAGAAAGAAGGACACTAATTATTGATATTTGCTCTGTGAGTGGGAATCGAATTTACTATCACATCACACATATCACATCACACATATCACATCACATCATATCACATCACATTTAAAGACTGCTACCGCCATGATGGCTTCATAAATAATATACTTAGTTATTATAATTATTTAGTTATTAATTTAAAATAAAGCGTCTGTGATATTAAAAACAAAAAACATTTTTAGAAAGCGTATAAAAATTTTAACGCAGCAGGACTAGAACCCGCACCTCTTGGAAGCCGTCCACCAAGACTGACCGCTAAACGATGCGTTCAACGCATACAAACACACGACACGTTTTCTCCAAATGTTTTTAATTAAATTGAGAGATTAATATTTTAATATATCGAAAATATTAAAAACAATTCAAAAATATATTACTTAAAATAATATCCACAACATAAATATTAAAAAATCAAATAAAATAAACAAATTGCACGGTTTTTCTATAAAGTTACTTGACACTCATCCACTTTCATAGGTTGGCTGGAAGAGATGTTTTCTTCTCATATTTTTTTTTTTTTTAATTTTATTTATTAAGATTAAAAACGGTTTTTACAATAATATAAAACTAGTTAAAAATAGCTTACAATTAATGTAAAACCACTTAAAGGTAACCATCGCATGCAATTATGAATATATAAAACAACAAACAGAACTATATAAATTTTCCCTAAAATTTGACAACAATAAATTCCCAACACTGGCAACACTATGAAAAATCTTTCAGGAACTGTAGGCCTCAGTTTTAGTCAATATTTTTTAATGAACGTAACATGATAGTACGTATTTATTGAAAATAAATTGTTCTTTGGTTATTTATTAAATAAATAAATAATATTATAATATAAATGTATAAAGTCATTCGCCATTACAGTAAAAACGATTATTGATTTATTCTCACCTGCACGGTAAGTCTATTTATGTTCCTTTGATGTCGATAATTTAGTTTAGTTGTGGTATTTTTTTTTAATTTATTGTTTTGGCTTAAAAGATGGAATATATAAATAATTAATGTCATCCATTTTTTCTCTCGCAAATTATTATTTTTTATTTTTATTATTATTTAATATATATTTAGCAAAATTAAATTCTATATTATAAATTTATTATATATTTCCTATTTATAATTAATTATTATATATTACATCTTTTTTTATTAAAAAAAGGATGTTTAAAATGAAGTCTTAGCCAAATATTATTTTACGATTTAAAAAAACATTAAATAATATAAATATTGGTACGTATTATTAATTCAAAATATTTAATTGAATATCAGTAAAATTCTGATTTTCATATTTTTATACTAAGATTAAAAATTGTAATTTTTGGTTTCGTAATCCTTTAAAAAGGTGTATAAAGAGATTTCAATTTTTTTTTGTATTTATATATTTCGCCTCAGTATTCCTTATCTATATCAGTGCCAGGCGTTTCTCACGCTATATCCCGCACATAACAGGGTAGGCAAAGGGAACCTGAGAACCTAGTGTTAAAACACCGTAGCGAAACCGTTCTTTTTTAACATTTCCGTTCCCCACTAACTGAGTGGCGGAATTCAACGCCGCGCTTTGCCTAGTTACCAGAGCGAGGAAATGAAAATACTAAATATTATTTAATATTTTAACCTAGTGTTAAGACACTCCGTTCTCCACCTTACGCCCAAAATCGATTCTTTGAGAAACTATGACTGAAACTCAATGTCCCATTTTCTCTTATTAAAGCTAGGATATGAGAATAATTTAAATCGCACCTTTAGAATTATAGTGACCTATTTAAATAATATCAATTTTTAGAAAACGTCAATATAGATTTGTACATTTAAGTTTTTTGAAAAGAAATTATTTTTTTAATTATATTTTAATTTATAGTCTTTCTTTAATCAAAGTCGATAAAGATCGTTGTCTTAAGTCGTTTCGTGGCAAAAACCCAAAATCATGATTTTATTCTTACTTCGAGTGGGATCGAACCCATCATGCTTACAATCGCCTGTCCCACTGCGCCATGTTGGCTTTCAAATATTTTTAGTATATATAATATTTTTATTATTGTACAAAAATTTTGCAATGTCACTTACTACTATTAGATTTTCTTGAAAATGTGCACGTGTGTCCGGATCGGATGATAATACAATAATGTCATAGTTTGAACTTGGTGTCGTCGTCAGGATAATCAGATGAACAAGAGGGAATCATTTTCAGGGAGTTTCTTTTAACTTCTTTTTAAAATTAAGTAGCGAACCCGGCGAACTTCGAAAGGCCATGTTTTTTGCCATCAATATTGAGATTTTTATATATTTATTATATTTTTTCTTTTATACAAACTTAAAAATTTAGTATTTTCATTTCCTGGGTTTGGTAATAAGGCAAAGCGCGGCGTTGAGTTCCGCCACTCAGCGCGCACTGCATCTATTCGGCGGAAAGTGTAAGTGAAGTATGTTAAGTTATCGTTGAGTTTTTGCAAATTTTTCAAGCTACCTTTCTCCTCAAATTTTTGTTTGTTGATCTTATTTTTTTGCAATATTCCCAATTTTTTTCGACTTTGCTTTAGTAAATCCGCCACGAATTTGTAGTAATTTACAAAAGGTAAGCCGATGGGAATCATGTTATATGGACGCATAACCACTGATCTATCTTAACAAATTTCCCATTTAAAATATTAGTAACATGAAAAAAACATTAGAGAATGCTTTTATAACGTTAGAATTATTTACAAAACTACAAATGTATGATGATAGACAAATATAAGCAAAACGCGAAGTGAATTAACGCTCCTCTTGACGTAGAACAGATGACGCCCACGTACGTATATATATAGATACTAGCTGTATCCCGCGAATTGGTTTTTTTTTTTATTATTTTTATTTTTTATGGATAACGGATGGCAAACGAGCAGAAGGACCACTTGATGGTTAAGTGGTTACCTTCGCCTATGAACATCTACAACACCACTACCAGAGATGTTGTAGATGCGTTGCCAACCTAGAGGATACAAATGGAAGGGGAGGACAATGTAGTAGTCCGCTATCGGAACCACCACATTTTGGGGAAAGGATGGGTGGGAAAGGGGAAAACCTGGCTTACATGTGATCGAACCGGAACACATCAAAAGATATTTGGCGATTCGTCTTTGACATGATAGTTAGTGGTCACGAGCCAGTCGGAGAACGAACCTCCTACCACCAAACCCAGCGGCGGAGGGGAATTGTATTCTAACCCCGTCCCCTTACAGGGAGAAACTCTCGTTTGCGTGTAATATAAAACTTATAAACTCATGGTTTTCCCCGTTTTTAATCACCACCACCAAACCAAAGAGCGGCGTTGAGTTCCGCCACTCAGCACGCAATGCCTCAATCCGGTGGAAAGTGGAACGGAGTGTCTTAGTACTAGGTTCTCAGGTCTGCCTACCCTGCTATGATGATGATGATGATGATGTCGTCCTAGACGTATCCGTCGACGGCGACACACTGTTGTTATTAGTTAGTTCGACGTTCGTGAGCGCGAAAGTGACTCGCAAAACTGAAGTTAGTTTTGAAGATTCGGTCGCAAATAGCGCGATGAAGCTGTCCGCTATCATTATATGTGTAGTTATAGGAGGGCTTGGGTCGAGTTTTCAGAAGCTGGCGTTTGGCGTCAAGATGATCGATGCGAGCGCGCTCAAAATTATTAATGCCCGTATTGACAGCATTTCGCCACTTCGGTCTCCGAGTGGCAAGCTCCTCCCAAGAATCGGAAGATATGCCACAGGACGATAGGTGCTACCCTGCTATATACGGGATACAGCGTGAAGCTATAACCCCCAATTAGATATGACCCTACAACCCGACTCTGTTCCACTGTGCCCATGTGGTCTCTATTTCTAGCTAATCTTATAGAATAATAATATTATAAAAATAACAAATAACCATACATATGTTACAGATAGCATATTTTTATTATAACAGCCGTGAGAATATTGTGACGTTTGCCTGAGATTGTGAGAAATACTGATTTAAAAAAAAAACAAAAACAATAACTTAGCGTACAATTAAAGACATATGTAGTGTTTTGTGTTTATGTCCTTTTTTTTTTTAAATAGTTCTGAGTTAAGATACAAACCGTGAAAAAAAAATATTTTGTAACAATTTTTTTAGCTTCACGCTGTATCCCGCACATAGCAGGGTAGGCAGAGGGTACTAGAGAACCTAGTGATAAGACACTACGTTCTATTAACATTTCTGTTCCCCACTTTCCGCCAAATTAAGGCATTGCGTACAGAGTGGCGGAACTCAACGCCGCGCTTTGCCTCGTTGCCAGGACGAAGAAATGAAAATACTTAATACTATTAATAAACTATTTTATTTTTATGTAATTTATATATAAATACATGAAGCAAAAACTTTGTACCCATTTTTACAAAAAATACGCGGACGGAGGAGCATGAAACTTGGCACACTTATAGTTTACTAGTGTCCCCGTAAAGCGTTAAATAACGCATTGCGTATTGACGTATATGTCACTTTATATAAACATGGATGTCAAACCATGGTAGTGTGTGTAACATTTATTTTATTAATTTAATATACTTTTTATGCATTATTTAAAAAAAATGTTAGCCTTCTGCACTCCTTCTCTATATAAACTATAAGTGTGCCAAGTTTCATGCTCCTCCGTCCGCGTAATTTTCGTAAATAGTTGTATAAAGTTTTTGCTTCACGTATAGACAAATGTTACACACGCTACCATGGTTTGACATGCATGTTTATATAAAGTGACATACACGTTGCTAGGCAACGCGTTGTTAACGCGTCAACGGGGCACTAGTTAACATATCAATATTCTTTTATATTAGGGGAGAGTGGGCCAAAATTAGCAATAATCATTTTATGTAATAAATGATTCGCTATTTATTTTTTTGTTTTTTTTTTTTTCAGAATAAGAAAATGGATGCGTCTACAAACAAAACAATTTTTATTACTACAATAGTTTTCTTATCATGCATATCTATTGGTAAGTGAAAAACTTCTTTTACGTACAATACATTAAAGTACATACATACATACATAGCTTCACGCTGTAGCCCGCATATAGCAGGGTAGGCAGAAGGATCCTAGTGTTAAGACACTCTGTTCCCCACTTTCCGCCGAATTAGGGCATTGCGTGCTGAGTGGCGGAACTCAACGCCGCATTACATACAAAGTCTACATTAAAGTCTGTAGTAAAAAATTTTTTATACAGGGAGTGATTGTAAATATGTATGTGTATGTGTTTTATGTACTTTAATTATATGTACTCCAGTTTATATGTTGGCTTATATGTATTTGTTACAATTTCGCACTTCAACACTCGCAAATCTTACTTCTCATTCATACCCATAGGTTGACTGGAAGAAAGAAATCAGAGATAAGTCCATCTTTGCTAACATCTTTTTTTTATATTGTATTTATTTTTGTCACAAAGTGCAATAAAGAATATATATGTAAATTGTTATAACTTAACTAAAAAAACTAAGTATATTATTTTTCTACACAAAATATAACCATAAATAAATTATTTATGGAAATTTTCCTTAATGTATCAAGGTTGATGTATCAGGATTTGAACTAGCTGCCTTATTATATCTTAGTTCTAGGCTTAGTTAAGGGATAGAAGAAAAATAATTGTAATAATTTACAAAAAGCTCATGGAGTACGGTCTGTATGTAAGCCAGATTTTCCCTTTTCCTACCCATCCTTTCCCCAAAATGTGGTGGTTCCGATGGCGGACTGCTACATTGTCCTCCCCTTCCTTCTGTATCCTCTAGGTTGGCAACGCATCTACAGCATCTCTGGTGTAGTAGATCTTCATGGGCGAAGGTAACCAATTACCATCAGGTGTTCCTTCTCTTGCTCGTTTGCCATCCGTTATCTTTAAAAAGGAAATGGTTAGAGAAAACCATAAATAAAGAATCCACTACCTCTTAGATAACAAACTAGCGCTTTGTGCCAATTGAGGGATGAAGTGATAAATCGAAAAAACCGAATTTCATACTCCGTCCATTTATATCGTACTTTTTTTTTAGAAGAATGAGAAAAGTATATTATTTTCACATTAACAGATTATACACTTGTATATTTATATCTTTTTGCTAAATTAAAAAAAAAAAAATCCTTAAAAATGCAATTCAAATATTTTTACATGAAGTTTTATTCAGTACTTATAATTAAATACTCAACATATGTACTTTTTTATTAAAATACACAACTAACAATTTACGTCATTTAGTTATTAAAATGATAAAGCAAACCTTTAAACAGTATTTCCTTCAAATTTCAATTGTACCCTTTATGCTATCAACTATATATATAATTTAAACTCATTATTTTTCAGCACACAGCATAGACTGCTTCAAATGTGTTTCAATGAACGGCCGCTTCCCTCCATGCGATGACCCTTTCCACAACAATCATTCGCTGAATATGCTGGAGTCTCCTTGTATGGGGGGGAGGAAGGGGAGAGATGGGCTATTTCCAGCCACCTCTTGTATTAAGATAGCTGGGGTTTTCGGTAAGTTGTTCATTTGTACCCTTTGAGGGGTACAGTTGAGTTTTTGTGTAATTATGTAGAGGATAACCTTAAGATATTGATGAATTGTACCCCTAGGCAGAGGGAACCTGAGAATCTAGTATTTAAACATTCCGTCCTTTTAAGATTTCCGTTACCCATTTTCCCACTGAATCAAGTCATTGTGTGCTGAGTGGCGGAACTCAACGCCGCGCTTTGCCTTGTTACCATAGCGAATAACGAGAAATGTATACTAAATATTATTATATATTTTCATTTCCTGTAGTGTGTATGAACCCACAACCTGACGCGTTTACAATCGCGCGCGTGTGCCTCAAGCCACAGGCATATTTATATCCTTTTTTAAATTCAAAATATTCTTTACTGACTTTTACAAGTTTTTTTGAATCGTCTAATGAATAACATACAGAAGGCAGTACTGAGAATAACTGGTCCGTGTTTCTATTGATCTCAATTTAATATTTAACCTTTTGCACTGGAGTTATCAAAAAGTTAGCCGAAGCCGTTTAAAATCAGTCTTAAAAATTTCAGGCCGCTACAAAAACAATGCAATTTATTTAAAATTGTTATTTTTGTGTATGTCGTTAAATAATCTAATGTCTACATACTTTTATCTCTTAACTAGTGTAGCCGTTGACGCGTTAACAACGCAGCAAAAACTTTGTACCGCTTTTTACGAAAATTAAGCGAACGGAGGAGCATGAAACTTGGCACACTTATAGTTTATATAGAGAAGGAATGCACAGTGATACTACCTATATTTTTTAAATAATGCATAAAAAGTATATTAAACAAATAAAATAAATGTTACACACACTACCATGGTGTGACATCCATGCTTATACAAAGTGACATATACATTATTAAAGACAACGCGTTATTAACGCGTCAACTAACTAACGCGACACTAGTATACATAATAATGATAATAAACTTTATTAAGTTTTACTGTATTTTTAGTAAAAATTTAAATCAATATATTTATGTCATTTTCAGACGACACAGGTGAAACCATAACTGTCCGTGGTTGTGGTCTGGACTCGGGCACCGCCACCACCGACACTGAAATCATACGCATGTCGCATTGCGGAAGATTTTATTATAATGACAGGTTAGTTTGTGAAGGGATTTGAAGCAGTGTTCTTTTGGACAGAGCCTAAGGGATATAGCTTCACGCTGTATACATAGCTTCACGCTGTATCCCGCATATAGCAGGGTAGGCAGAGGGAACCTAGTGATAAGACACTCCGATCCCCACTTTCCTCCGAATTGAGTAACGCCTATCGTGGCTTGAGGTACAAGCGTGCAATTGTAAACGCGATAGGTTATGGGTTCGATTTCCACTCCAGGAAATGGAATTTTTCATTTTCCGTGTTTGGTAACAAGGCAAAGCGCGGCGTTGAGTTCCGCCACTCAACATATAGAACGGATTTTTTAATAAGAGAGATTTAATTTATATATTTTTAAACATTTTTTTTTTATTTGAAGTGTGTGATAACATTTAAAAAAGTATTAAAATTATTAAAAAAATAGCTTTTTTTCTTGTCAAATTATTTTTTTTATATCTTCACGTTGTATCCCGCATAAAGCAGGGTATGCAGAGGGAGAGGAGGGAGGGAGGGCCTGAGAACCACGTGTTAAGACACTACGTTCTCTTTTAACAATTCCGTTCCCCACTTCCCGCCGAATTGAGGCATTGTGTGTTGAGTAGCGGAACTCAACGCCGCGTTTTGCCTTGTTACCAGAGCGAGGAAACAAAAATCCTAAATTTTATTTAACATTTTCGTTTCCTGTAGTGTGTATGAACTTACACGGCACTACGTTACTTACGTTTACAGTCGCACGTCTGTGTCTCAAGACACGGCAGGCATCTTCAGGATCATTCTTAAAAGTAATCTTTGGGTGGTACAAATATGTTAAATCAACCTCAACATCTAACAGAGATTCTTATAACAAAAAATAAATCGTAACAATTTTCAATTATTATTTATTTTAATGTAAACCATTAAAACTATAGAGATTTAATAGTCTCTAGACTATTAAATCTCTATATTTTTATGGTTCTAGAATCTAAAGCGCTTGACCTTTGGCTGAGTCCAAAAAGTGCGAATTCAAATCCTGCTACGCTATTTTTATGGAAGTATGGGACCCAAAAAAAAGATCACCAGAAAAATATTGGATATAAAATTGTAAAAAACCAAGCTCCGACATCTTACACCCTAATAATCTGACATCTAATCACCCAGCTAAAAAAAGATCATCACCAAAATTAGATAGTGAAATTACCTTTACACATCAGCTTCTCTGAAAATCGACTTCTGTAAAAATTACCGGCTTCCCTAAATATACCGACTTCTCCAAAAATTACCGGTTTCTCTAAATATACCGGCTTCTCCAAAAATTACCGGTTTCCCTAAATATACCGACTTCCCCAAAAATTACCGGCTTCCCTAAATATACCGGTTTCTCCAAAAATACCGGCTTCTCTAATAAGAGTCGAGTTCCCTAATAATATATACTGGGTTCCCTAAATTTACCGGCTTGCCTAAGTAAATTTTCAACGCTTGCCATTTATACCTAATTTATAAAAAATAATTTCCAGATACGTCCACGGCTGCCTCCAGAGCTGCAACGACGCGGACGCCTGCAACACATCGAACCCCTTACCCTCACTGAACCCCCTCTTATTGTTCACTGTACCCCTCATATACTCAGTAAGAAGCTAACAGATATTAAATATGTAACTTTTATAATTTTTCATACTAAATAGTTTAATTTAGTGTAAATTAGTTTAGTTAAATAGTTAGTTATAAAAATATTAGTAGAATAAGTTTTCTAGAGTCACTATTTTTTAGTTACAACCAACTTCAAAAAAGCAGGATTAACTTTTTCATGTATGTTTGTAATATCCTTTATTACCTCATATCTTCCAAACCCCTGGACCGAATTATATAATTAAGGTGACGTTAGATAGGTATTGATACTCCAAGTGTTCTTAGATATGTGACGTCACTCTTAATTCAATATGGCGCCCTCTAGAGGCAATTAGGTCATGAATACAAATAAAAACAAAAAAATCGTAGATGTGTACCGTGTGGGGTGTCAAATGAAAGGACTTAATTAGCACATTTCAAATATATAACACATAACTAGCTTCTATAGCTTACTTTATTTGTATTTGCTTCCTAAATTTGAAGAATTGGTTCAGTCGGGTTTTTTGTTCTTTATATTTATGTTATAGCTAGTGTTTCTAATGGGGGATCATTTAAATTTAGTTAATTTTTGACTTGTTTTTGAGTTATTCGTAATGTTTGTACTTTTTTACTGTATTTTAGTTGAAGTCGGTTTTTTTTATTTTTTTTTTATTATTGTAAAGTTAAGTTTGTTATAAATTTAATTATTGTTATTAAATATTATTGTAAGTTTATATACATTTTTACATATGAAACATAAAATTAATTACAAATATAGTTATATGAGTAGCGGCGTTGAGTTCCGCCACTCAGCACGCACGTTAATAGAACGGAGTGTCCTTAACACTATGGTTCTCAGGTTTCCTCTGCTTACCCTGTTATTTACGTGATGCAGCGTGAAGTTAAAAAAGATCTCTGTAGGTAGATTTCGCTTGGGTACATATGATCTAATGGGGTACAACTTCAAATCCAATTTATGATAATAATACACACACACACGCATATATATATATATATATAGAAATAAAAACTTGAATGAAATATCACATATTTAATAATATAACGAATTAGACAGAACGCAGTGTTAAGACACTCTATTCTTCACTTCCTGCTCATTTAAATTTAATGGCGGAACTCAACGCCGCACTCTGCCTTAACGAGAAAATAATAATAATTTAAATATTGTCATTTTTCTCCAGTGATGATGATAAGATATTTAGTTCTTCACTTACTGTTCATTTTCGAGATATTGTACAGTTAATGGCGGAACTCAACGCCGTGCTTTATTGTATTAGAGGGAGGTAAATGATAATAATTTAAATATCAATAATAATCATTTCCCTCGAGTTAGTATATAAGACACCTAGTTCTTCACTTTCCGCCATTTTATTTTCGTTAAGTAGTGGAACTCAACGCCGCATTCGGCCTTAACGGAGCGAGAAAATAATAATAATTTAAATATTATCATTTTCCTCGAGTTACGATATAAGACACTTTGTTCTTCACTTACTGTTCATTTTCGAGACATTGGAAGTTTAATGGCGGAATTCAACGCCGCACTCTACCTTACATGAGAGAGGAAAAGATAATAATTTAAATATTGTTATTTCCCTCGAGCCAACTTTCTGGCATTTTTTTTTCGTTAAGTAGCGGAACTCAACGCCGCGCTTTATGCCAGAGCTGCAAAATAGTAATAATTTAAATATTATTTCTTCTTTATATGTTCTTTACTTCGTTCATTTAAATGACACTGTTTGTTAATTAGCGGAACTCAACGCCGCACTATGTTGTATTAGAAAGGGGTAATTTTCCCGACTAAGAATTAGACCCTTAACCATTGCGTTTACAGTCAAATTTAATATATATACGTACATACATAGCTTCACGCTGTATCCCGCATATAGCAGGGTAGGCAGAGGGCACCTAGTGTTAAGACACTCCGTTTCCCACTTTCCGCCGAATTGAGACATTACGTGCTGGGTGGCGGAACTCAACGCCGCACTTTTGCCTTGTTATCAAACCTAGGAAACGACAAATTTCATTTCGTGGAGTGGGAATCGAATCCACAACTTGTCGCGTTTACAGTCGCACGCTTGTGCCTCAAGACATGTATATTGAATTATTATGGAATTGACCACATAGGCTTAGTGGATATATGCTCATTATCATAGTATCTAGGTTCATATTAAACTTATTATAGCACTATATTATATTTTAAATATAATTCGATAAGTATTTAAAATAATTATAAGAAAAATATATTTAGGAAATAATATAAAAAAATTGAATATAGCAGGATTTGAACCTACTCCTTATGTAACATCTGAGCTTGGTGGTAGGAGGTTCGTCCTCCGTCTGGCTCGCGACCACTATCATGTTAAAGACAAACCGCCAAATATTTTATAATGTTTTCCGGTTCGATGACATGTAAGCCAGGTTTTGCCCTTTCCCACCCATTCCTTCTCCAGAATGTGGTGGTTCCGATAGCGGACTACTACATTGTCCTCCCCTTCCATCTGTATCCTCGTCGGTCGGCAACGCATCTACAACATCTCTGGTGTTGTAGATGTTCATGGGCGAAGGTAACCACTTACCATCAGGGTGAGTCCTTCATTGCCATCCGTTATCCATTAAAAAATAGAGGGAACCCTAAAGTTAAAGATCTCCGTTAGCAATTTTCCGCCCGAAATATGGGGAATCTGTGTTAAGTGTCGGAACTCAACGCCGCGATTTGTCTTGCCAGACGTAGAAATTTAAATATTAAACTGAGTGGGAATCGAACCACAACCAATCATGTTTACATTTACAGTCAGACCTTTGTCTGTTACAATTTATATTGGTTGTTGCTTTATCTCTATGTAAGTAGGTAATGCGCGGCGTTGAGTTCGCCACTCAGCGCATGTGTCTCAATTCGGCGGAAAGTGAGAGCAGGTGTCTTAACTAGGTTCCCTCTGCCTACTACCATATACTGGATACAGGGAAGCTAAAAACATCTATGTAGAGATTATGTTTTGGGTACATATGATTCAATGAGGGTACAACTTCAAATCCTGTTAAGTTGACACTTTTATGATACTAATATGTTTTAAAATATTTATCAATAATTAAAAAAATAAAATTTTATAAAAGCAGCTCTTGCAAAATATACTGAAATTGAAAATGTTGATTTTTGTTGCTTTTTTATGAAATACTATCTGTACCAGCGTGTGTTGCTTCATAAGTTCATCGATGACTTGTCTGGAAACAAACATACATACATGGCTTCACGCTGTCGCATATAACAGAGTAGCAGAGAGGCTGTGTTAAGACACTCCGTTTCCCTTTCACCGAACTGGGCTGACCGATCACTGAATGACGGAGACTCTTTACTTTCCACCTTGTTACCCAAACCAGGAAAACCAAACCCTGAGAGCATCATTTCCTGGGTGGGAATCAGACCCACAACCTGTCGCTTTACAGTCAGGGCACTTGGTCTCTGCGACAGGTGTTACAAACTTTCTCCGTAGAAAGATGCATATATATATACCAATTTTCATAATAATCGGTACAGTAGTTTTAATTAAATATATACTCGCTTATCCTTATACCAAAGAAGATGCTTTGAAGAGACCTTAGTGTTAAGACACTCCGTTCTCCCCTTTTCCGATTAGACTTTGCATGTTGAGTGGCGGAACTCAACGCTGCGATATCTTATCTATATATAAATACGTGAAACAAATACTTTGGACCCCTTTTTGCGAAAATTACGCGGACGGAGGAGCATGAACTTGGTACACTTATCCTTACTAATATTATAAATGCGAAAGTAACTCTGACTTTCTGTCTGTTACGCTTTCATGCCTAAACCACTGAACCGATTTTGATGAAATTCGGTATGAAGATAGAACTGAACTTGAGAAAGGACATAGGATACTTTTTATTGCGAAAAAAATGGTAGAAAGGGTTGAAATAGGGGATGAAAGTTTGTATGGAAACCTTATTGTCAAACATAAAATCAAGTAAGATTGTTCAACTGTTTACAACTTTGACACATAAACCACTTAATCAATTTTGACAAATAGTCTAGACCTTGGGAAAGACTATAGGATACTCCTTATCATGTCGCGCGATATAACCGAATTCCACGCGGGCGAAGCCGCGGGCGGAAAGCTAGTAGTTTATATAGAGAAAGAGTGCAGATTGCTAACATTTTTTTTAAAATAATGCATAAAAAGTATATTAAATTAATAAAATAAATGTTACACACACTACCATGATTTGACATCCATGTTTATATAAAGTGACATATACGTTGCTAAAGACAACGCGTTGTTAACGCGTCAACGGGGACACTATTATATTATAATGCCGCAGCTATATATTAGTGACTTAAGGGTTAATTATTAATATTTGTACTTTTTTTAATTATTTCTTTTTGTTAAAACATTATTTATGAGATAATTGAATGAAATAATTAAATTTAATTTGACACAAAAAATTAAGTGATTTCATTTGAACCCTTACGTCTAATTTGCTGTCGTGGCGCAGAGGCATAAGCGTGCGTTGTGGGTTCGATTCCCACTCCAGGAAATGTAAAATTTAATATTTTCATTTCTTGGGTTTGGTAACAAGGCAAAGCGCGGCGTTGAGTTCCGCCACTTAACACGCAATGCCTCAATTCGGCGGAAAGTGGGGAACGGAATTATTGAAAGAGAACGTAGTGTCTTAACACTAGGTTCTCAGGTTCCCTCTGCCTACCCTGCTATATGCGGGATACAGCGTGAAGCCAAAAAGAAATATGATCTCTAAATAATATTTCATATTATAATATTCAGCTAGTGACAACACATCTAAATTTTATTAAAAAGGTGAATGCATTAAATGCGCCTGTTCTTGCAAATAACTATAGTTGTTGTTTCATCAAGACGATATCGTTTGGTGACGTCACGCGGCGATAGGTATGTGTGCATGTGGCGGTTGTGTGTGTGTGCGTGTTGTTATACGTACATGTATGTAAGTGTGCACGTGACGTCACACAATAGCGCTACTAGCGCGACCGAGACTGCACTTTAACGCGAGATATCTCACTCATTTTTGAACATAGAAAAAAAATGAAATAGATTCAATTTTCTTCAGTTACCTTCTACTTAGATATGCTGTTAGCTAAAACCGTTGGTGTGACTCATTACTTAGTGGTAAAAATAAAAACATTTTTTTCAAAATCCAAATAAATATATTTAAATTCAAATATAATAATAAAACAATTATTCTCCATATTCTTCATTAATGACGTCATCACCTTCTTCTGTTTTACTCTCTCCTTCTTCTTCTGTGGGTGATTCTATGATTTTTTTTTTTTTTATAATAACGTATATGTTAATTGTATAGAACGTCTATGTGCACAAGAGGTGCAGGTTCGAATGCTGCTATATTAATACATTTTTAATTATTATTTATTATTTTTATAATTTAAATTATTCTACATAACACTTTTGATTATTCCTTAATATTTTTTAACTTCACGCTGTATCCCGCACATAGCAGGGTAGGCAGAGGGAACCTGAGACACTAGTGTTAAGACACTCCATTCTCTTTTAACAATTCCGTGTCCCACTTTCCTTTACATTTCTTTTGTATTTTGAATAGCTATTAGCCAATTTTTTTAAAAATCAGGAGTGAACTAATTTTGATGATCCTTTAATATGATAGCTAGAGCTTGTAATATGGTCCCTTTTAAATTTAGTTAACATCTGACAGGCAGTTTTTGAGTAGTGGGGCGTAACTTAACACCGCGTATTATCTTAAAAAAGTAAACAAATGATAATATTTTATATATATATATTTCTCACCAATATATACGGGACTCGGTGAAGGCACAGTATCACACTTGCATCGTCTAAAGTCTTCTAAGATCCTCAGTTCGGAGGGTAGTAAGTTCGATTTCTCGGTTGGGGTCATTGTGTCTGATATAGAAAAAATATATTAAAAAAATTATACATAAATGTATGCCAAATTAAATTTAAAGTTTAGAAAGAGACAGAGGGAACCCAGTGTTAAGACACTCTGTTCTCCGCATTTCGTTCCAATTCAAGACGCTGCGTGTTTAGTACCTGAACTCAATGTCTTTCTTTTTTCTTTTTTTTTTTAATCCGTTACGTATACCCGATTGGAGACTCGGATGGGTTACATGAGACTCCGCAACGGCAGACGTCGTCCGCTAACACCTCACGATGCTCCTCCTCGCCGCCATTGGCCGAGGCTCACGTGAACTCCCGAATCTTCCATTTACTTTATTATATTTTCTTTTCACTAATAAATAATTGTAAAGTGTTGACTGAGGAAAAAAAAAAGTCCCGCTGAGTTTCTCGCGCCGGTTCTTCTCAGGTCTGAGGCATTAAATTTAGTGAACCGGTGGTAAATTATTTGACGTTCAAAAAATGAAGCTTGTAACTTCTTATTTTGAATAACATTATTTGACTTTGACTTTGACCCACAACCTATCGCTTTTACAGGCGTCATACATACCAAGTTTAAATACAATTTCACTGTCTATCTCTTCACAATGGCAGTATGGATCCTTCTTCGCTTCTTCTTCTTCCTGTAGTCTTCTTAGTTCAGAAGGCAGAAGATTTACAGCTAAAATGATTATTTTTAATTACAATTTAAATGTTGTCATAATATTTTAAATCTCATTAATTTGCCACAATTAGCAGCTAATTAGGCATATGCGTACATACATACATGGCTTCACGCTGTATCCCGCATATAGCAGGGTAGGCAGAGGGAACCTAGCGTTAAGACACTCTGTTCCTCACTTTCCGCCGAATTGAGGTATTGCGTGCTGAGTGGCGGAACTCAACGCCGAGCTTTGCCTTGTTACCAAACCCAGGAAATGAAAAATTCCATTTCCTGAAGTGGGAATCGAACCCACAACCTATAGCTTTTACAGTCGCACGCTTGTGCCTCAAAACACGATAGGCGATTTGTATTAAAACCGATTAATGTTATAACAAAAAAAAACCGACAAAGGCATGAAAGAACAGAAGAAAGAAGGAAAGAAAAGACTTACCAGAAGATTCCTTATACACATAATCACTTCTTTCCAAAGCGTCTTCGTAAATGCGTCTCATATAATGTCTGTACTGGGGTCTCTTTATTGCTTCTATTTCGCCTGTGGCTCGGGATATTACTGTTTTGTTCAAAAAGTAAATAAAAATATTTATATATATATTAGATATAAAATATATATATCGGATGTTATAAAAACTATAAAGAAACAAGGCGTGAATAGGTTGACAAGTCGACTGACATATAGATTTTTTAAAATACTAACACGCATAAGTATAAATAAGGTGAATTAATAAAAAAAAATTAATTAAATAAAAAAAGACAACTGATTTTTTTTGTGTTAAGACACTCCGTTCTCTTTTAACAATTCCGTTCCTCACTTTCTGCCGGATTGAGACACTCCGTGTTGAGAGGCGGAAAAATATAATAAAGTCAAAGGTTCAAATACTCACGCTCCTCCACCACTTCTCCCACATCTATAGTCAGTTCCGTTCTCTCTCTCAACTCTCTTGCAATATCTCTTGTTATAACTTCTTCTTCTTTGCGGAGATAACGTGATATTTCTACAGCTAAATAAATATTTAATATGAATTAATTATTACATTTATTAATAGCAGGGTAATCAGAGAGAACCTATTGTTAAGACACTCCGTTCTACAATTGCCGCTTAAATTTTATATATAGCGTGCTGAGCGGCGGAGATTAACGCCGCGGTTTGTTTTCATATGCTAAATCTTATGCTAATTCATTTATAATTTTACCCCTGATCGAGAATCGAACTCAGAACTTGTACTTACGTACAATAACAGATATTGTGCCACAACACCAAGATGATTTTTATATTATATACTAAAGTCTCCACTGACGCGTTAAGAACGTGTTCCCATAGCAACGTGCATTATTTAAAAAAATATTGTCATTCTGCACTCCTTCTCTATATAAACTATAAGTGTGCCAAGTTTCATGCTCCTGCGTCCGCGTTTTGTTTGTAAAAAGGGGTACAAAGTTTTTGCTTCACGTATTAATAAGCTCACCGTCATCTACTATAGAGTTAACCAAGTTTCTCATTTCATGGGATGGCGGGTAACGTTCCTCTAACGTCTTCTGCACTTGCTCACGGCCTGAGAACAAAAACATTATATTTGCATTTTGTAAGACTTATGTTCACGCTTTATCCCCACAGCGTGGTGGTCAAAGAGAACCTAGTGTTAAGACACTCCGTTCCCCACTTCTCCCGAATTGATACATTGCGTGCTGAGTGGCGGAACTCAACGCCGCGCTTTGCCTTGTTACTAAAGTCAGGAAATGAAAATACATAATACTATTTCGTAAATATCACTTGTCATTCTTATATATACACTCCTACAAACAGCTTGCGTTGAATCCTTTTAAATTTTAGAGGTAATTGCATTTAATAAAACTGAATTAATATTTTTTTTTAATATAAAGTATCCTATATCCTCTTTATTGCAAAGTTACTTTTTAAAGTTACTTTTTAGTACAAAGTTTTATAAAAATCAGTTGAGTAGTTTTGCTTACTTACATGCGCATTTATAATATATATATATATATATTTAACTTCACGCTTTATCCCCCACAGCATGGTGGTCAAAGATAACCTAGTGTTATGACACTACATTCTCTTTCAACAATTCCGTTCCCCACTTTCCGCCGAATTGAAGTATTGCGTGCTGAGTGGCGGAACTCAACGCCGCGCTTATGCCTTGTTACCAAACCTAAGAAAATACTAAATTTTACATTTCCTGGAGTGGGAATCGAACCCACAACCTGTCGCATTTCCAGTCGCACACTTGTGCCTCTGCGCCACGACAGGCGACTTATATATTAAGTATGAAATATTTCTATATATATATACTAACGTCTCGCCAGCTTCCACCTCGGGTCGTCCCTGGAACTAGTCTCGACGGGTATCGCTCGCACTGGACATATGCGACAATTACAATTCTCACTTGTATTCCCACATTGTATACATTTCTCTGTAAAGTAACATAATTATAAATTTAAAAAAAGGAAGCTTTATCGTATATAATAAGGTAGTGACAGAGAAAACAGTGTCGATACACTATGTTCTATGTTAGACACTGTTCCACTGAGACGTGATAATAATTTATTTGGAACTACTGATTATATTCACTCAGTATCCTCTACACATCAGGGTAGGCAGAGCGAACCTGAGAACCTAGTGTTAAGACACTCCGTTCCCCACTTTCCACCAAGTTCAGGCATTGCGTGCTGAGTGGCGGAACTCAACGCCGCGCTCTGCCTTGTTACCAAACCCAGGAAATGAAAAATTCCATTTCCTCAAGACACGACAGGCGTCAATTCATACATTCAGGCACAATACTCGTAAGTTATCTGCATTTAGTTGGCCAAAATGAAAAAAGTACCCTTTCATTTCTGAGCAAAGACGTAGAGAGTAGTGTCTCAACTTTTCCCCGAACTATAAATAATATTTATATATAAAAATGAATGTTCGTCTGTATGTCATCGATGAACTCAAAAACTACTGTACCGGTTATTATGAAAATTGGTATATATATCGGCGCGGTTAATCAAAACAGGCCACTGCGCATGTTCCGAGTGAATCATCGCCGAAATGGACTATAAAATGCCCGGTCGTCGCAGTGTTGGGACATTCTATCCGAGGAGCTCAAGCGGACCACACCTCTGAAGTTTATAGCTTTGTTTAAATTAAGTCTACGACTATTGGAGTGACTATTGGAGTAAATAAATAGATATCATGAGCAATCATGAAAGTTTCATTGAAGAAGACAGCACCCCTCCTCTTATATATATATATGTATTTTTTTTTTTTATGGATAACGGATGGCAAACGAGCAGAAGGACCACCTGATGGTAAGTGGTTACCTTCACCCATAGACATCTACAACACCAGAGATGTTGTAGATGCGTTGCCAACCTAGAGGATACAGACGGATGGGGAGGACAATGTAGTAGTCCACAATCGGAACCACCACATTTTAGGGAAAGGATGGGTGGGAAAGGGGAAAACCTGGCTTACATGCCATCGAACCGGAACACATCATAAGATATTTGGCGGTTCGTCTTTGATATGATAGTGGTCGCGAGCCAGACGGAGGACGAACCTCCTACCACCAAACATGTATGTATTTTAGTTCTTGGCGTCGCAACGCGCGTCGGTTACAGCTAGCATTATCATAAAAGTTTACAAACGCCTTTTTCAGTGTCTTTTTTTTATTATATTATTGATCAAAGGAGGCAAACATATAGAAGGACCACCTGATGGCAAGCTTCGCTCTTAGACATTTACAACACCCGAGGAGTTGTAAATGCGTTGCCGACTTAGGGGATAGGTGGAAGGGGAGGAGAGGATAGCAGGATGGGTGGGATAGGGAAAACTCTGTCTTACCACCAGCCGGTATATATATTCAGGGAAGCCGATGTATATTTAGGGAAGCCGGTATAGGATGTCAAGGTATTTAGTACAGCCCTTGTATACTTTATTTTTTTATCTCTTTTCATGTATTTATTTGTTTTTGTTGCAATAAAGAATATATATTAGTAATTTCACTATCGAATTTTGGCAATGACCTTCTTTTTTAGGGTTATAAGATGTCAAAGTTTGTTTTGTGCAATTTTATGCCCAATATTTTACCTTCTTCCACCACACCCTCATCAATCATCCCAAATATCGCTTCCCTGGCGGTCTTCAGCCCCGACTCCTGCAGCTCCCGTACCCTCAGCCTGGAGGCAGCTTTATGAGACGATGGTAATAGGAACTGGTGGACTAAATCTGCTACCAGCTCGTGCTGTTCTGCTGTGGACCTGGAGAGGAAATGAATAGAGAGAAAATAAGAAGATGATGATTTCTGTAACCCGCATATAGCAGGGTAGGCAGAGGAAACCAGAGAACCGAGTGTTAAGACACTCCGTTCTCTTTGAACAAATCCGTTCCCCACTTTCCGCCGAATCGAGGCATTGCGTGTTAAGTGGCGGAACTCAACGCCGCGCTTTGCCTTGTTACCAAACCCAAGAAATTAAAATACTAAATTTTACATTGCCTATAATGTGTATGAACCCACAACCTGTCGCGTTTACAGTCGCACACTTGTGCCTCAACACACGACAGGCAAGAAATATCTTATGACTGAATAAAGTAAGCGTCTTTGATATATTTGCAGCGTCTAATTGGAAAAGCGATGATTTAGGGTTCGATACACACTCGGGGTAATGAAAAATTTTAATTATTCTCAATTCGGAGGAAAGTGGGGAACGGAGTGTCTTAACACTAGGTTCTCAGGTTCCCTCTGCCTACCCAGCTATATGCGGGATACAGCGTGAAGCTATGTATGTACTCGTATGTGTATGTTAAAAATTAAAAAATTGATTCGCCTATCGTGGCTCCAGGAAATGTAAAATATAGTATTTGCATTTCTTGGGTTTGGTAACAAGGCAAAGCGCGGCGTTGAGTTCCGCCACTCAAAACGCAATGCCTCAATTCGGTGGAAAGTGGGGAACGTAATTGTTGTAAGAGAACGGAGTGTCTTAACACGTCGGTTCTCAGGTTCCCTCTGCCTACCCCGCTATATGCGAGATACAGCGTGAAGTTAAATAAAAAGTACGTATAAACTCTCCACTCTCTCACATGCACGTCTCCCTCTCGTCGTCCACAGTGTCCGCCTTCTCTCTCGCACGCCGCACCGCCTGCAGTTCCGCTGCCAACTCGTTACCTTCGCGGGTGACGTCGCGGAGGTACGCGTCCACTGAGCCTTGGGTCACTCCTAGCACCTATAACAAACAGAAATCCGACTTTATATAAAATGTAAAAATAAGTGAAATTATTACGAATAACTCTGAAACTACTCGTCAATTCTTTGTTTAATTTAATCGGGACCAAATCAGAAGCACTAGCTATCATATTAAAAAAGTATCATAAAAATTGATTCGCACAGTAAAAAATTTTGCGGTAACACACACATACACACAAGCACGCACGCACTATTAATAAAATAATATTTTAATAAAATAACAGAAGTTTTTTTCTTCAACTTCCACTTTATCCTATATAACAAGGCAGTCAGAGAGTACCTAGTGTCTAGACACTATTCTCAACTGGTGGAACTCAATGTCACGTTTTGTCCTGCCAGAGCGAAGAAATGAATATAATTTAAATATAATAATTCCCTTTCACGTATATGAACCTCAACTAATCGCATTTACAGTCAAACATTGTCACACACACACACAATGACCTCACGAAAAAAAAATGAAGTCTGTCGTGGCTTGAGGCACAAGCGTGTGACTGTAAACGCGACAGGTTGTAGGTTCGATTCCCACTCCAGGAAATAGAACTTTTCATTTCCTGGGTTTGGTAACAAGGCAAAGCGCGGCGTTGCGCAACTCAGCACGCACACCAATACGGCAGAAAGTGGGAAATGAAATGCTTGAAAGAGAACGGAGTGTCTTAACACTGTTCCTTATTGAGAAAAAATAGAAAATGTCGGCACAGAGAGAGAGATAGTATTTTTAATTTTTCAACTTATTTACGTATACTAATATATGACAGTACCTGTTTAAACATCTCATCGTGTTCTCTTCTGCGATGTTCTTCTTTCTGTCTTCTACCAGCTTCTGCTGCTTCTCTCATTGTCTTCTCCCGAACTAAATTAAAAAAAAAAACCGATTAATTCTATTAATATGAATGCGAAAATTTATGAGTATGGAAGTTCATTACTTTCACGCAAAAGCTGAACACATCTAGATGAAATTTTACAGTAATATAGCTATATATATCAGAATAATATAAAATTTAAAAAGTAGAAATTTTAGAGTCTCTAATATGAATTTTTAAGATTTTAACAAAAAAAAAGAAAACCGACTTCCAATAAAATACACTAAAAAGTAACATTATAACGTATAATTCAAAAACTACTTGTCATATCTTTATTAAATTAAATCGGGCCACATCAGAAACACTAGCTATCAAATGAGAACCATCAAATTCGTATGGTGGTAGGAGGTTCGTCCTCCGTCTGGCTCGCGACCACTATCATGTCAAAGACGAACCGCAAAATATCTAATGATGTGTTCCGGTTCGATGGCATGTAAGCTAGGTTTCCCACCCATCCTTTCCCGAAAATGTGATGGTTCCGATAGCGGACTACTACACTGTCCTCCCCTTCCATCTGTATTCTGTAGATTGGCAACGCATCTACAACATCTCTGGTGTAGATGTCCATGTGCGAAGGTAACCACTTACCATCAGGTGGTCCTTCTGCTCGTTTGCCATCCGTTACCCATAAAAAAAAAAAAAAAAAGAGAAAAGAATCATCAAAACTGATTCACCCAGAAAGTTATGCGATAACACATAAAAAAACCAGTAAAAAATCAAGTAGACCACTTATTCACGCCTGGCACTATACACCTATAGCTGTAATAAAAAAAAAATTAAAAAGAAACAACTAACTAGCTATAAGTATGTAGGCATGCTGTCGCCGTTCCTCCTTCAGCCTCCTCAATTCTTTCTCCAGGAAGTCCAACGCTGAAGACACTGCTCCTCCACACAACTCTTCAACCAGAGCTGATATCGCTTCTTCCTGTTAAAGTGAGGGTTAGGTAATGAAATATATAGCTTAATTATCGCGTTCGTTGAGGTAGTGGGTTCAATTCCCACTTGAGGAAATGATTGTAGTGAAACGATGTTAAGTTCAACCACTCAATGTCTCGTTTTCCAGCGGAAGAAGGAGAAAGATGTGTCTTTACTATATTCTAATGAAAAATCTTAATCAAAATATTCTTTATTCAAATAAGCTGTTAAAAGCACTTTCGAATCGGCAATTTACCAAAAGATGTCAGTCGTGTCAGTCCTAACGGAAGCTACCACTGGAGAGTAGGCAGTTATGCTGAGAAGAGCCGGCAACAAACTCTACAGTTGCTTTTTTCAAATATAATTTTTACAATAAATATACAACTATGATGAGCCTCCCGACTCCTGGTGCGCGTTCCACACATTAACATCGTTATGGTATTCTTGGACAGAATAATATACTTTCAATAATATGTTTTTAAACATACATAGCTTCACGCTGTATCCCGCATATAGCAGGGTAGGCAGAGGGAACCGACGTATTAAGACACTCCGTTCCCCACATTCCACCGAATCGAGGCATTGCGTGATGAGTGGCGGAACACAACGCCGCGCTTTGCCTTGTTACCAAACCCAGGGAATGAAAAATTTCATTTTTTGGAGTGGGAATCGCACCCACAACCAGTCTCATTTACAGTCGCACGCTTGTGCGACGACTGTAAACATAAAACTAGATTACTATATTATTATTAAACATCGCAACAACTAAAAGAATTAATGGTTCAATACCAATATAAAAGAAGAAAACAGAGAAGACCGAAGAGTCTTCTGTATTTTCTTCTCCCACTCACCTTCTGCTCATATTCAGTTTTGACAGCATCATAGTCTCTCGCTTTAGCCGCTTCCTTGGTGATGCGAGCTCTATCTTCTTTTTGTAGGCCATGTGTAGTTTTTAATTCTTCTGTTAATTCTGCTGACCTGGTTCTACCTTCGAACATCTGGTGGAAGTGTCAGTTTTCGTTTTTATATATATATAATTGTAAAAAAGCGCGGCGTTGAGTTCCGCCACTCAGCACGCAATGCCTTAATTCGGCGGAAAGTGGGGAACAGAGTGTCTTAACACGTCGGTACCAGAGGGTACCGAGGGTAGGTAGAAACCTAGCCTGCTATATGGGGGATACAGCGTGAAGCTATGTATATATGTATGTATGTATATATATTTCTACCACAAATTTCTGTTTTTGTAAAAATTCTGTTTAAAACAAATACAGTTATTATTATTATATTATTATGATGTATATATGTATGTATTGTGATCGCAAACAGTTGTGGGTTTGATTCCTATTGGGTTTAATACCGTTTCAAATAATTTTTCTTCTTATAATTTTAACTTATTTCTAGCAACGGAAGATCTACATTTATAGCAAAATACACCACGAATATATTCGAGTATTAATATAATTTTATGTTAGGACTTATTTTGTGGATAGGTAAAGAGAACATAATATACATACATAGCTTCACGCTGTATCCCGCATATAGCAGGGTAGGCAGAGGGAACCTAGTGTTAAAACACTCTTTTCTCTCAATACCCAAAACCATTGCGTACGAATAAAC
>JAKGSA010000471.1:230976-246262 GCA_033558755.1 Philaethria dido
TAGTGTTAAAACACTCTTTTCTCTCAATACCCAAAACCATTGCTTACGAACAAATAATGTCCAAGTTCTTACCAAATTCTGAACAGCTCTTCCCTTCAAGAGTCTCTGCATCATCAGAGCGGACTGGTGACTGGCTTCCTCATCATCAGGCACAGCGTCCACTTCAGGTGTGGTTGGTCTGGGGGTGGTGGGGATATGACGTGGCTTGAGGACCTTTAGCGGACCTGCTGAGGAAGCTGCTCCGAGGCGAGCTTCTGGAATAACAAATATTTACGCTAGGAGGAACTCAATAAACCCTACAGATAGAGCTTAGTGTAAAGTGTCATGACACTCTGTTCTCATCTTTTGGCCAAATTTGTGACATTCCTGTTGAGTGATTAAATGAAATATTCTCTCAAATGGGAATCGATTACACAACTCTTGTTCTTACGGTTAGATACTACTCACAGTGCCATGATGATCCATAATGAAATATAGAGAAAATAAGGTATCAAGATGGGCAAGAAACGCCTGTCATGGCGCAGAGGCACAAGCGTGCGACTGTAAACACGACAGGTTGTGGGTTCGATTCCCACTATAGGAAATGTTAGTATTTTTATTTCCTGGGTTTGGCAACAAGGCAAAGCGCGGCGTTGAGTTCCGCCACTCTACACGCAATGCTTCAATTTGGCGGAAAGTGGGGAACGGAATTGTTGTAAGAGAACGGTGTGTCTTAACACTAGGTACTCAGGTTCCCACTGCCTACCCTGCTATGTGCAGGATACAGCGTGAAGTTGAAACAAAAAAAAGTTGTAGTGCAATTTGAAAAAGTCTGGTTAAACACTAATCCAATTAAGATAAATCGCGGCGTTGAATTACGCTACCCAACGTTTCCAAAATGTTGGCCATTAGTAGTTTCACATAAGATTCTCTACTGGAGATTAAATTAATTAGTACTTAATTTATTTTGTGTCCATCTTTTTAAAGTTATTCGGTGACACATAAAAAAAAGTCAAATATAAAAAAAAACTTCCCTTTTAAAATCTAAAAAAAAAATTAACTAAAAAGTACAGACCGAGCACAAACTTCCATAACACCAAAACCTAAAAAAAAGGAGAGAAAAAAGGAGAAAATATCCACTAACTCTTCAGATCCTCATGTAAATTCTTCAAGAACTGCTCACTCCACTTCGTCTCCCGTTCACATAACTGTGTCTTGTCTCGCGGTAGATGCTTTCCGGAACAGGTCTTGGTCAGATTCTGTCCACATTGCTGCAGCCAGGGTGGAGGGTCAGCTAGATGGGTGTGGTCTTCTAGGACTGGATGGGAAAGAAAGTTTGTATATCTTGTATGTATGTCTTTAATCATATTTGTTTTTTTTTCTGTTTTTTTTAGCTTCACGCTGTATCCCGCACATAACACAGTAGGCAGAGGGAACTTGAAAACCTAGTGTTGAGACACAGCGCTCTCTTAAAATTTCCGTTCCTCAGTTTTCGCCAAATAGAGGTATTGCGTGCTAAGCGGAACTCAACGCCGCGCCTTGCCTTGTTACCAGAGCAAAGAAATGAAAATACCAAATATAAATTATAATAAATATTTGATATTTTCATTTCCTGGAGTGGGAATCGAACCTACAACCTGTCGTGTATGCAGTTACACGATTTTTGTATAATAGTCATACAAAGGCTGAAAAATTTTGTTGTGAGGTCAATTTTTTTTTTAAGCTTTTTGTTTTTTACCACATAATGGGGTAGACAGCGGGAACCTAGTGTCAAGGCACTCCGTTACCCACTTTTCACGAAGTGCCTACCCTATGCAAAAAAACCAGCGTGGAGTTGTATTTTAATTTCCTTCATATGTTCTATTAATATGTAGATGGACATATTAATAAGACATTACGTATTCAAAGATAGAATAAATTTTGACGGAATACTTTTAAAGAAACTGTTAATCATATATAAAATCACAAAGACACTAAAATACCATAAACTAATTAGAACCCCTCAAATTTGAATCCACTATGGGTTTTAAACGTATTAACCCATCTTCAAACATACTCTCTGTTAACAGAACCTCAAAAAGTCATAAACTTGGATAGTTTATGATTTTTTGAGGTTCTGTATATGTAACAAATAAATCTACAAAAACATAAAAAATACCATACACAATTTAGAACCCGTCAAATTTGAACCCAAAATGGGTTCTAAGCCCATAAACCCATTTTCTAACTTACCCAACAAACTTGCGTCATAATATATCTCAGCGTGACGTCGCCTTGCCTGATATCCATGACGTGATCTGGGTGCATGCGTGTCTGACGTGGGGTCCAGTGCTGAACGGGTAATCGAACCCCCACCCCTCGCCAGGCGACTCTGTTCCACCACACCGCCACCCCCGCGGTTGTGGAGGGCGGAGAGTTTGCGAAGTTCTTTGGGAAATTATGGGTTTAAGTTAGTGTTAAGACACTCCGTTCGTTGTATCTTCGGGGGTGACGGTTCTCAACGCCGCGTCAAGCGAATTTCTTTGAAATTGTGGGCTTATGGTATTAATATTTTTTTTGTCATGGTTTTACGTGCTTACAAGGGTAGTAAGTGTTCAGACACTCCGTTTATAAAGTTGTGCCCGAATTCGTGACTTTGCGTTTAAGTGGCGAAACTCAACGCCGTGCCGTGTCTTGCCAAAGCAATGAAATGAAAATAATTAAAATATAATATATCTCCTGATTGGGAATTTCCATTAATATATGTAACCTAAATTTCTAAAATCTCTCAAAGATCAAAAAATATCCCAAAATACTTACTTAAAACTCTAAAAATATGCAATTTTGGCTTACCTAAACTTCCCATAACTCACCTCTATCCCGAGTCCTCCGGATAGTTTCTATCCGTCTCTCCATATCCGTCTTCTTGTTCATCCACAAGTTGGCCAACTTGGTGCTGGTCCGAGAATTAGTCTTCTTGGAGACATCAGATTGTATCTTCTGGAGAAGGACCTGACGTATAGACTGTAGCTCGTCTATTTCCTAAGAAAATATTATATTATTTTATTTCTACATACATACATACATACATACATAGCTTCACGCTGTATGCCGCATATAGCAGGGTAGACAGAGGGAACCTAGTGTTAAGACACTCCGTTCCCCACTTTTCGCCGAATTGAGGCGTTGCGTGCTGAGTGGCGGAACTCAACGCCGCGATCCATTACCTGGAGTGGGAATCGAACCGACAACTTGTCGCGTTTACAATCGCACTCTTGTGCCTCTGCGCCACGACAGGCGTTTTTTATTTCTACCTTCTTCTTTCTATTCTTGTTTAAATCATATCATGTGGGAAATTGTAATAATGCGTCCTAAGTCTTAGCGAGCAAAGGATATTATTTCGTATGCCTGATTTCAACTCATGACCCTTGCCAAATGTCTGATTTAAACGTATTAAAATTATTGAATTACGCGGACGGAGGAGCATGAAACTTGTCACACTTATAGTTTATATAGAGAAGGTGTGCAGAATGCTAATATTTTTTTTAAATAACGCATTACAAGTATATAAGATTAACAAAATAAATGTTACACACACTACCATGGTTTGGCATCCATGTTTATATAAAGTGACATATACATTACTAAAGACAACGCGTTGTTAACGCGTCAACGGGGACACTAGTATAAATCAATACATAAAGAATAAGTTTCGGTTCCTTTTCATGAAAACTAAGCAGACGGAATTTTGAATTGAGTTCCACCATTCAAAATGCTGGTTTCAGCCCTCTGTCTACCCTAAGCTAATAAAAAAAAACCTACTAACCGCCTCCCTAAATATCCAATCCTTGGTCTCAATGTCTGTGATGATGGCGTCCCGCTTCTTCATCCACTTCGGGTAACCCCCCTTCTCCACCAGCTCCGACCATTTACGAGCGTGACGCATCCTGGTGGAGAATATGGGGAATATGGAGTATGTAGGGAAAGTGGGGAATGTCGAGAATATATACATTATTTGGTGTTTGTAAATTCTGAGTTGGTAACCACCACCACCTGTCACAAGCGTGTGACTGTAAACGCGACAGGTTGTGGGTTCGATTCCTACTCCAGGAAATGAAGTATTTTCATTTTCTGGGTTTGGTAACAAGGCAAAGCGCGACGTTGAGTTCCGCCACTCAGTACGCAATGCCTTAATGTGGCGGAAAGTGGGGAACGGATTTGTTGTAAGAGCACGGAGTGTTTTAACACTAGGTTCTTAGGTTTCCTCTGCCTACCCTGCTATAACTGCGGGGTTCAACAATTCCGTTGCCCAATTTCCGCCCAATTGAGGCATATTAAAAATATTTAAAGCGTGCCTTTTTATTCTCTTTTTTAATCTAATTTCTTCATTAATATATTTAAAAAAAAACTTGTGAATAAACCTAGTAAAATAAATATTACTATACCATATGCTTAACACAGACTTTTGTAAAAAGTGGCGTTGCTATGGCAACCCATATTTTACTCGTTACCTGGGATACCTTTTTATCTACATATACATAACAAAGCTTACTTGTTAATTATCTCCGTAGTGTGGAAGTCAGCTGGTAAATCACCCAACCGGTATGGCGAGCCAGGACCTATATATAAAGTTTATATTATTGTATACTAGCTTTCCGACCGCGGCTTCGCCCGCGTGAAATTCGGTTATATCGCGCGATATGATAAGGAGTATCCTATAGTCTTTCCCAAGGTCTAGACTATTTGTCAAAATTGGTTATGTGGTTTATGTGTCAAAGTTGTAAACAGTTAAACAATCTTACATGATTTTATGTTTGACAATAAGGAACTTCCATACCAACTTTCATCCCCTATTTCAACCCCCTCTATCATTTTTTTCGCAATAAAAAGTATCCTATGTCCTTTCCCAAGTTCAGTTCTATCTTTATACTGAATTTCATAAAAACGGTTCAGTGGATTAGGCGTGAAAGCGTAACAGACAGATAGACAGACAGACAGAGTTACTTTCGAATTTATAATATTAGTAAGGATGCTTTAGGATGCCATCGTTTCCCAGTGAGATAGTGTTTGACTGTAGACGATATGGTTGTGGGTTTAATACACATGAGGGGGGAATTATTTATATTTGAATTATTTTTGTTTTTCCGCTATAGTAAACGTAGTTCCACTGCGTAAAAGAGCGGAACCTCTTACTGAATTTTATCTGGAGAGATTACCCTGAAAACCTCACTCCTCAAGCTCCACTAAAAATTGCCCAATTTCTCATAACCCAGAAGACGACAAGCAAGTCTCTAACCTACTATAACCTAAGTGGGGAACGGATTTGTTGAAAGAGAACGGAGTGTCTTAACACTAGGTTCTCAGGTTCCCTCTGCCTACCCTGCTATATGCGGGATACAGCGTGAAGTTAAAAAAAAAAAACATACTATATTAAGTCACTATTATGAACTGCCCCTTTGAGTCACACCAACGTTTCTAGCTAACAGCATATCTAAGTAGAAGGTAACTGAAGAAAATAGAATCTGTTTTCATTTTTTTCTATCTTCAAAAATGAGTGAGATATCTCGCGTTAAAGTGCAGCCTCGGTCGCGCTAGTAGCGCTATTGTGTGACGTCACGTGCACACTTACATACATGTACGTATAACAACACGCACACACACACAACCGCCACACGCACACATATCTATCGCCACGTGACGTCACCAAACGATACCGACGGAAGGCTAATTTTGAAAATGTTCAAACTTTATACGCTGTAATTTCTGAAATACTAGCCCGATTTTGATGAAACGAAAACTATTGTTATTTGCAAGAACAGGCGCACTTAATGCATTCACTTTAATAAGATTCAGATGTGTTGGTGTGACTCTTTCTAAGCGCGATTGTTGTGGCTTTGTGCTAAAAAGTGGGTTGACACTAGGTTCTCTTTCATAACTCTTCTATGAGAGCGTCAATATCTCTTTAAATCTTTTTATTACGCGAACGGAGGAGCATGAAACTTGGCACACTTATAGTTTATATAATGAAGGAGTGCGGATATATTAAATTAATAAAATAAATGCTACACACACTACCATGGTTTGACATGTATGTTTATATAAAGTGACAATATATATTGATAAAGACAACGCGTTGTTAACGCGTCAACGGGGACACTAGTAAACAATAAATATACATCATCATGTCGACATTCCTTCTTCTCTCAAGAATTCCTCCCAACTATTTACCCGTCACCAAGGTCGTAATCTATCAACTTTCCCCCACCTGACCTAAATCGTTAAAATGATAACTAGCCCCAAAATTTAATTTATTTAATACATGTGCGACTGTAAACGCGACAGGTTGTGGGTTCTATTCCCACTCCAGGAAATGTAAAATTTAATATTTTCATTTATTGGGTATGGTAACAAGGCAAAGCGCGGCGTTGAGATCCGCCACCCAACACGCAATGCCTCAATTTGGCGGAAAGTGGGGAACGAAAATATTTAAAGAGAATGGAGTGTCTCAACACTAGGTTCTCTGGTTCCCTCTGCCTATCCCGCTATATGCGGGATACAGCGTGAAGTTAAAAAAAATAATGTAATGATACGTCCAATTATATTTTTCATTCTAGCTTTAACACACGAACGATTGTTTTCAGGACCGTTTTTTTCTTTGACATAATTTTACAGGCCATCATCTCGCAGTAGGATAGCGACTATTAACGTAAGTGGTTATGCATTCAATTCCTACTCACGGAAATCTCTGGAAAGACAAATCAGGGCCTTAAGTTTCACCACCTAATTTGCGAATTCTTGAATTAGGGAACTGCCCTAATTTCGTAAACTCTGGCGACAGGCCCCCATACTATTTACTAAACCCCATTGCTCCTTGATTGTTAATAGGTACTACCCCAATTTCCCCTCAACCCTGACCAGATATACTCTCATCCTGTTATACAAAGACCAGCTCACCCCATTCCAGTTTATCCAAGTGTAAAACTTCAGGGGTGGTCTCACACCGGTCAGCTGGTCTCGCGTCCGGCTGCCAGGGGATGGTTTGAGCTGATGATTCCCTTTGAAATATTTGATTACACAAAATGTGTTTTTAGCTACTTTATTATAAAGATGTAAAGCGGCAGGTTGTGGATTCGGTTCCCACTCAAGGAAATGTAATATTTTCATTTTCTGGGTTTGATAACAAGGCAAAGCGCGGCGTTGAGTTCCGCCACTCAACACGCCATGCCTCAATCTGGCGGAAAGTGAGGAACGGATTTGTTGAAAGAAAACGGAGTGTCTTAACACTAGGTTCTCAGGTTCCCTCTGCCTACCCTGCTATGTGGGATACAGCGTGAAGTTAAAAAAAAATAATAATATGGAGGCACGGAAATATTAATAGAGAACGTTATTGTCTTAACACGTCGGTTCTGATTCCCTCTACCTGCCCTGCAATGTACGGGATAGTGTGAAGCTAAAAAAAATATGGAGTCACAGTGGAACAGTGTCTGACGGTTATGGGTTCGATTTCTACTGTGGTGAATGAATTACAATTATTTTCATTCCACCGCTCCGATAAGGTGCGGAGAGAACGGAATGTCTTAACACTAGGTTCTCTCTGACCACCCTGCTATACGGGATACAGCGTGAAGTTATTTTTTTTACTTCCACGCTCTCATACGATGAAACGCTGCATTCAGTTCCACTACTCAACACGCAGTCACGAGTAGGGAGGGAAAAACAACGAACAGAGTGTCTTAACACTAAGATCTCTCTGCTTTACCTTCTTTATTCTTTTTTATTAGATATTTGTTCAATGTTTAATATTTTACGAAACGACGCTTGTGAGGCGGGCGTTAAAAACTGCGACACAGTTTTATACTATTGTAGTTATTATCGTTACGAGATTTTAAAAATATATTAAAGTTACAATGAATAAATAAATTATTATTATTTTTATTCTATGGGGGATAAAGCGTGAAATAGAAAAAAATGTTAAGATAATACATCTACCTGTATAAACTTTGCGTCCCTCTACTCTTGGGCTTGGTGGGTCCAGGAGTGAGGAACGGCGTCGGCGGATTGAAATCAGGACTAGAACTTTTCATTGGCAACAGTTTCTTCGGACTGGAAATAAAAAAAAATCCGAGGCATTGCGTGTTATATGGTGGAATTCAACGCCCAAACAACAAGGGGTACAAACTTTGTATCCCTTTTTACGAAAATTACGCGGACGGAGGAGCATGAAACTTGGTACACTTATATGCAGAATGCTAATATTTTTTTAAATATTGCAAAAACAGTATATTAATTTGATAAAATAAATGTTACACACACTGTTATGCGTTTGACTTCCGTGCTAATATAAGTGACAGATACAATGTTAAAGACAACGCGTTGTTAACGCGTCAACGGGGACACTAGTAAATAGAAATAGGCAAATACTCACGCAGCACAAAATTTAAACCGGTCCTTTCCTCCCAGCTCTGGTGTTGAAACATGTTGGACTTGCTGCACTTTGTTGAGGTACGCGCCATAGGAACGATCCACGTGTGGAGGTAGACGACAGTTTGGGTGGTATACTGGATGGAATAAATATATATATATATATATATATAACCAAAATATATAAAATATTTAAAAACACTTCCCGTTTGTCGTGACGCAGAAGCACGCTTGGTGCGACTGTAAACACGACAGGTTGTGGGTTCGATTCACACTCCAGGAAATGTTAGTACTTTCATTTCTTGGGTTTAGTAACAAGGCAAAGCGCGGCGTTGAGTTCTGCCACTCAACACGCAATGCCTCAAATTCTGCGGAAAGTGGGGAACGGAATTGTTGAAAGAGAATTGAGTGCCTTAGCACTGGATTCTCTGGTTCCCTCTGCATACCCTATTATATGCGGGATACAGCGTGAAGTTAAAAATATATATATATATATATATATAAAATATTTAAAAACGCCGCCTGTCGTGGCGCAGAAGCACAAGCATGCGACTGTAAACGCGACAGGTTATGCGTTCGATTCCCACTCCAGGAAATGCAAAATTTAGTATTTTCATTTCCTGGGTCTGGTAACAAGACAAAGTGGGACGTTGAGATGCCTCAATCCGTCGGAAAGTGGGGAACGGAATTGCTGAAAGAGATCAAGTTAAAATAGTTTCATTTAACCTTCTCTTATTGAGTCGGTTCCCGGTCATACCCGGTCGGTCGGCTTTTCTAAATTACCTCTTACAGCTAAGTTTTTTTTTAATTTACGCTGTATCCCACATATAGCGAGTTAGGCAGAGGGAACCTGAGAAGCTAGTGTCAAGACACTCCATTCTCTCACAACAATTCCGTTCCTCACTTTCTGCCAAAATAAGGCATTGCGTGTTGAGTGGCGGAACTCAACGCCGCGCTTTGCCTTGTTACCAAACCCAGGAAATGAAAATACTAACATTTCCTGGAGTGAGAATCGAACGTACAACCGTCGCGTTTACAGTCGCACGCTCGTACAGCTAATTAAAAATAGATAATTAAACCCTCTTACCAACTTGCATCCTAGGGAACTGGCGTAACTCCGAGAACATAGTTTTGTACACCGGCTGTATGACCTGTGACATAATAATATATCTATCTGTCCAAGAATACTATAATGATGTCAATGTGTGGAATTAAATGCTGTCGACGCTCACCCGGGAGTCGGGAGTCGGGAGTCGGGAGGCTCATCATACTTGTATATTTATTGTAAAAATTTTATTTGAAAAGAGCAACTGTTGAGTTTCTTACCGGCTCTTCTCAGCAGAACTGCCTTCCGAGCCGGTGGTTGCTTCCGTTAGGACTGACACGACTGACACCATTGTAAATGGACGATTCGAAAGTGCTTGTAATAGCCTACTTAAATAAAGAATATTTTGATTTTGATATTATATTTAAAAAAAAAAAACTAAAATTAGAGTGAACCTAGTGTTAAGACACTCCGTCGTTTTCCTATGAATTCGAAGCATTGCGTGTTAAGTGGAGCTCAGCGCCGCACTTCGTCTGCCTAGAGCGTAAAAATGGAAATATTTTAAATATAATAATTCCCTCTTATGTGTATGAACCCACAACCTATCGCGTTTACAGTCAAATACTGTCCCACACAAACACAATCACACACTTAGGAGAAGGGTATACACTGGATGGATGGATGGACTATATATATACTGGAACGCAGCAGGATTCAAACCCGCGACTCTTGAAATTCTCCCGAATAGTCTCTAGAGTGGTCAACGCTCGCGGACGGGAGACAAGAGGCACGAGTTCGATTCCCACTGCGTTCAATTTTTTATACAATTTCTAAATATGTATTTCGTTTCCTAAGTGTGTGATGAAACTTCACTATTAATATTAAATTCTCTAAGTTGGATTCGAACCCACAATAACCTCGTTTACAGTCAATCATTTTAACTATTTAATTAATTTATAAATAAGCTTAAGATGCCTACCATTTGTGCAGACGCCATAGCAGCTTTGAAGGCAGTCCTCGCGTAATCTCTAGCTCCTGACACGATAAATGCTGAATCTATTTTGATGATACTATCATTAATATATGTAATACTAGACAATTATCATTATGTTATGCCCAATTTAAATAAAAAAAATATTTTTTTTTAACTTCACGCTGTATCCCGCATATAGCAGGGTAGGCAGACTGAACCAGAGAATCTAGTGTTAAGACACTCCATTCTCTTCCAACATTTCGGTTCCCAACTTTCCGCCAAATTGAGGCACTGCGCGTTGAGTGGCGGAACTCAACGCCGCGCTTTGCCTTGTTACCAAACCCAAGAAACATATTAATTACAATTAATCCTATGTACTCTGATGTATGAGCTATATTTTTATTTTTTTATTTTTATTACAATTGGGAAAACAAACCGTACAATACATTGAATTAATATATAGACACATACATAACATAATATAGGCCAATAAACTTCCCACTTAATGAACATGGAGTGAATAGTAAAAAGTAAAAAAAATACATACATAGCTTTACGCTGTATCCCGCATATGGCAGGGTAGGCAGTGTTTCCTGAAGATTCCCGTTCCCTACTTTTCGCCGAATATAGGCATTGCGTACTGAGTGGCGGAATTTAACGCCGCGTTTTGCGTTGTTACCAGAGCGACTGTAAACGAGACAGGTTGTGTGTTCAATTCCCGCTCCAGGAAATGGATTTTTTTATTTCCTGGGTTTGGTAACAAGGCGAAGCGCGGCGTCGAGTTCTGTCACTCAGCACGAAATGCCTCAATTCGGCGGAAAGTGGGGAACGAAGTGTCTTAACACTAGGTTCTCAGGTTACCTCTGCCTACCCTGCTATATGTGGGATACAGCGTAAAGCTATATATGTATGTATGTATGTATGTATGTTGTAAGCATGGAATTTTATTACTCTTTCAAATTAAAACTACTAAACAGATCTTGATGAAACTTTACAGTGATACTTATTTACTTACTTAACTTCACGCTTTATCCCTAGCGGGGTAGTTAGAGAACGGAGCGCCAAACGCTACGGTCCCAGCACCTCTTTCGCCTTGTCCACAGTCATTAACCTCTTCATGCATGCCTTCTGGGGGTCCTCATGCTTTTTACGTGACCTTCCTCCAGTAATATAGCTTATATATCAGAATAACACATAGACTACAATTCATAAACATTTTACTTACCATATAAATAATCATGAACTCTCATTTTCGATACATTATATCGTTTTGGGGCGTCATATAAAGTATCTCCACTCATCTTCTTGAATTTCTTTCTTACTGACACCCACTGACTTTACTGACACTATATTCAGTTAAATAGTTAGTTACTTTTTAGTTGAATTACTTTAAATTAGTTACTTTAGAAGAAAATCATAGTCCTTTACACAATTTTTAGCTCATGTCAGTTTGTTTTTAGACATATTGAATAAATATGGTCGCTTAGCAACTAAAGTGTTGTATTTAAAAACTATTCTTAACCGATTTTCAAGGAAAGGAGGTTCTCAATTCGATTGTTTTTTGTATTATCGCATAACTTATTACTTGCTGAACGAATCTTGATGATGTTTTTTTCATATGATAGCTAGTGCTTCTGATGTGGTCGCACCACATTTAAATTTAGTTAAGATCTGATGAGTAGTTTTTGAGTTATTCGTAATACTTTCACTTTTTAGTGCTTGTTATTATTATTATTATTTTATCTTCACGCTGTATCCCGCATATAGTAGGGTAGGCAGAGGGAACAAGAGAACCTAGTGTTAAGACACTCCGTTCTTTTATTACAACTTCCACTTAAAAATTTAAGTATACTAAAAAAGGGATAAACAATAAAAAACATATATATTTACAAAATATCAATTTATTTGCATTGTGTTTCATTATTAAATATTACACTGAGCTTGGCAGTGGACTGTGAAGCTCATACATACTCAAGTAAAGTGACCCAAAAATTAAAAAGCAATATAGCCAAGCAGTAACAACACACTCTTCTCCACTTACCACCCAAATTTGAGAAATTACGCGTGATTAGCGGAACTTAACACCGCAATTTGATTTACCAGAACACGTCGTCCACTACGTACGTGGTGTTTATAAAATATAATATTTAAAAGTCAATAAATTTATCATTATTCGAAGTAAATAAATCCTTTAAATCACCGTTTCATTCGTGGTCCGTGACCCCGGGGTTCGCGAGTACATGTATGGGGAATCCTGCGGTGTCATCTCTGGTCTCCCACACATAAATTGCTCATTAAATGCAAAAGGGCCACAAAAAAGCAACATCAACCTTCACATTATTGTTTTTTTCATATTTTTCATAATTATTTCTGTATCCCGCATACAGCAGGGTAGGCAGAGTGGTTGAACCAGGAAATCAGTGCTAAGGCACTCCATTCTCTTCAACAATTCCGTTCCCCACTTGCTGCCGAATCTGAGGCATTGCGTGTTGAGTGGGGAACTCAACGCCGCGCTTTGGGTTTGTTATTCAAACCCAAGAAATGAAAATACTAAATTTTACATTTCCTGAGTAATCGAACCTGTAACCTGAAATGCGTTTACAGTCGCATCGCTTTTGCCTCTGCGCCACGACTGGCGTTTTTCATAGTAAAAAGTTATAATTACCTTCTGTATCTGTAATAACTAAAATATTATTATTATTTTATTAAGGGGGCCCGTGAAAACTATGCTTGATTTCCAAGGGCCTGTGGACTAAAAAGGCTTGGAAACGCCGATTTAATGTATTGGATTTTATCTTTTTTTTTTTTAATTTTTTATGGATAACGGATGGCAAACGAGCAGACTACCACCTGATGGTTACCAGACATGAACATCTACAACACCAGAGATGTTGTAGATGCGTTACCGACCGGACGAGGATGCAATGGAGGACAATGTAGTAGTCCGCCATCGAAACCACCACATTTTGGGACAGGATGAGTGGGAAAGGGGAAAAACTCTAATCTCATATGCCATCGGAACCGGAACACATCATAAGATATTTGGCGGTTCGTCTTGACAGATAGTGGTCATATGAGCCAGACGGAGGACGAACCTCCTACCACCTACCTACTGGGATACCCGCCTCTTACGGACGCTACACAGCGGCGGAGGGGAATTGTATTCTAACCCCGTCCCTCACAGGGAATAATTATTAAAATGGGAAATTAATCTTTCCGAAATTTTATAACACAGTTATTACGCTTTCTAGCGTCGATATGTTCCTTTAAGTACGTCAAATTTTCATACTTATCCGTCTGCATAATTTTTGGTAATAGGGGTACAAAAAGTTTAATACACAATTCGAACGTAATTATACAAAAATAAAAAAAATGAAGGCGGCCGACATTTGTTTATTTTTATTAAACAAAATAAAAAAAAAAATTATATACATACATAATACATTAAAAAATAAATGTATGAAATCATCCATTTATTATGCAAGACGATTTTTGAGTTTTTGACCATCTTTTTTATATTATATCGAAAAAAAAATCGACTCTCATTTAATATACAGGATGACAATAAACTTTAAACCAAAACACGGTTTTAAATATTAATTATATTGCGTGTTGAGTGGCGGAACTCAACGCCGCGTAGTCTTAGGAAAACGAGAAAATTATTTATTTTTTTTTAACTATACGCTGTATCCCGCATATAGCAGGGTAGACAGAGGGAACCTGAGAACCTAGTGTTAAGACACTCCGTTCTCTTTCAACAAATTCGTTCCCCACTTTCCGCCAGATTGAGGCATTGCGTGCTGAGTGGCGGAACTCAACGCCGCGCTTTGCCTTATTACCAAACCCAGGAAATGATAAATCCCATATCCTGGAGTGGGATTTGAACCCACAACCTGTCGCGTTTACAGTCGCACGCTTGTGCCTCAAGACACGACAGGACAGACAGGCGCTTATATATAAAAAAAACTAACTAAAATATACATACATTTAATTTTTTATACATTTAACTAAAAAATAAAAAAAAATAGCTAAAGAAATTAATTAAAATAAAGAAATACAATAAAATACAAAGTAAAATTAGACTTACATATTTAAACCAATCCATAACATGCACTTTTCCTAATTTAGACACTTTGCATATTCAAACACTTAGACACTTCACTTAGACACTTATACAGTTGAACCAGTGATTCTCAACATTTTTTTTACAAGAAATTATTTGAAATATAAGTTCATAATAATAATTAAAATGTAAAATAACATATATTCTAGAAAAAAGACTGTTAAATATATATACATATATAAGTGCGAGGGAAACCAAAAGGTGAAAAGTTTAATAAGGCAAGCCGGTAAATTTAGACAAGCTGGCAGTGGCGAGGCGTCCATACAACTGGATTCCCACCGGCTTGCCTAACTTTTCAAAGTAGTAAGTATGAGACCTAAAACAAATGACGCCAGGAAAATATAGGACATAAAATTGCATTGTAGACCTAAAAAAAAGGTCATCGCCAAAATTTTATTGCGAAATTACTAAATACCTTGACATCCTCTACCGATTTCCCTAAAAATTACCGGCTTCTCTAAATATACATCGGCTTCCCTTAATTTACCGGCTTGCTTAACTGAAATTATCACCTCACCACTGCAAGTCGGTATATAGTTAGGGAAGCCGGTATAGGACGTGAAGGTATTAAGTAATTTGAAATTTCACTATCAAATTTTGGTGATAACCTTTTTTTTAGGTGGTTTTAGATGTCAGAGCTTGTTTGTTTTGCAATTTTATACTCAACATTTTTCTGGGGACTTTTTTTTAGCTCTCACACCTTTCTTGACCTTGTTCTCTTTTGCAAAATCAATAACAATTTAAGCTCCACATATTTCTGGCGACA
>JAKGSA010000471.1:246376-266678 GCA_033558755.1 Philaethria dido
TTGCCAACCTAGAGGATACAGATGGAAGGGGAGGACAATGTAGTAGTCCGCTATCGGAACCACCACATTTTGGGGAAAGGATGGGTGGGAAAGGGGAAAAACCTGGCTTACATTTTTAAGCTCTCATACTTGTATTTTAAAAGTTAAGGCAAACCGGTGGGAAGCGTGTTGTATGGACACCTCGCCACTGACACTTATATTAAAAATATATAAAAATGAATGTTTGTTTGTATGTCCTTTATATAATCGTGAACCATGCATTTGATCATGTGATGGTCTTTAGCAAAGTTGTTATGTATGAACCCACGAAGGTTTCTGAGTGGTTACGACTAATTTTCGACAGATGGCGCCACACAATTTTTTCGAAATTAACAAAATCATTGAAATAACTCAAAATAATTTAAATATTTGTATATAATATGTTTCCTTCAAATTTATTTTTTGGTAACGTAGCAACTAAACAAAAAAACTTGCCACAAAAATCAAGAACCACTAACTTAGTCACTTCCTTTATACTTATAGACACTTAGACACTACGCTTTAAGCGCGGCGTCTAACTCCGCCAACTGCAGTGTTGCTCTCCGCAACATCTCCGCCTGTTGCGCGCTACTCTCGTTTAGAGCTGAGACACTTTGTTTTAGTGTCGACAGTCGAGTTGACACTCTTTGCTTCTCAGCGGCTAGTAGTTGATGGGCTTTTGCACCTGAAATTTAAAATTATTACGAATAACTCCAAAACCTTTTTTCTTTAACTTCACGCTGTCTCCCGCGTATAGCAGGGTAGGCAGAGGACCTTAGAACCTAGTGTTAAGACACTCCATTCTCTTTCAACAATTCCGTTCCCCACTTACCGCCGAATTAAGGCATTGTGTGTTGAGTGGGGGAACTCAACGCCAACCTTAACACTATGGTTCTCAGGTTCCCTCTGCCTACCCTGCTGCGTGCGGGATGTGCGGGATACAGCGTGAAGTTAGTCATATATTTATTATATATTACCTAATAAAGGTATATAATCTCCCGCTCTCTCCGACCGGATGTCCAAAGTGAACCATTCGTTCAAATCTTCCGAATCTGAAGATGGCAGTTCCTGGAATAGAACAAATATTATTAACTATATATATAAAGGATTTTTATTCAATATACAAAGCATGATGGCATCAGAGCGTCACACCGTCTAAAGTGACGGCAAACCAGCCTTATAAATATTAGATATTTCACATCAACAATTAAAATAGAAATCCCCAAAGCTTCCAAAATTTTCAAAATTCCAATCCACAACTTACATCATATAAGCTATCGTCCTCTGAATGTGAGTCTCCATCAGTGGGTACTTCTTCATCCATCTGTTCCGGTCTCATTATGCGCTGTCTCTCTGTATTCTCTGCTTCTCCGTCTGATTCAAATTCCTGAGAACAAAATTTTAAAAAAATATAGTGATATTTTCTCTTTTAGAGAATCATATTTACTTAAATAAGGGAGTTATTTAAAAAAAAAAAAAAGGTTTGTTGAAAACAAAAACAGTTTTTTCTTGCAAAGTTTTAAGCATCTACATACATACATACATACATAGCTTCACGCTGTATCTCACATATAGCAGGGTAGGCAGAGGGTACCCAGTGTTAAGACATTCCGTTCCCCACTTTTTACCGAATTGAGGCATTGTGTGTTGAGTGGCGGAACTCAACTCCGCGCTTTGCCTTGTTAGAATAAACCCAGGAAATGAAAATTTCCATTTCCTGAGTGGAATTGAACCTGGCCAACCCGTCCTGCGTTTACAGACGCACGCTTGTGCCCAAGACACGACAGGCGTTAAAAATGTTTTTTCATTTTCATACATACTGTAAAATAACGCTCTGTTTCCCACTCCAGGAAACCTTTTCATTTCCTGGGTTTGGTAACAAGGCAAAGTGCGTTGAGTTCCGCTATTCAGCACGCAATGCCTCAATTCGAAGGGAAAGTAGGGAACAGAATTGTTGCAAGAGAACGGAGTGTCTTAACACTGTTCTTTGTGGTTACTTCTTGCGATAATGCGTGAAGTTCAAAAAAAAAAAAGAATTTTTTTCTTGCAAAGTTTTAAACATCTAGTTTTATAGTAATATTAATTACTTTTTATGAAACATAAAAACTGTTTTCTTTTAAATAATTAAATAAAAAGATATTCAAAAAATATTTTTACAAATTGAGCAGCCGAGACTTCCCAGTAAGTAGTCAAAGACACTTGTGTTGGTCTTGCTCGAACAAAGCTATGTGTGTGTGTTTATGTGTGTGTGTATATGTATGTATGCGCATACACATGAACACATGTTTTCTTTAACTAAAAGCAGCCCTCTTTATTTATAATACGACAAATATAAATAAAATAAAATAATCCCTATAAAAAAAAGGTTTTTGACAACTGTTTTTCATTGTATAAAAAATAACTGTTTGTCTGTATGTCCTTTATAGAATCGTGAACCATGCATTTGATCATGTGATGATCTTTAGCAAAGTTGTTATGTATGAACCCACGAAGGTTTCTGAGTGGTTACGACTAATTTTCGACAGATGGCGCCACAATTTTTTTCGAAATTAACAAAATCATTAAAATTACTCAAAATAATTTGAATATTTGTATATAATGTGTTACCTTCAAATTTATTTTAACGCCTGTCGTGGCGCAGAGGCACAAGCGTGCCACTGTAAACGGGACCTGTTGTGGGTTCGATTCCCACTCCAGGAAATGTTAATCTTTTCATTTCCTGGGTTTAGTAACAAGGCAAAGCGCGGCGTTGAGTTCCGCCATTCAACACGCAACGCATTAATTCGGAAAGTGGGCAAAGAATTGTTGCAAGAAAACGGAGTGTCTTAACACGTCTGTTCTCAGGTTCCGTCGACCTACCCTGCTATACGCGGGATACAGCGTGAAGTTAAATATATATAAATTTATTTATTTATTTAAATTTATTAGATAAAAAATACAGACAGTCATTCCTCACCATCAATAAGACAGTGGGTTCAAATCCTGCTTCAAAATAAACTTAAATTATTTTTTTTTTTTCAAAATGTCCAAAACAAAGCAGACCTCATCCAAATCAAACTGCTCCTCCTCCAGGAACTCCTCTTCATCAATAATCTCTTCAGGCTCAGTTTTCATTTTATTTGTCTTTATGTTTGTGGTCTTTTGTTGTGGGGTCGAAGACACTGGGGTTTTAGCTAAAATTAAAAAAAAAAATTACATCGTCACAATTTTTTCGTAAAGCAAAGAGCACCTAGTGTAAAAATCCCGAATTTAAGACATAGCTTGTTAATTGGCGGAACTCAACGCCGCGCTTTTCACCAGTGGAGAAATATATATATATTTTACGAAAATTACGCGGACGGAGGAGCATGAAACTTGGCACACTTATAGTTTATATAGCGAAGGAGTACAGAATGACAATATTTTTTTAAATAATGCATAAACAATATATTAAACTAATAAAATAAATATTACACACACTACCATGGTTTGACATCCATGTTTATATAAAGTGACATATACATTACAAAGGACAACGCGTTGTTAACGCGTCAACGGGGACGGAATATTACATAACTAACTAAAGATAATTATAATTTAGTTCTAAACCTAATTACGTAACAGAAAAAAAAATTTAAAAAGGTAACATTACTAAAAAATTATAATATTAAAAATATATCATAGACCATCATGGCGCAGTGGGACAGTGTATATGTAAACAAAAGTTGTCGTGGGTTCGATTCTTATTCATGGTAAAAATAATATTTAAATTATTTTCATTACCCCGCTCTCTTAGGATAAATCGGGCGGAGATTAGGAAACGGAATATTTTGACACTCTCTGTCTACCCAGCTATGCAGAATAAAAGTGTAGTTAAAAAGTAAATATAATATTTCTTCGAACCTGCGACCTTCGGCAAGCTGACCACCTTCTTAGTGACTGTTTTCAAAGCGTTTATACTGGATTTTGCTGTACTTTTGGACGCCACGTTTAATTTTCTTGAAACACCAAACATTCTTTTCACTGTTAGACCTTCGTCAGATGACTGAAAAAAAAGGAAAAAAAAGGTTTTTTTTCTTCACGCTATCCCGCACATAACAGGGTAGGCAGAGGGAAACTGAGAACCATAGTGTTAAGACACTCCATTCTATTAATTTTTCGTTCATTTCCGTTCCCCACTTTCCATGGAACGCACTTAACTTAGCACGCAATGCCTTACATTGCGTGCTAAGTGGCGGAACTCAACGACGCGCTTTGCCTTGTTACCAAACCCAGGAAATGAAAAATTCCATTTCCTGGAGTTGGAATCGAACCCACAACCTGTCGCGTTTACAGTTGCACGCTTGTCTCTGCGCCACGACAGACGTTAATATTCATTCCAAAGAAAAAGCTATCAGATGCCTTCGTCTAAGTTACATCAGTCTTATTGTATGGAAAGAGAACGGAGTGTCTTAACACTATGTTCTCTCTGTTATATACTCACCACATCACTTTCTCTATCGCTGGTCTCTTCCGGTACCGCCTTGCTGGGATACTTTTTGAGTATCGCGTTCTTTGCTACTTTTAAACGGGCTACTTTTGCTCCCTGTAAATAAATTATTAGTAGTTTTTATATAGGAAATATAAATAGGGAAAATAACACACAGTATTATGAAGAACAAAAATCCCGACTGAACCAATTCTTCAAATTTAGGAAGCAAATACAAATAAAGTAAGCTATAGAAGCTTGTTATGTGTTATATATTTGAAATGTGCTAATTAAGTACTTTCATTTGACACCGCACACGGTACACATCTACAACTTTTTTGTTTTTATTCATGACGTTGCCTGTAGAGGGCGCCATATTGAATTAAGAGTGACGTCACATATCTAAGAACACTTGGAGTATCAATACCTAACGTCACCTTAATTATATAATTCGGTCTATGGGTTTGGAAGATATGAGGTAACAAACATACTTACATGATACGCGCGAAAAACATAACGCTCCTTTGACAGTTGGGTAAAAATTATTATAATTAATTATTTTTTTCAGCCTCAGCTTTAAAAAAGACAATCAAACAGTCATGCCAGTCGTGTCAGTCAAGCTAGCAAGCCAATTAAGTCAGTCATGTCAGTAAACAAAGAACTAACCTCAAATATATATTCATCATCATCATCATCACTGGACTGGGATTCGTGTGTACGTTTGTGTTCCAATTTCTTCACCACATCTTTTTTAGCACCGTTATCTTCACCCAACATTCGCTTTAGTAAAAAAAATATTAAAAATATATAACTAAATAAAAAAAAAAAGCTGTCCTTGAAATAAGGTATTATTTTTAATGAAATACAAAAATAACCTTTGATCTGAATAAATTTCTTTCTATGAGAATACAAGAAGTTTTAAATCCCTAACGTGATTATCACTTGCGAAGTGTCCATATAACATGATTCATATCGGCTTATGTGTTGATTTTTTTTAACTTTCCGCTGTATCCCGCATATAGCAGCAATACTCGCATATATCCAACAATTTTCTGTCTCTCTCTCCGCAGGTCTCATACTTGTATTTTAAAAATATCGCTCCAAAATTTTTCCACAATATTTATTGTCATTTATAGAAGGTAAGCCGATGAGAATCATGTTATGTGGACGCATATCTGCCCACCCTGATGACCCCTCAAAGCTTCTTACTTTAAGTACTTACCAATAACTCATCAGTATCATGTCCATCGTCTTCTGACTGTTTAGTGGACTCATCTATCTCACTCTCTTCTTTCTGCTTGTCTAACACTCTGCCGTCTGTCTTTCTTATTAGGAACGCACCTAATTCTTCTGGCAGTTCTGTCTGGAATTCATTTTTTTTATTATTTTTACAAGCTCCTAAAAGAGGAGATATCAATTCGATTGTTTCTTTTATTTGTGTGTGCATAACTTTTTTTGGGTGAATCATTTTTGATGATTATTTTTTTATATGATAGCTTAGTGGTTTTGATGTGGTCCTATTTAAATGTAATTAAAATATTATAGAGAAGGAGTGCACAATGATTATATTTTCTAAAAATAACGCATAAAAAGTACATTATAGTAATAAAATAAATGTTACACACACTACCATGGTTGGCATCCATGTTTATATAAAGTGACATATACGTCACTACGCAATGCGTTATTAACGCATTTACGGGGACATTAATTTATTTAATTACGCCTAGGAGGCGCCAGGGTTTCATTGCCCCGATGTCCCGAGTCCCCGATCGGGCGGGTATCCGTAACGGATTTCCTCACGGAAAAAAAAGCGTTTCATTGCTCATGGGCACTACACGAGCTATAGCCGCCTCTGTCTAGGTTCTCACTTCATTACCTGATTACTCCTTTGCAAATTATCCAATGTATTTTCCATATTTTTCGCCTGATTTGAAGTTATGTCTCCCTCATTAATGCTAGGTGTGGTATCATCTTGACTGGTGTTCACGTTGGAATCATTTTTATTTTGTTCTGCCTAAAAATAAATTAATATCTTTTACATACATACAAGCTTCACGCTGTATCCCGCATATACCAGGGTAGGCAGAGGGAACCTAATGTTAAGACACTCCATTCCCCACTTTCCGCCGAATTGAGGCATTGCGTGCTGAGTGGCGGAACTAAACGCCGCGCTTTGCCTTGTTACCAAACCCTGGAAATGAAAACTTACATTTTCTGCAGTGGGGATCGAACCCACAACCTATCGCTTTTACAGTCGCAAGCTTAAGTAACTCGAGTAACAACATAACTCGTGGATAATGTAGATTTCGAATGGTGAAAGAATTTTTTTAAATCGGTCCAGTAGTATTTCAGCCTATTCATTACAAGCAAACATAAAAAGCTTTCCTCTTTATAATATTTGTATAGATTTAACAATGAGACACACCAACGTTTTTAGCTAACAGCATATCTAAGTAGAAGGTAACTGAAGAAAATAGAATCTGTTTCTAATTTTTTTCTATCTTCAAAAATGAGTGAGATATCTCGCGTTAAAGTGCAGCGTCGGTCGCGCTAGTAGCGCTTTTGTGTGACGTCACGTGCACACTTACATACATGTACGTTGTAACAACACGCACACATACACAACCGCCACACCGCATACATACCTATCGCCACGTGACGTCACCAAACGCTAATTTTAAAAATGTTTAACCTTTAAGACCCTATAATTTCTGAAATCCTAGCCCGATTTTGGTGAAACAAAAGATTTAGATGTGTTGGTGTGACTCATTAAGTAAGATTTTTTGTTACTCACGGCTGGGTTATAGTCATCATCAGTAAGTATGCCTTCACTGAGCCACTCTTCCTGACCTTCATCCATTTCATCCTCTGCCTCTTTGGGACCTACCTGTGGATAAAACCCAAAATAAATATTTAAAATTCATAATATATTAATTTTAACTTTATTTTAATGTCTTTTTTAGCTTCACGCTATATCCCGCACATAGCAGGGTAGGCAGAGGGAACAAGAGAACCTAGTGTTAAGACACTCCATTCTCTTTCAACAATTCCGTTTCCCACTTTCCATCGGATTGTGGCATTACGTGTTGAGTGGCGGAAGTCAACGCCGCGCTTTTACTCAATTCTTTGCATTTCTCTGCTTAGAGACTGGAATATTATACAATATATATTTATTCTAATAACATTACATAGAAAACATTATTAATATCAAAAATAAATTAAAAAGTGGAAGAATAAAAACGATTGGCATTCTAAAAATTAAATTAACATTAAAAAAATATATTTTATCAAAAAAGCTGTATTTATACATAGAAGAACGTACATATTGCACCTTTAGAATTCTATAATTCTATGGATCTAATCAAAAAAATCATGATTTAGATTTTTTGCCATAAAATGATTTAAGGCAACGATCTTTATCGACTTTGATTAAAACATACATACATACATAGCTTCACGCTGTATCCCGCATATAGCAGGGTAGACAGAGGGAACCTAGTGTTAAGACACCCCGTTTCCCACTTTCCGCAGAATTGAGGCAGATCCGCAGATTGCGTGCTGAGTGGCGGAACTGAGCGCCGCGCTTTATCTTGTTACTAAACCCAGGAAATGAAAAATTTCATTTCCTGGAGTGGGAATCGAACCCACCCTTTTGATTTTTTGCCATAAAACAACTTAAGACAATAATCTTTATCAACTTTAATAAAAACTAGTATATAAATTAAAATATAATTTAAAAAAAAATCATTTCTTTTACAAAAATCTTAAACATACAAATCTTTATTGACGTTTCCCAAAAAAATTATGAATTTTAAACAGGTCACTATAATTCTAAAGGTGCAATAAATAAATTGTAAAACAAACCCCGAAATCCAGATAACAATCACAACAGCACAAACTTGGATGGTTTACCGTGACATAAACTACCACTTTCTCATACTTTATTAATATTTTAAGCATCATTTAACTACCTTACATAACTGACATACTGACACTATGGCACTGTATTGGCAATAATAGCATATTGTAACGGCAAGAGAAAAATAAGATTATTATAATAGGTTTAGAATATAATATAATTATGTTCTTATCAAGTATGTAGATGACAAGCATGACAGGCAGAAGGAACCTAGTGTTAAGACATTCCGTTCCCCACTTTCCGCCGAATTGAAGCATTGCGTGCTCAGTGGCCGAACTCAACGCCGCGCTTTGCCTTATTATCAAACTCAAGGAATGAAAAAATTCATTTTCTGGATTGGGAATCAAAACCACAACCTGTCGCGTTTACAGTCGCACGCTTGTGCCTCAAGACACGACTGGTGTTAAGATATCTCATAGTCGATAAAAACATAAAACTTCAAATAAAATGCAATAAGAAGTACAATTATTATGAATAACTCAAAAACTAATTGTCCTATCTTAACTGAACTTAAATAGGACCATATCAGATGTACTAGCTATCATATATATAATATAATCATAGAGATTGGGGCACTCAATAAAAAGTTAACACACTTAGAAAAAAAATTAGATGAATTGAGCATCTCCCCCTTTTTTGGAAGTTAGTTATGCTGTAGTTAATTAAAAATAACAAATAACATGGTAATATTTTTGATTTTTAAATAATTTACCACCAGCTCTTTTTATGGATAATGGATGGCAAACGAGCAGAAGGGATTAACTGATGGTAAGTGATTACCTTGCCCATAGACATTTACAAACACCAAAGATGTTGCAGATGCGTTGCCAACCTAGAGGATACAGATGGAAGGGGGGAACATTGTGGTAGCCCACTATCGGCACCACCACATTTGTTTTATAGGGGAAAACCTGGCTGAAAGCTCATTAAAGTTAAGAATCGGCAAAAAGCTCAAGACTTTCTTTAAGTCAAAACTTTATAGGTTCTCTGAATCTATAAATACTTTTAATAGATACAATTTTTTTAAATAAATAATATACTTTAACATTATAATATTCAAAAAATACATATATAAAAAAAGATATTCATATACTATTTTATTAGTCTTATGTAAGGCATATATAATGTTTTGTATATGGAAAAGTGTTTGGAATTTTTCTAGTTCTATTTTATATTGCTTAAGTAATGTAACTATGTGTTATTAAATACATTATTAGAAAAAAGACTGAAATAAATGTAATTATTAATAATTCTACTATACTGCTACTATTAATAATGTATATAAATGAATAATAGAATATATTATATAATAAATGATAAGTTTTCTTTCAGTTATGTAAATATTCTTACATTTTTTATAAAACATAAATAGCTTACCTCTATTTTCAAAATTTTCGCAGCAGGCTCTTCATATTCGGACATTTTTAAATGATAATAAAGTGTTTATATAGATATTTAAACTGTTTTTAATAAAGAAATATCTATTTTTAGTAATAATTAATATTTAATTTCTATATTTTATGACAATAACCTACAAATGTCGGCAAATTGTTTTATTGATATATTTAATGTTGCCAGTATAGGATTTGGTGTACCTTATTTATTAAAAAGTTGCCATAATCACTCAATATTATAATATTTTTCAATATTTTTAAAACTAATTAAAATAGTTTAAGAAATATAAATAATAATATTATATAAAATCGACAGCTTTTTTATCATGAAATTCTTTACGGATACCAACCAGACTGTGAACATAGACGGGTTATGGAGATTCCGAACCAGTTTTGTGTTTTTGGGAAGGAAAAGGCAAATTCGTGTTCAGGTCACCTGATAGTAAGTGATCGTCGCCGCCCACAACCCCGTGTAAAACCAGAGAAGCTAAAGGTGCGTTGTCGGCCTTTGAGGTAGAGATAGACGCGCTTTTTGAAGGTACCCATGTCGATCTGGAAATAGTAGCCGCTAGTAGGCCATTCTACAAATGAATGGAGTATAATGTAGGTTGGCCATAAACCCTTTTTTTATGGATGACAGATGGAAAACGAGCAGAAGGACCACCTGATGGTAAGTGCATATAGCAGGATAAGCAGAGGGAACCTAGTGTTTAGACACTCCGTTCCCCACTTTCCGCCGAATTGAGATATTGCGAGCTGAGTGGTGGAACTCAACGTCGCGCTTTGCCTTATTACCAAACTCAGGAAATGAAAAAGTCTATTTCCGGGAGTGGGAATCGAACCCACAACTGTCGCGTTTATAGTCGCACGCTTGTGCCTCTGTGCCATGACAGGCGTTAAGTTTCATACTCCTCCGTCCGCGTAATTTTCGTAAAAAGGGGTCCAAAGTTTTTACTTCACGTATTTATATATAGATATAACATTCACTACAGCACTTGGACGGTTTCTAAGAATCCCAGGTTTGAATCCTACTACGTTCAAATTATTAATTAATAATTATAGGTTTTTAAAAATACAACCATAATCACATAAATTGTTATATTTAAGAAGACACCCATTGATATCTGTATTTAAGGTACAAAAGTAACGCAACCGTTCCTTTTGAATTGAATTCAAGTCATACCTTTTTATTAGTTCTGCTGTAAACTTCTGTAATTCTAGCATGTGATTTAATTTTGTTTGTTTAGGTGTTAATTACACTTAGGAAACGAACAAACGCCTGTCGTGGCGCAGAGGCACAAGCGTGCGACTGTAAATGCGACAGGTTGTGGGTTCGATCCCCACTCCAGGAAATGTAAAATTTAGTATTTTCATTACTGGATTTGGTAACAAGGCAAAGCGCGGCGTTGAGTTCCGCCACTCAACACGCAATGCCTCAATTCGGCGGAATGTGGGGAACGGAATTGTTGAAAGAGAATGGAGTGTCTTAACACTAGGTTCTCTGGTTCCCTCTGCCTACCCTGCTATATGCGGGATACAGCGTGAAGTTAAAAAAAAAAAAAGAAACGAACAATTTTTTTAGAAAACATGTTACATATCTTTCTCAATAGAGAAAAACAGAATAATTATATTTTGACGTAGTGAGTTAAGAACGTATATCTTAGCGGTCAGAGCGCTTAAACGGTTTCCAAGAGGCGTGGATTCGAGTCCCGCTCCGTTCACATATTTTACAGATATCTAATATTACGATTCCAACAATTATTTGTAATACCCATTCTAGAAACACTAAAGGACAAATAAATCAAACAAACATATTAAGCAAAATCAATCGTAATTTATTCATTTACTTACAAAATAATATATAATACACAATTATATATCTCTCGGCATCCTCTAACCTATATTAACATCTAAATACTAAATGTCTGTATGACGATAAATGAATGAAAATAGTTAAAATTACACGATTTTCAGATCTTATATGTAATTTGTTTTCATTATAGAGGTAGCACGTTCAAATCTTTGTCAAGAAACAATAATTTAGTAATAAATTTAAGAAAAAAATTATTAAACATTTTAGAACACTCTGTATACAAAAACTATGAAAGTAAAAAACATGAGAATTTTCATTTTTTATATATTCAAAATATAGCCCCAACAAATGGTAGAGATAATTTAATGACCACACACTATATTCACCACTTTCCTTGCAAACTGCCAAATACTAAAAAGTATACAATAACATAATATACAAACTTTTACTAAATTTATATTGTTATTAAAAATAAATAATAATTATTATTATTATCAATAATATATATAACATTATTATCATATTTTAATTATTAAAAAAATATAATTAAATCATATTTTGATAGAAAAACAATTATTAGACCAAAAAGAAACACCCTATATATTCATTCACCGTCATACAAACTTACATCTCCATATACAATTGGTACTACAATTGAATGAAACTGTTTCAATCTTTAATAATATACAGATTAAAAATATATATGTACAAAAAAAGACATATAGGGTTTCGAACCTGCGACCCTATAACAAAAACATTTTAAAATCAGAAAACCAAAGACAATTGACAGTTTATTTTTTTATTTCACAAAAAAAAGGCAAAGGCAAGATGTATAAGTCCAACAAAAAAAAAACAATATTTATTAGGAAGAATTGCAACAGTTTCACTCGAATGGTAACATTAGATTTGAACGAACAATTTATAAAAGGGTGCAACCATTATCTGTATCAGCCTTAACATTATATTGATAATAATAAAAAAAAAAAGAAAATATCAAACTTTCAACTTTTTCACTAAAAAAAAAAAGAAATAGTGCCACAGATACATAATAAAAATTAAAAAATTGGACATTATTGATTAAAATTCTTGATTTCAAGGGTAATAACATATATGGCAAAGTCTGGCAACATATATATATATATATATATATATATATATATATATATATATATATATATATATATATATATGTTTTAGTTGTAATGTATTTCATTAAGTATAATTTGTATATAGTTTATTTTAACCTGTATTTTAATCCTAAGCTGTATCGGTTAACTTGGAATCTTAAGCAATGTGATGGACTGCCGAGTTAGTTAGCAAAAATGGACTTTGCCACCCTTGTTATTGGACCCTTGATTTAATTCTTTTTGTCACATGGTCACACCCTATCTAGCTTCACTTAATAACGCAACGCTTAATATATTTAAAAACTATATACTTTTTTTTTACACTTGATACAGTCGAGGGAATATTCCATTCAGTTTTCGTTGTATTAGGCATAAACATTTAAGACATATGCCATCTCTACAGTATTGGCAAAAAAAAGTTTAAATTTTTTTTTTTAATTTGCTAGTTTTTTTTAACTGCGTGAACCGATTTTGATGATTCTTTTTTTATATGACAGCTAAACCTCTGATGTGGTCCCATATAAATTTTAGTTAAGATCACACGATTAGTTTTTGAGTTATCCGTAACAATGTTACGATTTAATGCACTTTTTTAAATTTTTTTTTGTTAATAATTATTTAAAATTAAATTCCAACATGTAGAGATAGCATAATTAATTTGAAAACAGATTAATAATAATAAATTTTGATTTATTTACTTTAAAAACTTTAATCTCGCCTCGACAGTACAAATTCAGTTCATATGTACAAATAACTGTATATTAGCTTAAGCCATTTAAATATAAAAAAAAAAAAAACAAAAAACCAAATAAGACATTGTGAAACCATACACAATTTCACAATATCATTAATTTATTACAAAAATTGGGTATTCAAAAAGGCAACACTGAACAAAAAGTTGCCATATACAAAAAAAAAATCACCTGTGTTATCAATAAAAAAATAAATAAATTAGATTTCTTGTTTTATTAAAAAAAAAAGGAAATAATTATTTTAATATTAAAAAAAAAATAATAAATACCCAATTCTTTTTTTTTTAATTTCTATTATATACATCTATGTCCGACACATCGACAAGTATTGGGCAGTATATTTTAACTCTTTAGCCAAAATTCACTTATTTCTAATAGAAGATAAATGTCAGACTGATAAATTACACCTTTGTATACTCTGTTCCATTATAATTAAAAAAAAAGAGTATTTTTTGCTATTTTTATTACTTATCTACAGGCTGTTTGTATAAAACTAAATATTTCAAGCGGGTTATATATTTACTGAATACAGATTAAAAAATTATAATGCAACAGAGTATACTGCCTATCCGTTAATTGTTTATCTATCCAATATAAAGGTAAATATCACACATTTTACACCTCAGGACAAATATAAAAAAAAAAATTAAATATTTGGCAGAATACATTAGTCTTTGTCAAAACAAAATCAAGCTTAAATGGAGTTTATTCACAGCCATTTTGTTAATATTTAAAATACAAGAAAACTGAAAATCATTGACTATTTTTTATAAATCTGATATAATAATTACAGCACAGATAAAATAAAAAAAAATAGTCCAATAAGGTGTCAAATGTATGACAGACCCTGTTCAAATAATTCTAAAGTGTAAGGCTCTATCTAATTTAGTAGATTCCTTATTCTTTAATGGCCAAAATGAAAAAGTTACATTGTGTTGCCAGCTTAAAAAAAATAAAAAAAATATATACATACATACATACATTGCTTCACGCTGTATCCCGCATATAGCAGGGTAGGCAGAAAGAACCTAGTGTTAAGACACTCCACTTTCTGCCTGCATTAAAAACACTACATGTTTAATAGCGGAACTCAACGCCGGGTCTTATCTCACCGGAGCGGAGAAAATAAAAATAATTTATTTTATATATATAGAGAATCGAACCCACAGCCCGTCAAAACCTATCTCACAACGCCACAATCGCCGCCAATATTAAATTTACTAATATAATTATTTAAAAAAACTTTGGGGCATTCATATAAAACTGATTCAAATCCCATACAACTAAATAACTCATAGAATCTTCTTGCGTAACCCAACGCTGCAACTACCAGAGCTTTCCTTATATAATAAAAATATTATTTTTTAAACTGGCAACACCAAATAAATTAAAATATTTTGGCCGTACCACATTTGTCATGTTCTCATTTAAACTATAGTTAACTTTAGTTTAAAACTAATCATAGACTATGCGTGGTGTTACAATATATTCATTAATAAGTACCTTTCTTTACTATTATTATTCAAAAAAAAGAAAAAAAATACTTTAAATTCAACAAAAAAAAAAATTTGGATTTGAAATACAAAATCAAAATGGCTATCGGCATTTTTTTTAATTTCTACTAAAATTATAAATGCGAAAAGTGTGTATGTTAGTTACTCTTTCACTGAACGAATTTTGATGGAACTTTATAATAATATAGCTTATTCATCAAAATAATACATAAGTTAGTTTACTTCAAAATAAAAAAAAAATGAAAATAGCCAATTTTGAATTGCATTACAATTAAAAAAAAGATTTAAAGAAAAAAAACCAGAAAGGAATGCAACCTTTTACAATTAATACAGATATATATAAAAAAAAAATCAAATAATAGTAACTGTTTTTTTAATTCCCTAGCAAATATTAAGTCACTTTTTTTTATTGGAACAGATTAAAAAAAAAATCACTAGACTTTATTACAGATAAATAATATTTTCAAACTATTGTTACTTTACAACCATTATTTAACTATGATTTTTTTTTTCAATATAAAAATCTTTTTTTATCTATGAACGTGACTATTTATTTATATTTATAAGAATTTATTATAATTAACACTACTTGCTTCAAAATGGAGAACAGAGAGTTGAGACACTACGTTTTCCACTTTCAAGCGAGACACCAAATGTATGGAAATTATATTTATTATTAATTCTCTTTAAGCAATGTACGTGTAAGGCAGTTCATGTAAGAACATTTGCACTTTCATATTTGAAAATTAAAAAAAATATATACATAATCTATAACTTTAATAATTTACTGAAATGCAATCAAAACATTTTTTCCTATCACTGTTCAAAAAAAGGCAAAGACCATCACACAAACAGCCAAAAAAAAAAAATAGCACAATTTTTTGACCATAGATAACAATAAAAAAAAAACATAGAAACTTAACCGACATTAAAAAAAAAACGAAGGACCATCCACACAACCCACTATCATCATTACCTATTGCTTCTTTTTTAATAAGGCGTTACAACTTACATTTATTTATGTATTCTGAGATCCACTTGCACAGATACAAAAAGTACACGCACATCTGTCAAACACTTGTGTCAAAACACTTGCACTGGCTGTCACTTTACACTTGACACTTGACACCGCCATTTCTTATTCGTTATTATAATAATAACGTTGAAATGCGGTGCTTTAGGGAGTCCTGGAAAGAAAAAATAAATAATTTAATCTTTAACGAGGTTGCATGTATGTTGGTTACTCTATAACACTAAAACCACTAAACATATCTAGATGAAACTGAAAGAGTAATATAGTTTATACATCAGAATAACACATAAATTATATTTTATAAAGATTCTCTGTATAATAATATTTTTTTTACTTTTTTATAATTATTTATTAATACTAGTGTCCCCGATGACGCGTTAATAACGCGTTGTCTTTAGCAATGTAAGTACATGTCACTGATATACATATACATATAGTATACGTGAAGCAAAAACTTTGGATCCCTTTTTACGAAAAATATGAGTACAGAGGGGCATGAAACTTGGCACATTTATAGTTTATATAGCGAAGGAGAACAAATTGATAATATTTTTTTTAAGTAACGCATAAAAAGCTTATTAAATAAAGTAAATATTACACACACTACAATGGTTTGACATGCATGTTTATACAAAGTGGCATATACATTACTACAGACAACGCGTTATTAACGCGTCAACGCGGACACTAGTAAAAATAAAATTCTCAAGCATTACCAACACTATAAACACAAAAATGCCCACATACCTAGTCATAAAACGCCCTATCGTGTTCCGGTGAAGCCCTACGCGGCGGGGGGGCGGCGGGCGAAGCACCCCCGTAGTTGAGGAAGTCCCACACCAGTATCGTATCGTCGTGGGAAGAGGAAACTATTTGAAATTCGTCGAACTGTAACCGGAAGACACGGCCGGTGTGCTCCTGGAATGAATGGGTCAACTTAAGGTTTACGTAGAGAATGTTGATTAGGTTTTTTTTTTTATTGATGAAGGATGGCAAACTAGCAGAAGGACCACCTGATGGTAAGTGGTTACCTTCACCCATGAACATCTACAACACCAGAGATGTTGTAGATGCGTTACCGACCTAGAGGATACAGATGGGGAAAGTTTGGGGAAAGAGTGGGTGGGAAAGGGGAATACCTGGCTTACATGCCATCGAACTTCTACATTTCCTATAGTGTGTATGAACCCACAACCTGCCGCGTTTACAGTCGCACGCTTGTGCCTCAACACACGACATGCGTTATGTTTATGATGGAATGAGATTAGTGGCAATGTAGTAGAAAGCGTTATTGGTGTTGTCGGTGGTGGTGTTGGTAATGTTGTCATAGTGGTGGTATAATTAGTAATGTTACCAGTGGAGGTGGTACACACTACCACATAAGTGGTGACGTTTGTGGAGTTTGTGGTTGCTGTTGGTGGAGTCAATAACGTTGTCATAGTGATGGTAGTTTCGATGTCGGTGTTGTTAATTGTTGGCAACGTCATTAGTAGTGTTATGTTGTAGGTGATGGTGGTGGTGTAACCGGTGGTTGTATTGTAGTCGTTGATGTTGTATGTGTTGGTGGTGTTGTTGTTGGTGGTGTCGGTATTAGTGTTATTGTCGGTAGTGATAGTAGTATTGTCTGTGGTTTTGGTATATTTATTACTCTGTCCAAGAATACTATAATGATGACAATGTGTGGAATTAAATGCTGTTGACGCTCACCCGCGAGTCGGGAGTCGGGAGTCGGGAGGCTCATCATAGTTATATATTTATTATAAAATTATATTTGAAAAGAGCAACTGTTGAGTTCTCAGCAGAACTGCCTTCCTCTCCGGTGGTAGCTTCTATTAGGACTGACACGACTGACACCTTTGTAAATTGACGATTCAAAAGTGTTAGTAACAGCCTACAATTACTAAATAAAGAATATTTTGATTTTAATATTGGTATTGGTGCTGGTGGTGGTGGTGTCTGTGTGTGTCTCCGTTGTATTGGTGGTGTCGGTATTAGTGTTATTGTCGGTATTGATAGTGTAGTCGGTGGTTTTGGTATCGATGGTGATGGTACGGGTAGTGTGTGTGGTGTGGATGTCGGTGTTGGTACTCACGACGAGAGTCCTGAGGCAGAGGTCCTGGTGCGGAGTGCGCACGTCGAGGGCGGCGCGGAGGTCCCACACCTTGATCTTCCCGTCGTAGGCACCACTCACTATGCGCTTGTTGTCGAAACTGCAACACACACAAATTATAATGAAAACTCTTTATCGCAACAAATCCTTAGAAATATTATAAATGCGAAAATAACTCTGTCTGTCTGTCTGTCTGTTAAGCTTTCACGCCTAAACCGCTGAACCGATTTTAATGAAATTCGGTATGAAGATAGAACTAAACTTGGGAAAGGACATAGAATACTTTTTATCGCGAAAAATATGATAGAGGGGGTTGAAATAGGGGATGAAAGTTTGTATGGAAGTTCCTTATTGTCAAACATAAAATCATGTAAGATTGTTTAACTGTTTACAACTTTGACACATAAACCACTTAACCAATTTTGACAAATAGTCTAGACCTTGGGAAAGACTATAGGATACTCCTTATCATATCGCGCGATATAACCGAATTTCAGGCGGGCGAAGCCGCGGTCGGAAAGCTAGTAAAAAATAAAAAAGATTTCACACTATAGTAAAAGTTAGGCAAAAGGCGACCTTATCACTAAAAGTAATCTCTTACAGGCAACCTTTTATTAATAGTGAAACTTAGGACACTTTACACACAAACATACACATTAAAAATTTTTTTCTCTTTTCACACTTGTAAGAGATATCTTAGCTTGAAGATACTCAATTCGCTTTGTTTTTAAAATTAAAATTAAAATAATTATACATAACCACATAACGCCTGTCGTGGCGCAGAGGCACAAGCGTGCGACTGTAAACGCGACAGGTTGTCGATTCGATTCCCACTCCAGGAAATGTTAGTACTTTCATTTCCTGGGTTCGGTAACATAGCAAAGCGCGGCGTTGAGTTCCACCACTCAACACGCAATGCCTTAATTCGGGGGGAAGTGAGGAACGGAATTGTTGTAAGAGAACGGAGTGTCTTAACTCTAGGTTCTCTGGTTCCCTCTGCCTACCCTGCTATATGCGGGATACAGCGTGAAGTTAAAAAAAAAAAATCTTAAACGCCTGCCACTCCTTCTACTTCCTTCTATCCCAACACTCACCGTATACACCTAACCAGCTCCTCATGTCCCTCCAGCACGCGTATACACTGTCCGCACTCAATGTCCCAGAGGCGGATAGTGTTATCCGACGACCCGGATACAACCAGTCTGTCCCGGTACTGGAGGCACGCTATCCCGCGCTTGTGTCCGTTCAGTGTACGAACGAATTCGCAGGACGATGTGTTCCATACCTGTTGGATTGTGAGAAGAGAGACATATATGTAATAATACGTAAAGAAAAACTTTAAAATGGGTATACCATTTTTACGAAAACTACGCGAACGGAGGAGCATGAAACTTGGCACACTTATAGTTTATATAGAGAAGGAGTGCACAATGATCTTTTTAAAATAATGCATAAAAATATATATTAAATCAAAAAATGTTACACACACTAGCATGGTTTGACATCCATGTTTATATATACATAGTGACATATACGTTACTAGGTAACGCGTTGTTAACACGGACATAAGTTAACCTGTTAACTAATGAATATGACGAAATATTACGTCATACACAAGCTTACAGCAATGGGCACGACGTCATATTTCGTCATGAAAATTAATCGTAATATATTGAACGTATTACGTTCTACGTTGTTGTTATCTATTAAATCATAGAGTGGTTATATATATGCCATCATATTGACGATGCGTCAAGTATTTTCATGTTTTTGCAATCTGTAGCTGGAATAAAAAAAGTTTATTCTTTGGTGAACAAGTTAAGATAAAATTGCAAAAAGAACTAACCTTTATAGTCCTATCTCCGCTCGCACTGACTATGTACTTCTCATCAAAGTCCACGACATTGACCGCTGCCCGGTGTCCCACCAGGACACGTCTCAACATTATTTCTGTTGTCGATGTCATATCCCATACTGCTATCGATCTGTCCTGTTTATAAATAATAAAAATATAGATTAAAAATAAAAAATAATAATTTTATGATGCTTTGACCCTGGCTCAAAAGTATGGGGACATTTTGACCCTGGCTCAAAAGCATGGGAATTTTTTGACCGTGGCTCAAAAATATGGGCACTTTTTGACCCTGGCTCAAAAGTACGGGGACATTTTGA
>JAKGSA010000471.1:266783-285045 GCA_033558755.1 Philaethria dido
ACCCTGGCTCAAAAGTACGGGGACATTTTGACCCTGGCTCTAAAGTATGGGGACATTTTGACCCTGGCTCTAAAGTACGGGGACATTTTGACCCTGGCTCTAAAGTATGGGGACATTTTGACCCTGGCTCTAAAGTACGGGGACATTTTGACCCTGGCTCAAAAGTACGGGGACATTTTGACCCTGGCTCTAAAGTATGGGGACATTTTGACCCTGGCTCTAAAGTATCGGGGAACATATATGATTCATGGACAACATAAGTTTCACATATAGCGGGGTATGACCAGAGGGAACCATTTGAGAACCTGAGTGACATTAAGACACTGCCATTCTCTTAGTAAGACAGTTTTTTCCAGCTTCACCCACTTTCCGCGCAAATTGCAGGTTAGTCAAAGAAAACAAACTATTGTTTTCATATTAAGTATAATTTAGTAAATGTTGGAGTAAATTTTTATGATTACAAATTTTAAGCATTAAGGGGGGGATTCCCCTTTAGGAGGATCAAAAAACTATTTGCAATTTTTTTTTCTCTTTTACAATAAGCACCTTTCAAAGCTGAAAAAAATATAGATTCATTTTTTTAATTTTTTTCTTTACTATGTACTTAACGATACTAATATAGCTATTTTATTTTCGATGAAAATTACGAGCTGCCCGCCATTTCAAAACAGTAGATGCGCGAATGTGCCAAAAAATCGACAGTAGTTATTTATTTTTGAAGTTTTAAAGTGTTTTATCACACACTTAAGGAACGAAAAACATATTTAGAAAACGTATAAAATTCGAACCCGCGCTTTCTAGGAAACCGTCCTTGCGCTCTGACCACAGCGCCATGCGTTCAACATACGGCTGCGTCTCAATTCTTATACCCTTGTTACAATTTATTTACGTTGTTAATTTTAAATTTCTGCTATCCAAAGATCATTTGGCAACAGAGAATGCCATTTATTAAATATTTTTGAAGTTTTAAAGTGTTAATCCCACACTTAGAAAACGAAACATATTTTTAATTTTTTAACGTACAATTCTTTTTTATTTACTAACAAAATTTTGTTCAGTTCATCAGAAAACTTTGTAAGAATCACTTCTTTTGTACCCTAAAAAAAATCCCGAAGAAAAACAATTTTTTTGATTCATCTAAAGGGGAATTCCCCCTTAATACCTCACATCTGAGAAATACATACAATTTTTATAACCTATTTTTTTTTATAACTTCACGCTGTAACCCACATATAGCGGGGTATGCAGAGGGAACCAGAGAACCTAGTGTTAAGACACTCAATTCTCTTTAAACATTTTCATTCCCCACTTTCCGCCAAATTGAGGCATCGCGTGGCGGAACTCAACGCCGCGCTTTGCCTCGTTACCTTGTGCCTGCGCCACGACAGACTTCAACAACCTTATAATATGTTTGAAACACAAAAAGGATACCTTACTACAGGTGACCATCATGCCGTTACAGAACCTCAGATGCAGCACGGCCTCGCAGTGGTGTATGAGCGTGTTGAGCATGGCGCCCGTCGCCACGTCCCACACGCGCACCGTGCTGTCCGACGAGCCCGAGATGATGGCGCGCTCGTCGTACTGCAGGCACAGCACCGACCCCGTGTGCCCCTGCAGCTCCTGGGGGCACCACATTCTACTTTAGTACGCGCAACGGACGGACTCTAATCCTAGCCCGATTTTGATGAAACGAAAACTATTGTTATTTGCAACAACAGACGTGTTGGTGTGACTCATTGTGACTGTAACGTGATCGGTAGTGGTGTGCAAATAATTCGAATTTGCGAACTATTCGTATCGAATCGAATATTATAGTTTGATTTGAATCGAATATTTCGAATTGTTCGAACTATTTGAAAATTTACGAATAATTTCAGAATTTGGGAATATATTAACACTTTGATGATCAGTTTTTTTTTAATTCACAAACCAATTAAAAACTTCGAATTACTTAAATAGGTAATTCACGTAATTGTTTTAAAAAATAAACGAATTCGTTGAAAATTCGAATTATTTTTTTGAATAATTCGAGTTATCGATTTCAAATTTAGAATCGAACAGGGCAAGCACGAAACTTGCGACATAGTATTTGTATCGTTATCGAAAGTATTTGTATGGGAATTGATAAGCGCCCCTACCGTGCGTAAGAGGAACTAAAGTTTTCCCATACAACAAAATGCTTTCGATAACGATACGAATACTTAGTCGCAAGTTTTCGTGTTTGCCCTACTGGTACTATTCGATTGGATTCGAACGGTATTTGCACACTCAGTGATTGGTTGTGGGTTTCATATATTCGAGGGAATTTATTATTTACACATTGTTGTACAATGTCGAAATAGTAATAATATAGGCATCACTACTTTACATCGTGGATCGTGGGAATCGAACCCACAACCTATTCAAATTAATCACTATCCTACAGCACCTTCAAAAATCATACAAATAAATTATACACTAATACAATTAGATAAAAATTAAAAAGTAACCATATATATTCTAAATAAAAAAAAATCAATAGTCGAGTAGTATCGTTTGGTGACGTCACGCGGCGATAGGTATGTGTGCGTGTGGCGGTTGTGTGTGTGTGTGCTTGTTGTTACACGTACATGCATGTAAGTGTGCACGTGACGTCACACAGTAGCGCTACTAGCGCGACCGAGACTGCACTTTAACGCGAAATATCTCACTCATTTTCGAACATAGAAAAAAAATAAAAACAGATTCTATTTTCTTCAGTTACCTTCTACTAAGATATGATGTTAGTTAAAAAAAACACACAAAAAAAATACATATTTTTTTTAAAGCAAAAGTTACTATATATCATTAGATATATATATATTTTTAATATAATAAAGTTATATTAACATACCTTAACACACTGCAAAGTTTTCCTATCCCATATTTTAATAGTATTATCTCTCAAGCCGGACACTATTTTGTTATCATCATACTGCAAACAATATACACCTTTCGAATTTTCCGATCTGCAGTTTATCCTCTGAAAAAAAGAGAAAATAACATTAATTAATTACAAACAAAACAAAACAAAGCACCTGTGTGTGCGTGTCTTGAGGCACAAGCGTGCGACTGTAAACGCGACAGGTTGTGGGTTCGATTCCCACACCAGGAAATGTAAAATTTAGTATTTTCATGTCTTGGGTTTGGTAACAAGGCAAAGCGCGGCGTTGAGTTCCACCACTCAACACGCAATGCCTCAATTTGGCGGAAAGTGTGGAACGGAATTGTTGAAAGAGAATGGAGTGTCTTAGCACGTCGGTTCTCAGGTTCCCTCTGCCTATCCTGCTATATGCGGGATACAGCGTGAAGTTAAAAAAAAAAAAAAAAATAGTCAAATCGACCTTTTTTTTATGAAGTCGGTTAACAAAGCACACATACTTGTAAATTATGCCTTCCCATCCTCCAGTTGTCTTCTATAGATTGTATGTCTTGTATTATCTTTGGGTACAATTGTCTGTAGAAGGAATGCGATGGATGCTGGCAGCCTGGCTTCGGTTTGAACAGGTATATTATCCTGAAAACATTAAAAAATTTATGTATGTATCAGTGGCGAGGGGAGAATTTGATAGTTAGGCAAGCCGTAAAATTAAGGGAAGCCAATGTATATTTAGGGAAGCCGGTATATATATTTGGGGAAGCCGGTATATATACTTAGGGAAGCCGGTAATTTTTTGGGAAGCCGATATATTTAGGGAAAGTGGTATAGGATGTCAAGGTATTTAGTAATTTCACTGTAGAATTTTGGCAATGATCTTTTTTTTTAGGTCTAGAATGTTAACGCCTATTTTTGCACTTTTATGCCTAATATTTTCCTGGGGACCTTTTTTTTGGTCCCACACCTTGTTTGACTTTGTTCAATTCCGCGGAAAGTGGGGAACAGAGTGTCTGAAGATTAGGTTCCCTCTGCCTACCCTTCTATATGCGGGATACAGCGTGAAGCTATGTGTATATATAAATCAATACTGAAACTAAATGCACTTTCACCTAAACATGTATAATTTCAAACAAATTCTCTCCAATTTTTTGCTGCTTCAAGCTTTATCCAACATAACATGGTCAAAATAAACCTAGTGAAAATATTCTTTGTTTTTCACCCAAAATCAAGACGTTTCATGTTAATTAACGCAACTTAACACAACACTTTGACTTACCACAGTAAAAAATTGAAAAAAAAAAAGCTATCATAGCTTCACGCTGTATCCCGCATATAGCGTTTCCGCCGAATTGAGGCATTGCGTGCTGAGTGGCGGAACTCAACGCCGCGCTTTGCCTTTAAACAAATTTAGTACAACCCAAAACCCAATGCCTCAATTCAACAGAAAGTGGAAATGTTAAAAAAGAACGGTGTCTTAACACATCGGTTCTCAGGTTCCCTCTACCTACCCTGCTATGTGCAGGATACAGCGTGAAGCTACAAAAAAAGAAAAAAAAAAGAGAAATAGCCCACCATCCTCTCCTCTCAGCCAGTCCCCTCCACAAAGAGTCAGTCCTGACCTTCCTCTCCACCAGCTTTTTCCACAGCATACCCTCAGATATGACTCTCTGCCACTCTCTGCACACCAGCTCGGCGGCGCAGAGAGAACTCGCGTCCAAATACGATAAGATGTTTTCTGCTACATGGTCAAGACCTTTTTCTGGAAGGGGAAGAATGACATAATTCATACAATAAAATGAAAAAGAAAACTGACTTTAAATAATCTATATATAAACACGTGAAGCAAAAACTTTGTAAGCCTTTTTACGAAAATCACGCAGACGGAGGAGCATGAAACTTGGCACACTTATAGTTGATATAGATGAGTGCAGAAAGCTAATATTTTTTTTAAATAATGCATAAAAAGTATATTAATCTAATAAAATAAGTGTTACACAAACTATGATGGTTTCACATCCATGTTTATACAAAGTGACATATACATTACTGAAGACAACGCGTTGTTAACGCGTAACACGGGGACAATAGTATAAATAATTTAGGCACATCATAAAAATATATCAAAACGCCAACCCAAAAAACAATGATCCAAGAACTTCTCCAACAAAAATCTTGGTAAACATGGATAATACAAACTTGGTAACATGCTGATGAAGTCCCTCTGCAGCATCGGCTTGAGGTACGCGTTGATGTGGCCGTGCTGGTAGTGGCACATGCGGGCCAGGAGCTGTTCCACAAACTCCACCTGGAATTGTCACCAGGGAACATATATTAATATGTGAAGCAAAAACTTTGTAGACCCTTTTACGAAACTTACATGGACGGAGGAGCATGAAACTTGGCACACTCATAGTTTATATTGCGAAGGAGTGCACAATGATGTTCATATTTTCAACAGGTTCACACTTCAAACCAAGTATTTATGGACAGAGTGGGGTAGGGAATATAGTATAAATATAAGCAATCTCACAAGTGAGGATCGAACCCACAATTTTATCTATTTAATGTAGACTTTCCCATTCTTTCTTTTATTACGGCTTCCCAAACTATAAATAACAATTTCTTGTCCCTTTTTTTAACAACAAAAAAAATGTACATTATTAAAAAATACTTATTTTATCTGTAATAAACAAGCTTCAAAATAATTTAATAAAAAAGTACTATAAAAGGTGGCTATAAAGGGGGCCCCCTTGATATTTCTCTAAGGCCCCCCTACGGAAGAGGGGCCCCTGTCTGTGGTAACTTTTGATCTTGCCTGATCTGTTTCGTTCCATCTTGAGAATAGGTTGAGGCAAGTGTTCCTCTCTGCGACGTACGCCGCACCGCTGGGAGCCGGTCTGACGCCCGTATCTAAAGACGTTAGTGACGTCACCTGGAAGTGAAAAAAAAAAATATTAGCTTCACACTGTATCACGCACATAGCAGGGTAGGCAGAGGGAATGTCTCAGGTTCCTGAATGTCCTGAGATTCCTCAGGACCTAGTGTTAAGACACTCCGTTCTATTAAGATTTCCGCTCTCCACTTTCGACCATATTGAGGTATTGCAGGTTAAGTGGCGGAACTCAACGCCGTGGTTTGCCTTACCAGAGCGAAGAAATGAAAATAATTGAAAACAATAATATCCCCGAGTGGGAATTAGCTATGTTTAGTAAAAATCGGTCCTGAATATTTTTTTAAATTAACGTATGATAATTGTGTTTTTAATTTTTTTTAATCTTATAAAGTGAAATTTCTTTAGAACTGTTGCGATTTGAAACTAAATGTAACGAAAAAACCACACAAAAAAAAGACAAGTACATTCGTCTGTAGGTATATATAAAATCGAAAGTAATGTTTAAATTTTCACAGTTTTACGTCTATTGCGTGTATAAATAGATATATTTTAATTATTTCAATAATTTATTTCTACTATCCGCTTATTTAATATTTTAACATTTACGCAACTCAACGCCGCACTATGTGTAGAAATATTAAACCAATAAAAAATATAAAATCAATCAAGTGAATATATATAGAAGGCAAGCCTTCAGGCAGGCAATATTCTATGTAGAAGCCATTGTGTGTGCAATGGACAGAGTCTAGACTGTAAACTGATGGCTGCAGGTTCAATTCCCACATACGATTGAATGATTATATTAAAATTATTTTCATTTTCCGGCAATCGTAAGGCGGCGATGATCTACACGCGAAACTACTGCACATAGAAACATGACATGTGGCGTGTGGGATGCGGGAAAAAAAAAATTTTTTTTTATAAGGTTTCCATGGTGAAATACATATTGAGTTTTGAGTGTAAATCTAATAACCTTTAATGAATGTTGACTAATTTTAACAATTATATAGTAGGAATAGTTGTTTTAACTATAATATTAATAGCAGTTCAATTAAAAAGAGCGAAATTATCCAAAAAATACAATACGACCTCTGCATTGCAGAAACATATATAATTTTATTATAAAGTTAACTTTACACAAACTTAACCAACACATTATGTATATATAAAGAAATATAACGTGTGAATAATATTTAAATGAAATTAAACATTAGTTTTAATATGAATTCATTGAAATATTGAAACCTGTAAAGGCAAAGATGGCGGAAAAGATTGGCATGACATTACTTTGGCCTACTTCCTAGTTTTAGACAATTTTTATAATATACCTTAGGTGTCGTCGAATCTTCTATCATCAAATCGGTTTCCATTTTAGTATTATCACTATCCACATCAATACAAAACAATGTTCACACAAATTAATCGGTAAATAACTAAAATCACGAAATATTCATCGTTCGCATGACGTCAAGTTAATATTTTGTCTTTTAATTTGAAAGGGTTATATTATTATTGGCACTGGATACGTGTCCTTCGGCTCCTTTAGCTCGGATAATTGAGTGGAATATCTATGGTGTTTTATACTTTTTTTACATACTTTTTGGTTTAAATTGTATATTAGTGATAAATTTTTGATGAATTTTTATGATAAATATTCTATTTAGCGTATTAGCGTATTTTTATTCAATTATCATATAGTTTTCGGATAAAATAAAATAAGGCTAATAATGTTTGTTTTGTTTTTCAGTTTTATTCCAGTTCTTAGCCTGAAGAATATTAATATTTTTTTTTCTTGATAGCTTATTTTAAGTGGAATACAGTTGAAACATTATTTTTTTAAAGTTTTCCTATGTAAATAAAATAAATAATATATAGATAAGTACATACATACATAGCATTACATACATTCTTCTTTTTTTTGGCGACGTGAACAATATTTGAATAGCGCTATTCATTGCCTTTTGTCGTACTTTTATGACACCAAACCTAAATTAAGCAAAAAAATATTATTAGTAAGGTTTTTTATCTTCACACATCCTTTTATAATTTGGGTATAAGCTTCTTGGTCCACGAAAGTAACCTTTTTTTTATTACTAGTCATATACATTTAAGACTTGTTGAAAACTTTAGACTTTTGCATGAATTATATTTAAATATATGGACTAATACAAAAACAATTTAAAACAAATTATAAATAACATTATAAATCATGTAATAAATAAGATAAATGAATGACAATATTTTGAAATATATGTATTTACTTACTTAAATATTTCTCGCTTCATTTTTGCTTTTCTTCTTTTCAAATTGTTTATTGAATGAAAATTAAAATGCTTATTGTAGTGAGTAGGAGTGTAATAGGAACTTTATATAATATTTAAATAGTACTTCATACTTCACAGTTAAAGATTTTTAAACTTTTTTTAAAATAATTCATTGTAATATCCAATCGAACATAAAAAACTCCGCCTAATACATAAAAACGTCACTTTCATTTTTGAAGTTGACGTTTTTTCTTCAATGACATTTAATATTTCTTATAAACGCTTTTCTCTATTGTATTTCTACTGTTTATTTTAAATATTAAATAATATTATTAATAAAAATGTGTTATTAGCTTATAATTTACTTATATAACCAAAAAGGTGTCGTATTAATATTTATTTCTATATCAAAATGTATTTGACTTCCTTTCATATAATGAGAAAATTAAACAATATATTGTGTTTATTTTTAATTGTTACACATTTCTAGGTAAGTGGTTCACTGTTTGCATATATTATAAATGGTATATTACTTGTTATATAAGTCATCATATCTGAGATATTGTAAAATGTAATTGTAATACTGTAAATTTCTTTTTAGCTATTATTATGAATACATAATAGTAATTACACTAATATTTAAAAAAGAATGTTTGTTTTAATATATTTCAGTTTTTAATTCATATCTCTTATTTGTAAATAGATTGTAAATAATATATTTTAAAAATTGAACAGAATTGTTGAAAGAGAATGGAGTATCTTAACACTAGGTTCTCTGGTTCCCTCTGCCTACCCTGCTATATGCGGGATACAGCGTGAAGTTAAAAAAAAATTAAAAATAATAATTAACTGATTTGAAATAATCATTAAAATCTAACATTATCAAATAAAAACAAAAGGTTTTTCAATTTGCACCATTTTATTGAAATTTGATCTATTAATTAAGTTAAGTTTCTTTGAACATGTTTGTGAGATTTCAAGAAATTGTTTTTAAATACCCCTCTATATTTTTTTTCAGTAAATATTTTGTATAATGGAAAACAGACATGCACCACCTGGAGTTAACTCCCGCTCGGAAACCGTGGCACAGTCAGCTGCGGATTTGGAGGTATTATATATCACTTTAACTATTGTAGTTCTATCATAGATCAATAGTTATTTTTACATATAAAAAAATATTTTTATATAATGAACATGCTCTACAGTGCAATCTCTACTCTAGAATATGATAATATGAATAATTATCATTTCCTCTCTCTAGTAAGATAAAGTATGGCATTGAGTTATGATTTACTTAAATTATAATTATGAGTTCACTCAACATGCAATATATTTGATTATGTGTGGAAAGTGAATGACGGAGTACTGTGCCACATTTTTCTAAGTTCCCTTTCTCTTTTCTACTCTGTGGAAAGAAAGCGAAGGTGCTAAAATACATATTTATAAAATGCATGCAGTATTGAGTGACTGATGACAACAAACAGGTGAAACTACTGCACATAGAAATGTTGACACATGACATTTGGTATGTAGGTTCCTTACAAAGTGAAGTACTTAGAGACAATTTCTCAAATTCCTATGAAACCAGGATGGTAGGTTTTGTAATCCATGCAAATGAATTTGCCGGATACAACTAGTATATATATGTAAAAGTTAATATAGTTCCCTGTATTTATTATAACTGGAAGTTCCATTGACCCGGTGGCCTCTACGCCATGTCAGACCTCATCATTTTAATATCATCCTCATCATAATATGATAATAATTCCAGGTATTAAAAGACATAGAGCACATATACTTCTCACCGCCAGCTGAGTTTGATGCGGCAAGGTATGTTCTAGAACATGCTCCATCCCCACCAGACTGTGATGCGATTGAACGAATGTTTAGCAAACTGAAGAGACAGCAACAGGTATTTTTTTATAATAGTAGACTGTAGACTCTTTGATCTATAAAATACATATTGATTAATTATACTTAATATTTAAACTTAAAGTTTGTTAAGTTTTTGTCTGTTTAATTATAATTAAATTTTGGATTTTGAAATAAATAAATAAAACTTGAAGAAAATTTGAATTAAATATATAAAATTTGAAGAAAATTTGAATTAAATAAATAAAATTTGAAGAAAATTTTAATTAAATAAATAAAATTTGAAGAAAATTTGAATTAAATGAATAAAATTTGAAGAAAATTTGAATGAAATAAATTTTGGACCACATTTAAATTAGACAAATTTAAATGTGCTTTAAAATGTTTCCATCACACCCTTTTATTATTACCCCTAAGTAGGAAACAAACCCACAACCATTCGCGTTTACAGCTAGACACTAACATACTGTCTGTGACTCCAAAAAAGGAATAGATCTCAATTCTAATTCTTATTTTTTTTTTATTTGTGTTACCGCATAACTTTTTATTGAGAGAATCAATTTTGATGATAATTGCTGTTTCTGTTGTGGTCCCATTTAAATTCAGCTAAGATCTGACAAGTGGTTTTTGGGTTATTTGTAATAATGTTACTATTTAGTGCATTTTGTAAGAAGTCAGGTGGCTTTTTTTGCTAAATTCTTATATTTTTCCTCCCACAGGTAGTATCAGGCAAAGCCCTCCACCTAATATCCCAACAACGCGACAACTGCGACCGCGAATTCGCAGAAATACAAAACATACGCGCACAACTCTCAAACACATTAGAGACATGTAAAAAGGCAAGGGAACGACTGAAGACAGCCTCCAACCACCTCACTATATCCACCTTTGTCATTCTCGCTAACGTCAGAAAGAGACAGATAATCAAATCAGTGCTAAAATCGTTACAATTGTTGCAAAATTTGCGAAGTGTGGAAAAAGATGTCGGTGATTTATTGGCGAAGAAAGAATATTTTGAGGCAATAGAGCTCATTTTGAAGAGTAAAAAGGCAGCGGCTGCTCATAAGGAGTTTACATGTATTGCAGATTTGTCTACGAGGCTACAGGACACTTTGGACATGACTGAGGAGAAATTGGACTCAGTTTTGGCCAAAATCTGTTATAATTTTGATGAGGATGTCTTCAAAAAGCTGAAGAGGGCGTATAGTCTTCTGGGCAAGACTCAAGCTGCCATGGAACAGCTGCACATGCATTACTCCTCGGCTGTGAATGAATCAGCTTTAGAAGCAGTTAAGCCATATTTAAATGAGGTTCCAATAGACATGAAGTTTCAAGAAATGTGTCAATCTGTTCCTACCACGAAAGCTCCCGTATGTTTGTTAAATTTGTGTGAAAATCTGTTTTTGGTGATGCGAAGTTACTATCTTTTGGTGAACTGGCATATGAAGAATGAGGAGTTACTGCCTAATTCAGGGAATGTCTTCGATATTGAGAAGAATGTAAGCAGGGAATACATAAAGCAGAAGTTAAAAGCTGGTTTAATCAGAATATGGCATGATGTTCAAGCCAAAGTCTCCACTTTCCTAAAAAGTTCTGGTTTGGAAGAGTTTCCGTTCGAAAAGTTCATCCAAATGTTGGGCATTTTGAGGAAATTGACACAAGTCGCTGAAATCTTTTGTGGTGACAAGTCAGATTTTCTCCAAGATTTTATTAAAACGCAGAGTGTTTCGTATATTAAGAATTATCACAGAGGAAGGATGGAGGAGTTGAAATTGTTTTTGGAAAACGAGGGTTGGGAACAGTGTCCTGTTAAGTCTACTTTCAATGTACTAAATTTGCAAGAATTCAAACAATTCAAGAAGTATCTAAACCCATCCAAAACTGACGTAGCGAGAACACAATCAGATGCGACATCATCAGCTCCTTCTCAAGACGACAGTGTGTACATATCCAAATATTTCACGCAAAAAACATCGAGAACCCCGTTTGAGATATTTAGAAATGAAAATGTGACCAATGATGACATTTTCGGCATAGAACCAGAATCTGAAGCGAGTGACGAATCAGACGACGAACCGGACGAATTGAGACGAGATTTCGTCGACGACACTGATAGACATGAGTACTCGACGACCAACGACGTCCCTACAAGTCCTTCCAAACTAAAAGATAGTGTTATCGTTACAAACACTACTCTTTCCGTTCTCAGGAACTGTGGACAATATCTCCAAATCAGCAGATATTTACCCCAAATTTCCCTTGAAGTTATAATGCTGATGAATCAACTATTTGATTATTATTTCTATTCAGTCCATCTCTTCTTTACGTCGGATTTAGACGTGGCTTCCTCAACTCTTTATACCTCAAAGCTAAATCTAGTTCTCAAAAGAGTGTCTAATAGCCTAAATTCCGAAGAAAACATGAGTTACGAACACCCAAGTGTGCCGAATCATTTGGATATGACCACTGAAGCTAACTTACATGGACTTAGCGAGAGAATTGTTGGGGTAGAAAGTGTGATCTTCCTAGCGAGACAGTATGAGCTCCTCCATCCATACCTAGAGTCTATAGTCACAAGTCAACAACGGATTATTCTAGAACATTTCAAAGATAACACGTTAGCAGTGTTGTCAGATTTGAGGATGCCTGTCTATATGTGTTCGGCGTCAAAGGCGGTGGACGCACGATCTGCCCTCATCGCAATGTCCCAGGTTCGATGGGATGTGAAAAACGTGGCAGTGGAACACAGTCCATACGTGGACATGATAGTCAGAAAGATCCAAGTCTTTGCTTTGCGTTTAGAAAACATATCTTCAAGGGTTACCCTAAATTTGGGGGTCATTAATTCGATTTGGGCAATGGTCTCCAAATTTGTGGTCCATCTTCTAGTCGAGGGTTTCTCCAACGCGACGAAATGCTCCAACGGTGGTAGAGGGTTAATGCAGCTAGATTACCGACAGCTATTCGTTAAATTGGAAAAGATATCCGGCTTGAAACCAGTTCCTTACCAGGATTACGTGGACAGATACGTAAAAGCGTATTATTTACCGAGAAATGAACTGGAAACCTTCGTCAAGGAGAGAATGGAATATTCCAATAAACATCTTTTGGCGTTAGTGTCTTGTGCGTGCGAAAATAAACGGGACAGACAATCGCTTAGTGCTATTATTGAAGGAAGGGAAGTGTCCAGCTAGGATTTGTTTGTACGAAATCTGAAGAAGTTCTTTAGGGGACTTTTAAGTACTACGTAACGCTTTTTAGAGGGAGAAGAGGATGCATCTTTTCTAGCAATGCTTGAAAAGAAGTTTTACATTAGAGTGGTGGGAGAAGTCATATTTAAATAAAAAAACGTGGATTTTGAGACAAAATGGGCATTTTATTATTTGTTTAGGACAGTTTCGAGAACACAGTATCAGTGATGCTACAGGAAGGTCACGTAAAAAGCATGAGGACCCCCCGGAGTGCATGCATGAAGAGGTTAATGACTACCCCGCTGGGGATAAAGCGTGAAGTTAAGTTTAGGACAGGATAGTAATGTTTTAAATAAAAATGGATATATATTAAAAAAGAGGACCTCTTCCCCCCTTTGGCTCTTGACTTTGTTGGTAACAAAACATTGCAGCGCCTTACTTGAAGGAGGAAGGGTCAAAAATCTTCAAGAAAAGCTTGATACTTGAACGCCCCCTGGTAATAATGGAACATGATTATATCCAATTTCTTTGGTTTGTTTAGACAAACTCCGATTTTGGGTGCCATTATCCATCCATCCATCCAGGTCAGATTTTTTTTTTTAACTTCACGCTGTATCCCACATATAGCAGGGTAAGCAGAGGGAACCCGAGAACCTAGTGTTAAGACACTCCATTCTCTTTCAACAATTCCGTTCCTCACTTTCCGCCATTCCGAATTTTTTTTTGGATGGAAAGTGAAGAATATATGGCGGGACACTCCTTACTGTTTATTCTAGTGGCAAATACGTGACGTGATACTCACGGGATCCTTCTCTTCTACATTTATTAAAAAAAAAAAAAACAGGGAAGATAAAAAAAAGTTTGTTTCCTCTCCCATTTGACACTTTTTTCTTTTTTTTAGTTAATTTTGAATAAATCTCCGTAAAACGATCTTTTTTTTATAAGATCTGATTGATATATACGGAATTATATAGATCTGAGTACTTAGTGCTTTCTTTTTTAATTTTATTTTTTATAGTCTATGGTTTTTTGTATACAGATAATAAAAAGACAACAGATTATTGAAACCGACGTTTTCGCACCAAAAAGTTTATTATTCATTTTTAGATATTTTTGGTAAGTGTATAGCAGTATGGACATATGTGTATAGGTCGCAGGTTCGATATCAACGTTACAAAATTATATTATGCATTAAAGTTAGCTTAGTTCAAAAAGCACATATGAAATTTGAATTCTTGGATCAGTTTTTACTTTAATTAATACAAATTATGACTAAATAATTTGAATTTTAAAAGAGAACTTTTTTTGTTTAAAAAAAGTATTTTTCTAAAAAAAAAAAAACAAAAAAATTAAAATATCTTGTCTTGTAAAGAACGGAATTTTATGTCACTTAAGTATTTTGAAAAAAAAAATAATGGAAAGAACAAAATAAAATGTCACAATAAAGTTTTTTTTTAATTAAATTTAACTTTTTCTGTAATAAAAGCAGATATATTCAAGTGACACATTATTCCGTTCTCCGCACTTTATATTATCATTATAAACTAATCAAAAAAATTCCTGCATAATATCTATTTAAGCTCATAAATGAATGTAAATAATTATACATTTAGTTTTTTTTCTCATTTAAATATTTTTTTTGTAAAAACGTAGAGTTCCAAGTGACACAATACTCCATTATCCAATATTTATGTCAATAATGTGTTTCACAAAAAAAAAACAACCTGTATATGCTTTTTTTTAACTTCACGCTGTATCCCGCATATAGCAGGGTAGGCAGAGGGAACCAGAGAACCTAGTGTTAAGACACTCCATTCTCTTTCAACATTTCCATTCCCCACTTTCCGCCGAATTGAGGCATTGCGTGATTGAGTGGCGGAACTCAACGCCGCACTTTGCCTTGTTACCAAACTCAGAAAATGAAAATACTAACATTTCCTGGAGTGGGAATCGAACCCACAACCTGTCGCGTTTACAGTCGCACGCTTGTGCCTCAACACACGACAGGCGTTTATTATCCATTATTTATGTCACTAATATGTTTCACAAAAAGAACATACTGTATATGTATGTATTGTTTAAAATAACATATTTTTTAATTTTATTCATAAAACAGGGACACAAATAAATACTAACTATTTACAAGGCGTGAATATGTTTACAACTCAAAAATGCTCAAATGTTTAGGTTCTCAATTGCACTGTTTTTTTTACCCGACTGTCAGAGGGTTATGTTTTTCGCGCGTATCATGTATGTTTGTAATATTCTTTATTACCTCATATCTTCCAAACCCCTGCACCGAATTATATAATTAAGGTGACGTTGGATAGGTATTGATACTCCAAGTGTTCTTAGATATGTGACGTCACTTTTAATTCAATATGGCGCCCTCTAGAGGCAATTACGTCATGAATAAAAACAAAAAAATCGTTGATGTGTACCGTATGGGGTGTCAAATTAAAGGACTTAATGAGCACATTTCAAATATATAACACATAACTAGCTTCTATAGCTTACTTTATTTGTATTTGCTTCCTAAATTTAAAGAATTGGGTTCAGTCGGGGTCTTTGTTCGTTATAATTATGTGTGTTCGTTTTATATATGATAGCTAGTGCTTATGATGTAGACTCATGTAAATTTAGTTTTCGAGTTATTCGTAATAATTTTGCTTATTAGTGGATTATACTTGAAATCAGTTTCTCTTTTGTTAAAATGGTGGTCCCATTTAAATTTAGTTAAGATTTGAAAAGTAGTTCTTGGGTTATTCGTAATTACTGTACTTCTTCGTGCACTTTTTTAGAAGTCGGTTTTCTTTTTTTTAAATGGTAATTATTGTATTAAGTCATTTATTTATTCTTACTAGTGTCTTAGTAGTAGAGTTGACGCGTTAACAACGCGTTATCTTTACTAATGTATACGTCATTTTATATTACCATGGATGTCAAACCATGGTAGTGTGTGTAACATTTATTCTATTAATTTAATATATATTTTTTTTATTATTTAAAAAAAAAGTGTATTCTGCACCCCTTCTCTATATAAACTATAAGTGTGCCAAGTTTCATGCTCCTCCGTCTGCGTAATTTTCGTAAAAGGGATCCAAAGTTTTTGCTTCACGTATTTATATATAGATAAATAAAACAATCCTAATATCTATTAATATTTAAAAAATAATAATTGCAAGTCGAGTTGTCAACATATTCACGCCTGTTACGAAATTATAATTTAGTTCTTAAGTTATAATTTATTTATATAATTTTTATATAATAAATAAATATATAAAGCACGTTTATGTACAATTTTTATTGTTTTCTTTTTCTTTAACCTTTATTTAAATAGAGAGGAGTTATCAGTGGCGAAGTGTCCATACAACTCGATTCCCACCGGCTTAATTAACTTTTCAAAGTACAAGTACAAGTATAAATTCTTTTTCTATAAAAGCTGCCCACCTATGGAATAGTTTACCGCTTGAAATAAGATGCGCCAAAAGTTTATTTATTTTTAAAAAGCTACTTAAGAATCATTATTTAAATATTTAATTTTGGGCCTTTGTTTATTATTTATTTTCTTTTGAGACATATAATCTATATAATGTCTATTTATGTATGTATGTATGTATGTATGTATGTATGTATGTATATATGTATGTATGTATATATATATGTATGTATGTATATATGAATGTATGTAAGTATGTATATAATTATGTATTTTGTTTGTATTTTTAATTAACATATATTTAATTTTAATTTTAATTTATTTTTTTTAATGTAAATGATTAGTGCACCGCCTTCCACTACTTTATACAAATCCAATATCCAAAGGTTGCCTGGAAGAGATCGCTTTAAGCGATAAGGCCGCCTTATTGTACGCTATTACTACGAGTACTTCTATATTATTTGTTTATTTGTGTGCAATAAAGAATATTTGTATTTGTATGAGACCAATATCTGGACATCCTATACCGATTTCCCTAAATATATCGGCTTCCCTAAATATTCATCGGCTTGCCTAACTAAAATTATCACCGCTCGCTACTGGTAGTTATTATTTTCATTTCTCGGCTCTGAAACAACAAAGCGCGGGGTTGAGTTACGGAAATCAACACACAATGTTTTGGATATTGCGCGGAAAGTGAACAAAAAGATAATTAAAAACATAAATTATATCTGCTTAAAAAAACAAAAAAAAATCAAGTGAGGGTACTTGAATTCCCTCAAGTTTTACACGTACCCTCGAACCATTTAATATTCTATTTTTTTATCTCCACGCTGTATCCCGCATAAAGCAGGGTAGGCAGAGGGAACCTGAAAACCAGTATTAAGACACTTCGTTCTATTAAGATCGTTTTATATTTTCCGCCGAATTGAGAGATTGCTGAATGGCGGAGCTTAACGCCGCGAAAAATAAATATTAAATAATATTTAGTATTTCCATTTCTTGGGTTTGGTAACAAAGCAAAGCGCGGCGTTGAGTCCCGCCACTCAGCACATGATGCCTTATGGTGGAAAGTGGGGAACGAAAATGTTAACAGAACGAAGTGTCTTAACACTTTGGTTCTCAGGTTCCCTCTGCCTACCCTGCTATGTGCGGGATACAGCGTGCTACTGTTTCCGCATAATTTTCGTAAAAAGGGGTACAAAGTTTTTAATTTTTTTTTTTTTGTTTTTTTTTTTTTTTAGATTAAAGGTGCAAATCATAAACTCCTTCTAATTTATAACTGCAATAAAAATGACTTACAACAGTAATTGTAGATAACACTACATAATTAAAACAATACAAGCTAAGAAATCAACAACAAGTTAAAAAGAAGGTACTATAATAAACAAAAGACATGCTTTGCTTCACGTATTTATATATACAATAAATAATACCTTTATTTTAATAAAATAATCCATTAACACTTAATTCGGGTATAATATTAATTTTCCTCACAAAGTCCCCATAGGTACAGCAGAAGCTATGGGTACCGTCGTTAGACCTCCATTTCAACCACGAGAAGTTGGAGTTCCCATCGCATATGTCTTCGCAAAATGATAGTATGTTTATCATAGTTTTATTGTAAAAGGAGGAATTTATTGATATGAATGCTGTGGCTGTGTGTTGGGTTTCATCGTGGACTATCTGTAATTAAAAAAAAAT
>JAKGSA010000471.1:300043-323094 GCA_033558755.1 Philaethria dido
TGATAAGAAATTTACCGCAAAGTAAATAGATGTGTCGTTAGTTAATGACTAGGTTGCGGGTTCGATTCCCGTTACTTCTTTATAAAAGAATAATTATTAATTAAGAAAAAGAAAAATAAAATGCGCTAAAATAAAAAATAATTACGAATAACTCAAAAACTACTTGTCTACTCAAGTTCTTCATTATGTGTTACTTTATTGCATTTAATTTGAATTTTGTTTTCTTTTTTTTTTAATAAAAACTTTATCTATATATAAACATGTGAAGCAAAAACTTTGCACCCCTTTTTACGAAAATTACGCGGCAGGAGCATGAAATTTGGCATACTTATAGTTAACACAGAGAAGGATAGCAGAATGATAATATTTTTTTTAAATAATTCATAAAAAGTACATTAAATTAACAAAATAAATGTTACACACACTACCATGGTTTGACATCCTTGTTTAAATAAAGTGACATATATGTCTCTACGCAATGCGTTATTAACGCATTTATGGGGGCACTAGTTATAACAATTACAAAAGTGATAATAAAACAAATGCTAACTTAAAAATTAATTTATTTAACAGGTAACACATCACCCCAGTTACTAGACCTCGCACATCTATATGTATGCACATCATGTTTTCCTTTAGAGAATATCATTTCTTTCAATTCTCCCTGTGCCGTACACAACCCACAAATTGTATGTCCAGATCTAACCATAGGAGCCCTGACTATCCTTGGCCACTGTGGATCATCAGTTGGTCTTTCACCTTTTCTTAAAATTATATAAGAGAATAAATCAGCTAACACTTCGGATTTCAAAGGAAAAGGAATTGTTTCATACTTGATTAAAAAATTACAGGGCGTTTTTTGTTCTAAATATCTTGGACACACATTGTCGTTGGGACACGGAGCGAACGCATAACCTTTAGCACTTTGAGAGGAATTTAAAACAAATTCTCGAGCTTCATTTACAACTTGAAAACCCTCATTAGAACCGTGTTCTAATATTATTAGAAAATCTTCAGTTTTGTTCCATAATTTCTGTATAGTTTCCAACCTACTTTTCATGTTCGGCATTTCAAATAATGAAAACGCTGATAATACTATATTATACTTTAAATCCGCAGATGCAGGTAAAAATTGTCTTTGAAAATAAGCCTTAAAAGGCATTTCCACATTATCTCTCCCTTGACACAGTATAAGTCGAGACAGATCGTTCATATGAGTAGAAGTGTCTACAGTGAAATATTCAAATATATCTCCTTGCCAGAAGTTATTCACCGCCCATGTCCCAGTGCCAACACCAGAGCCAAAGTCGAAGAAGCTTCTAGGCTTATAATCTGGTAACCTTCGTTTAATTTCATCTAAAACTCTCACTAAAATGGCATATTCAGGTGCAGCTCGGGACATTAAATATTGTAAACTAGTAGCTCTATCATAACTTATGTTACCCCATCTATATACATTTTTCTTTAACACATTAAACACTGTTGTGTTTATTTTCTGTTGAAAAACCTCCTGTTCTTCATAAGTTAATTCTTTATTAACTTTAGAAAGATATTTTTTTGCAACCGTTTCATGTATTTTGGCTGCTTTATTCCTTATTTCATCGTCTTCTGGCGGTAAATGGCGAGAGTGAAGATAATTATTTAACTTAACACTATCCTGGTGGTATGATTTCGCGTCGGCATCTTGTAATATAATAGTTATTGCTTTCTGAATATCTGGCGGTAAGGTTACGAATTTAACTGGCGACTTTCCGGGATGACTTCTAGGCTTATATTGCTTTGTTTCAAACTGTTCTTTTAATGTAGAATCAATTTCTACTCGCGTAGAATAATTTGAGTATATAAAATAGAAATTTTGAGCTCTTAATCGTCTGAGCATTTTGTTTATTTATATATTATAACCTATAAAATGAGTGAATAGATTAATGTCAAAACAATATGACTTTGACGTATTCTTTTTTTAAATGTTAGGCATGGATGAATGTTATAAATACATTAAAGGAAATTTAAAATTATTTGTGAAATGGTTACTTCTAAAAAGTTAATAACAATTTTAAATATTATAGACAAAATAATGAAGAATTATTATATTCATATTTAAATAATATAAATAAAATAATAAACCTGAATTTAACTTATTATTTTAAAAAGTTATTTGGAAAATAAATTATATATATAGTTTATATTATTTAAGGTAGTTTTCAAAATGATATATTTAATGTAGCCGATATATATTATCTTCATTCAAAGATTCAATATTGAGAAACAAGAAGCAATTATAATACATTAACTATTAAAGACTATATTTTGGAAACATATGTATAGATTCGAATGTAACAAGATTCGATTCTGTCACTTCCATGTCCGTCCAAGTATTTTAAATAAAGAAACTAAACATTCTTATCAAGCTCTCATGTTTTGTTTTCTGAAAATATTTTCCTCATTCTATGAGGATAATAGTTTTAAAAAATATTAAAAATACATCCATTAATAATATTATATCCCTAACATTTAATGAAATATGATTAACACGCTTGAAAATAAAAAAATATATATCACAATTTAGATTTTAGGAAGAAAAAAATTAAAAAAAAAACGAATATTTTTTTCTATATTCACTTCATTTTTATTTTTTTTTAATTGTGCAAAAATAGCACTGATAATACCAAGAAACATAAAACTTAACAATAATAACTTAAAACTGCTATTTACAAAATGTAACTGTGAATCATCTATTAGATCTCATCATTTCCTGCTTGTGTTTGTCGATGCACACTTTAAAATCATTCACTTCTGTCTGACATTTTCTCCAATCCTTTGTTGTATTTATGCATTCCTAAAATTAAAAATATTAGTATAAATAATATACATAATAGTAAAGCAATTTAATTTTAAATATTTAGTTAAATAATGAAAGATGTAGGAAATAAACTTTTTAAAAATTCAATTTCTATTGTAATTTTTACCCTTTTTCCACTTTATTTTGGAATAGAACAAAGAACCGAAAAATTAGATTAGTATTTAGTTGTACATTATTACTTAGTGTCCTAAATATATTAGGTAACAATAACATTGATCAAATCAAACTGTTTCATTATTGAGTGAACGATAGACAACATACATGCTAAACTAGTGCACATAGAAACATAATATATGGCATCCTTAGGGAGAGTAAGAGACAGTTCACGTTTAACATTAATATTATATATAATTGGTTAAGTATAATCAATTATTATATCATGCTATAAAAAATCAATTTTAACAAACATAAAAAATTGTAAGAAATATTGGTATCAATTACCAAATCAATTCACAATGCTATCATAGTAGAGTAAATAATGTAAATAAAAGTACAAGCAACAAATATTTCATATTTCTGTAAGTCTATTTAATTCATTTATTTTTGTGTCAAGCCACTTATATCCCTAGAGGGGTAGGAAAAAGAATCCAGCGTTTAACGCTACGGCCTCTACTAACTACCTTCACCTCGTCTATATTCATTAACCTCTTCATATTTTCCCTTTTCTTTAATTTTATTCTTTTATTATATACATCATACCTGAACTTTATAATGTAAGTCTAAGCATCCAGCTTTCTTCAGCATGGATTCAACAGGGTCATCGTCAGGGTCTGCCAGTTTTTCTCTCGGTTTAATTGTCATTTTAATTATTAATTTTTAATATTAAACTAAGAAAACATAACCTTACGGGTTTTTTGGGATTATGAATTCTGACATTTGATATTTAATCCAGTAACATGACATTTGTCAATGTCAAAAGATTTTTTTTTAATAAAATGAAGGCACTAGTTTGGCACGCTCAAAGCCATTATTAATAAAAACAATAATAATAAAGGCACTAGCTGTTGGTCATTTAATTTTTTGATTTATAAAATACATCGTATTTATATTATCATATAAATAATAATTATTGACACTAATAAATAATTAATATTACAATTTTAAAAAATAAATGCTTTTATGTATAGAAACAAAAATCTAATGTATATTATAAAAGTAATAAAATAAATTTAATGAAAATCAATTAAAAATTATTTTTGACCAAAGAAAAGCCACATACAATAAGAAGATAAAAATAAAACACCACAAAATATAATTTAAACAATTTAATTTAAAATATATTATAAAACAACTATATTAACTAAGCTAAAATTTTGCTTTTGTTCCTGAGAGCTGTGTATGCTACAATGATTGAAATCGCAGTGGCTAAGACTTCAGAGTTAACCCAGGGTCCGGAGTAGCCTGAAAAAAGCATAATATGATAATTGATACAATTGATATTAAGAGTAATTCACACTATAAATAAATAAAGAATAATTTTTGTAGAAGAGTATAAGAGCTATCTGAAAGTCGAATTAATCCAAAGTAAAAAAATAGTAAATATAAAATGAATTGCTCTAGTTTTTCCCTCTATGTCTAAAATGACAATGTAACCTTTGTATTCCAGTTTAAAACTTTAGTTTTGGTATCAAATACTGAGTAAGAAAGAAACGTAAATATCATTTTAGCCGTAAACCATGCTAAGTGCTATTTGTAGGCTTGGCGGAGAAAACCTAGTGATAAGACATTCTGTTCACCACTTTCTACATAGTTCTGAGACAATATAAGTTGATTGGTAGATCCAAACCTTACCTATACTCTTAAATAAAGAAATAATCAATAAACAATGTTATTTACAATTTAATAAGAAGGAATACTAATTGTTTTCAGCAATAGGGAGTACTTTCTATTGTAGAAAATTATAAATATAAACTAAATGCTCATCTTACAATAAATAAACTTACTAAAAGTATAAATTTGGAAAATAAAATGCTAAAATAAATGATACTCACTGCCAGGGTGTTGCAATTGGATAGCTAACAAAGGAGCAACAGCCACAGATGGGTCGCTACGACGAGCCCTGCGGAGGGAAGCCCAGCCTTCTTCATCGAAGATGTGGATTTCATGGGTACCAGATCTTGCCTTGGATGGCTCTTCAGTCCAAGACACCTAAATTAGAAGTAGATATAGTAAATAAGTATCATATGGACTTATATGTTATTGAATACTTATTATTGTAGGTTTAATAACAATCAGTGGAATGATTAAATATTATTTATACTTCTACTCCTTGGTAAGAGAAAGAACAGTGTTGAGTACCACAACTTTGAGGTTTTCTGTAACTATCTTGCTATAAAGCATGAAGCTTTATTTTTAAATTAACTCAAGTGAAAGTAAAAAGTAAGGTATTATTAAAAAAAATCTTACCTGGTATCGGTTCTCAGCGATGCGAGCAGCGGTCAAGGCTTTACCATCAACCTCGGCATACAACGCGTAGTTCTCTCCCACAGGATTATCACAGGTCAACGTAAATTCAGTAATATAGGCTATTTGTGTTACAACAGTTGCATCTAGACTTGTAAAAGAGGCAGCTTCTACTTGGGGATTTTGACAATTTTGTGCTAAGGAGCCGCTAATAGCGAGCGCTAATAAAGTTAAAATATATTTTGTGACCATTTTGCAGTCTTATTGAGAAGGTTTCACTTAATATTATGAGTTTAAATGTGAATGTTACATTGACTGTCGTCCACGTATCGTGTCGTAGGCAAGAGTGGAGATTGAAAGGTGCGTTCCGAATACCGATGGTGGCAAAATTTTATTAAATATTATAATTTTCTATCAGTATAATATTATATTTTTAGTGCAAATAAGGATAAAATAAATGTCTTTTATGTTTTATTTTTAATAACTAAATGCTTTTTATTGAATTTAATTTATTACTTATGGAAGAATTGAAATAAGTAAACCATATGCTTGTTATTCGCTATTGTACTTCGGAACGTACTCCAAAATATCATCAGTGACGTGTGACGATAGTGCCAAAATGTCATATACGTTCATTAATTGTTGAAAATATATTATTTTGTTTTAAAAACAATATTAAAAATTAAAAAATTGTTGTTAAATTAATAAAAAATGCTTGCTTAAAAATATTTAGACATTTTTATAATTTGATTGAATACAAAAACTGTTGCAATTGGAATTTTATTTCGTAATAATAATTTAGATTTAATTTATTATAAAATCTATAACAATTTTTAATAAATATTTTGTTTCTTTGTAATTGTGTAAAAACATTGTTAATTTGTGAGTTCGTCGCAACAATTCTACTTTTTAATGCATTTCATTTGAAATCAGTTTTCTTTTCTGTTAAAATTTTAATTAATTTCCCATTTTCTCGATAGATAGCGCTGATTTAGCAAAAAAAAGTACCGCCATCTATAATCTATTACTTTCAAAGTCAAAGAGTAAAACTATGCTCAGAGATTTAAATAAGCGCATAATAGATTTTAAAAATTTCGGCGGAAAGTAGGGAACAAAGTGTCTTAACACTAGGTTCACGTTCCCTCTGCCCACCCTGCTATATGCGGGATACAGCGTGAAGCTACGTATGTATTTGCGGTATAGAGTTCTGACACTCGCACATCTCTATAAACAGGCAGAAAGTGGAAAGCGAAGTGTCTTAACACTAGATTTTCTCTATCTACCATACTATTGCTTTTATTATTATTATGACTCTTTTTTAACTTCACGCTGTATCCCGCATATAGCGGGGTAGGCAGAGGGAACCTGAGAACCTAGTGTTAAGATACTCCGTTCCCCACTTTCCGCCGAATTGAGGCATTGCGTGCTGAGTGGCGGAACTCAACGCCGCGCTTCGCCTTGTTACCAAACCCAGGAAATGAAAATACTTCATTCCTAGAGTGGGAATCGACCCCACAACTTGTCGCGTTTACAGTCGCACGCTTGCACCTCTGCGCCATGACAGGCGATAGTAAATTTCATATTATTGCATATATTTTAAATTGACAATATTTATTTTATTCAAAGTTACCTTTTCTTTTTATACTTAATAAAATCACGGCGTTGGGTTCCGCCACTCGGCATCGAAGACACTAGGTTCTCTGTTGACTCTGCTATACAGGATAAATGGTGTAGATGGTTTTTTTCAAACCATGTTTTTTTGAAGGAAAATTGTATATATATATTTATAATATTTACATACTTACAGATATCATTCAAATTACACACATAATCGATATCTTAGTGAAGGAATTAATATCAAAATTACTACATATATTTACAGTGATAAAAAGAATTGTATATTAAATAGTTAAAAATTATCGAATTCATCTTTTACTTCAGTCAAAAGTTGCATGTTCTCTTCATTAATCTCCAAAAATCAAAATATCAAGCCAAAATATCCTAAAACATTAAAAAAATAACTAAAAAAATGTCAATGAAGTCATCATGGCTCGATAGGAGTGTACTTGAGTGATCCTGCATATAGCACGGCAGGCAGAGGGAGCCTGAAACCAATTTGTTAAGACACTTCGTTCTATTAACAATTCCGTTTTCCACTTTCCGCCGAATGCTTGACGAATGAGTGACGGAACTTAACGCCGCGTTTAGACTAGTTACCAAACCCAGGAAATGAAAATACTAAATTTTACATTTCCTGCAGTGGGAATCGAACCCACAACCTGTTGCGTTTACAGTCGCATGCTTGTGCCTCTGCGCCACGACAGGCGATATTAATAAGTTTTCCTATAGACTGAGTGACTGATAGACAACGTATACGCGAAGCTATTGCACATAAAAACATGACATTTGTAGGCTCCTTGGGACTCCCCAAGGACTCTTTAAGTAGGGGAGCACTAAGAGAGAGTTTCCTGAAATTTCTACGTAAATGATATTTCAATTTGACGGAAAGTGGGAAACGGAGTGTCTGAACACTAGGTTCTCTGGTCCCCTATGTCTATCTTGCTATGTGCGGGTTACAGCATGAAGCTAAAAAAACATCAATAACAAAATAGTAATAAACGTAAATATTTCGGCTTGCAACACTAAGTGGCAAGTGGGAATCGAACCCACAATCTGTCGCGTTTACAATCGCACGCTTGTGCCTCAAGCAACGACAGGCGGCAGGACATATATATTATAGATGAAACAAAAAAATAACAGGTATGTGATATTCCAACATGAGAATTTATCATTTCCTTTAAAATTTTGAAGTATTCCTTAAAAAATACTCAATTTTTTGTTAAAGTGCTTGGTGTAGTATACTTTTTACACTCATTATATATACTATATATACTTTAATTACTATTTAATTTATTAAAATTATATTAATTTTATTTTATATTTAATATTTATAAAATATTTGTTTCATTTCATTATTTTAACTAGAAATCAATTAATGATTTCATATCAAGAACCAAATTAGGACATTTAGGGTCGAGGATGGGGACAGAATGGGGTCAAAATGGGTACATATTCAATGAAAGTTGGGGATACTTGGACACTATTATTTATAGGATAGGGGAATCTTGGTATAAGTTAGTGATCATTTGGGGAATATTTGAGGGCAGTTCTAGTTCAATTGAGGGCAAAAAAAGACATGTTTCGTAAATTAGTCCTCATTTTTTGAACATTTAGAGACAATTTTGATGTAGTTTTAATCAAGATTGGGTACATAATAGGTAGTATTTAGTTGGAACGGGGTATATATCAGAATGGGGCATATTTCGTTATAATGAGAATCAGATTAAGCCACATTTAGCCAGTATGGGGTATTTTCGTCAAAATATGCATGTTTAGTGAACCTATGTATGTTTAACAGGTCAAATTTGTTTAGAATGGGGCATATTTAAATTGGGTATAAATAAGTGGGTCATAAGAGGGTCATAGTGAGGACTAAGACGGGGCATACTTAGTCAACCTATGTATGTATAACAGGGCATATTTGATTTGGTCGAAGATTAGAATGAGACACTTTTTCAGGGTGAGGGAGAGAACATAATTAGGGTATGAACCATTATGTATACTTCGTCGTAAGATAATAGGGCACATTTTATCATATCATACATTCTATCATAAAGCGCCATATTTCGTCATAATCAGGACAAGGCATATTTAGTTAACCTAAGTACGCCAAAAAGGGTTACAATTGATCAAATTGGATAGTAGACTGGGGCATATTTCATTATTTTGAGAACCATAAGGAAGGAGTGGGGAAGGGTCTTGAGGATGGAGGCAGATTTTGTCAGGATATGGGGACAGATTCTGGCAGGATGTGGGGGCAGATTCTGTCAGGACGTGGGGTAGATTCTGTCAGGAGGTGGGGGCAGATTGGGTACACAAATAAAAAGTCTCGCAATCGTAGTCGGCCTATAATAATGCGTGTGTGGTGTGTGGTGTGCGGCGGTCAGTGCGTGGGCGGCGTCTTGGCGGGCGAGGCGGGCGGCGCGGACCACTCCACGGCGTCGCCCTCGTACTGCGTGTTCTCGAGGCGCGTGATGAGGCGCTCGTCCTCGTCGCCGAACTCGCCGCCCATCAGCGACGGCTCGCCTACCACCATCACGTCCTACACCACATACAAACGTATTCGTAGCTTCGAGTGTCCATCGCACATTTAGGAAACGACTATCTCTAATAAATTTAATTTAAATGATATTGAAAAGCTGAACATCTCAACATTAGAAGGACGCAGAGAATATAGGGGCCAAATCTTTTTGTTCAGGATTCTACATAATCTTATTGATTCCAGTTATTTATTAAGTAATATTCACATTAGATGTCCACCCTTCAGTACCCGCATTAGAGACACCTTTTATGTTCCTGTTCGGAAATCTAATTACGCTAACAATAGTTTTGTAATACGATCTTGTAGAACTTATAATAAAAATTACAATGAAATTGATATTTTCCTCAGTAACATTAATCAATTTCGTAAAGGAATTATGGATTAAAATGACCAAACTTACAAGATGTTAATGTTTCTCTTTTTCCTTAAATTTGTTTTGTTTTTTTTTATATGAAATATTGTAATTAAAATAAGTTTTTTTATCCTTATATTATTCTATTTTACAACAGAACTGATAAAAAAAAGGATAAAATATATTATTATATATTTTATCCTTTTTTTATCAGTTCTGTTGTAAAATAGAATAATTTTTAACTGTAATATTTTTAAATTACTATTTCACAGTGATATAACACTTTATATAAACATGGATGTCAAACCATGGTATTTATTTTATTAATTTAATGTACTTTTTATGCACGTAGTACGTGGTATGTGTGGGGCATGTCATCAACATATGAATTGTAAACCATTGTCGAATATAAAAAAAAAAGAAGTCCCGCTGAGTTTCTTGCGCCGGTTCTTCTCACGTCTGAGGCATTAAATTTAGTGAACCGGTGGTAAATTATTTGACGTTCAAATTTGACCTTCTTACTTTGAATAAAATTATTTGAGTTTGACTTTATGGGTCAAGGTGTATATGGGGGCATATCAGGTCACGTGAGGGCACATGGTGTCATTACTACTTTTTGGCGTTTATTTGGTGTGTTGTGTGTGTGTTGTGTGTAGTGTGTGTGTAGTGTGTGTGTACCTGCGACGCTAGACTGAAGTTGGGTCCGGGCGAGCGCTTCTTGGCGGGCGCGGGCGGCGCGGCGTTGGCGCCCGCGCTGCCTTTACGCTTGCGTCGCTTGCTGGCTGGCCGTTGTGATTCTGTAACACAATATACTACATATATATTATGTTTTAAAAGTCTTAATCACATACTTAGGATAAAAAGAAACATTTTGAGACAATTTTAACCAAACAGAAATCGAACGTACGCCGTTTACAGACCATCCAAGATCCACTGCGCCACGACAGCCATAACTTCGAGATACTAACAGTTAAAACTTACTGTTACTAACAGTTGTTTCAACGCCTGACGTGGCTTGGAGGCACAAGCGTGCGACTGTAAACACGACGGTTGTTTGTTCGATTCCCACTCCAGGAAATGTTATTCTTTTCATTTCCTGGGTTTGGTAACAAGGCAAATCGCGGCGTTAAGTTTCGTCACTCTGTACACAATGTCTTAATTCAGGGGAAAGTGGGGAACGGAATTGTTGTAAGAGAACGGAGTGTCTTAACACTAGGTTCTCAGGTTCCCTCTGTCTACCCTGCTATATGCGGGATACAGCGTGAAGTTATAAGAATTTAACGAACGAAACTCGAACCTACGTTTTTACGGACTCTCCAAACGCTCTGACCACTAAGCCATATGTTCTTATCTCACCACATCGACACTCTTATACGCTTGTTACAGCGTATTTTTGATATATGCTTGGACGTTTTCCAAAAGACGCGGGTTCGACTCCCGCTACGTTCAATTTTTTATATGTTTTCTAAAAATATTTTACGATAAGCAAACATAAATGTATAGGATTAAGTCAGTGAGAGAATGAGATAGAAAATACACCATGAGTAGAGAATACACTATAATATTTTATACTGACGCCTGTCGTGGTGCAGAAGCACAAGCGTGCAACTGTAAACGCGACAGGTTGTGGGTTCGATTCCCACTCCAGGAAATTGAATATTTCTTTTCCTGAGTTTGGTAACATGACAAAACACAGCGTTGAGTTCCTCCATTCAGCACGCAATTCCTCTATTCGGTGGAAAGTGAGTAACGGAGTGTCTTATCACTAGGTTCCCTCTGCCTACGCTGCTATATGCGGGGTACAGCGTGAAGCTATGTATGTATGTATTTATGTATATTTTACATTAAAATATAAAACAATTTTAAAGTTTAGTAAAACGAATTATTCTTATACTCCTTATACTCTATATTCATTTCTCTCTCTCTTCTGAAGTCTCTTTTTTGTCATATGCCTAAAGAAGAGGCAGTTCTCAATGTTTATGTGTAACCAAACAACTTTTTACTGTGTAAGCCGATTTTGATGATACTTTCTTTATATGATAGGTAGTACTTCCGATTCCATCTAAATTCACTTAAAATCTAACAAATAATTTTAAAATTATCCGTCACACCATTTTATTAGAAATCAATAATGTTTTAGTTAAAATATGAACCGGCACTAACCTGGCGGCGCCACCATTCTCTGCCACTTCTGGAACAGTGTGGTCTTGAGGCAGTCGCGGGGCGACAGCGCGTACGCTTTGTGCCGCGACATCAGCTCCTGCATCGGCTCCAGTATTACGCATAGCTGGAACAGAAAACAAGTTACGTTAGTGATGCATACATAGCTTCACGCTGTATCCCGCATACAGCAGGGTAGGCAGAGGGAACCGACGTGTTAAGACACTCCGTTCCCCACTTTCCGCCGAAATGAGGCATTGCGTGCTGAGTGACGGAACTCGTCGCCGCGCTTTGCCTTGTTACCAAACCCAGGAAATTAAAAAATCCATTTCCTGGAGTGGGAATCGAATCCACAACCTGTCGCCTCTGTACCACAAAAGGTTTCTCTTTGTAAATATATTTAATAGCTTAGCCACATAATAGAGTAGTCTCAGAGAAGTACAAATATCTGTACACTAGACACATTGAGTTTAAATAAACGAAAAAAAAAAATTAATATAATAATTCCTCTGAGTGGGAATCGAACCCACAACCACTTTTGTTTACAATTAGACGCTGTATAGACACGATGGCTATAAATATAATCATTCATGTATATTTTTGTATAAGTGCTAAAGCACAGTTAAAGTTTATATGAAGAAGAAATGCCAAAAACCAATATATATATCATCTATACGTGAAGCAAAAACTTTGGATCCCTTTCTACGAAAATTACGCGGGCGGAGGAGCATGAAACTTGGCACACTTATAGTTTATATAGAGAAGAAGTGCAGAATGATAATATTTTTTTTAAAATAATGCATAAAAAGTATATTAAATTAATAAGATATATGTTGCACACACTACCATGGTTTGACATCCATGTTTATATAAAGTGACAAACATAACAACGCGTTGTTAACGCGTTAACGGGGACATATAAAAATCTATGTTAAACATATGGTAGTGTAAGTGGAAGTGGCAAAGCGTCCATATAACATGGTTCTCATCGGCTTACCTTTTGTAATGCTATTTACAAAGTATTAATTATGAAATATTGCTTATTATGCATTATGTAGAAATATTATCATTCTGAACTCCATCTCTATATAAACTATAAGTGTGCCAAATTCCATGCTCCTGTTCGGCTAATTTTCGTAAAAAGGGGTACAAAGATTAAGCTCGACGTATATATAGATAGACAGACGTAACCGACCCTCAAGTAGTTGAGCGTGGAGTTGGTGATGCCCTGGCGCGTGATGTTCTTGGCGAGCTGGTCGAGCGCGGCGTGGTCGGGGGGGTGCACCGCCTGGCGCGGGATGAGCTCGCGGTGCGCGCGCACGGCCAGGTGCCACGACTTGATGCGCATCAGGTCGTCGAACGTGAACTCCAGGATCAGGCGACCCTCTGTGCACACCTACAGAGGGGAAGGGGGAATTGTGAAACCACTTCACCTTTCCAGACTAAAGGGCTCTTACAGACTAGAAGGACTCTTACAGACTAGAAGGACTCTTACAGACTAGAAGGAATCTTATAGACTACAAGGACTCTTTCAGATTTCTTTTGCACATAAAAGCATACAAATACTAATTGTAAAAATACATAGTACAGTTAACACGTTATATGCAATGGCGGCCTTATAACTAACTGTGATCTCTTACAGGCAACCATTCAAATACAGAATTGATTGTCAGGACTGTTCGTAGGGCGCAAAAAGTATTTATCATACATAAATATAAATAATTACATATAGTACAAATAAAATAAAATAAAAAAAAGTACAATTACAAATACAGTATACATTCTGTTCCAAATAGTAGTTTTTAAGTTACCGTTTGAAAATTTCCACTGACTGAGATTGCCGTACTTCAACTGGCAACGCATTCCAAAGTTTAACTGCTTTCTTAGGATTCTTACAGACTAAAATAGACTTTTATAGACAGAACAAGGACTCTCACAGACTAGAAAAACTTTTCCAGACTATAAGAATTCTTGCAAAGCTATAAATTAATTTAACTTAAGGACGCTTCTGGACATTAGAACCATCCAATAGAAAAACTAAAGTACTCTTTTAGTCACTTGAAATATGAAACACTAAATGGAACACGTAAGGAGATGATTCCAGGATTAGAGAACCTTCGTGTACACTTGGGAAAGGTGAGATGAGCTGAATAACCACATTGGACCCTTCCAGACTACAAGGATTCGTATAAACTATAAGGACTTTTCCAGGCTAGGACTCATTCACACTAGAAGAACTCTTTCTAGAACCTCAAATAAATTAACCAAAGGCTTTTTATACCCTATTAGAACTGCAAGGTGCCCAAAAATTTTATACGCAATAGGTCGTTGAAAGTAAACTACAGGATCAGCCGGCCCTCTGTACACATCTGGGGAGTGGTAAGGGGAACGTGTGAAATAGTGACCTAAACCAGACTAAACCCTTACAGGGGTTTGGTGAACACATAAAAAATCTCAGAAAGACTATTCCAGAAATTTAAAATAAATTAACTAAAAATCTATCATTTTAGTGTCATGACACTCAGTTCTCTACTTGTCGCTTATCTTTTGAGAACTTTTCTAAGCAGTTCTTTTTTACTAAGCATTACAATTATATGGTCATTTTTACTTTCCACCTTAAATCGGTTATATTTCTGTAATTTATGATAATAAAATGAGAAAAACTCAACAAATGTAGCTATACATCAAATATAATAAAGACTAGATAATTATTATAACATATATAAATTATTCTGTGCTACACACACACACAACACACATTCACACAATCATTCGGGGTAGTCTTGGGGTCCGTGACGTAGCGGATAAGCTCCAAGAGCGTCGTTTGAGATGATACGGCCACGTTGCGCGCCGTCCTGAACATTATGTCGGAAAAATATGCCTCGATATATCTGTCCCTGGAGTTAGACCTCCTGGACGCTCAAGAAAGCGATGGCTGGATGTCGTGAATCAAACATGAGAGCCAATGGACTAACCACTCGAGATGTTCAGGATCGTGCAAAGTGGAGTAAATTATTCTGTGTAATTTAGCCACCTGGCGTACACAAATTAATAAAACGAAAATATATTTATCTGAGAAGACATTCTTTACTCAATTTTTTTTTAATTTCACGCTGTATCCCGCACATAACAGGGTAGACAGAGGAAACCAGAAACCTAGTGTTAAGACACTCCATTCTATTAACATTTCCGTTCCCCATTTTCCGCCGATTTGAAGCATTACGTGCTGAGTGGCGAAACTCAATGCCGCATTTTGCTTTGTTACCAGAGCGAGGACATGAAAATACTAAATGTTACTCAATATTTCCTGGAGAGGGAATCGAACCTACAACCTGTCGCGTTTACAGTCGCCCGCTTCGGGACAGATCTCACTTACTTATCAAGTTATTCACCGTTAAATCACATACTTTAGTAAACATAGGTTTCCCATGATGCGTAACCATGGTACAGTGGTCACAGTCCAAGGTGATGCTGGTATTGTGAAAGGACTCCTTGGGCTGCCTCATGGTGTAATACAGCTCGGAGACACCACCCTCGTATATACTACGAAAGTAGCGGGGTATTAGCGTCCTTCCTATTGCTGGAATGGTAAAATTATTATATTAATACGTGAAGCAAAACTGAAGGGAAACTTTGGAACCCTTTTTATCAAAACTATGGGTAGGACTATGAAAATAGGCATATATATATATATATATATATATATATATTATGGATAACGGATAACAAACGAGCTGAAGGACCACCTGATGGTAAGTGGTTACCTTCGCCCATGAACATCTACAACACCAGAGATGTTGTAGATGCGTTGCCAACCTAGAGGATACAGATGGAAGGGGAGGACAATGTAGTAGTCTGCTATCGGAACCACCACATTTTGGGGAAAGGATGGGTGGGAAAGAGGAAAACTTGGCTTACATGCCATTGAACATCATAAGATATTTGGCGGTTCGTCTTTGACATGATAGTGGTCGCGAGCCAGACGGACATATAGTGCATATAGAGAATGTAGAAAAAGTTATAGACAAAAATAATAAAATAAATATTACACATATATACATACATACATAGCTTCACGCAGTAACTCGCATATAGCAGGGTAGGCAGAGGAAACCTGATAACCGACGTGTTAGGACACTCCGTTACCCACTTTCCATTGAATTGGGGCATTGCGTGCTGAGTGGCGCAACTCAACGCCGCGCTTTGCCAATATCTACTAATTAATATATATACTAACTATATCTTTTGGGTCCATCTTCTAAACAAAATGTGAGTGTGAGCGTCGCGTCGTCCTCGAAGAACTCTGTCGCGAACGCGTCCCACCAAAGGTTGTCAGATTCCTGAAAATATATTTAAATAATAAATTAATTAAAAAAATCAAATAGGCAGACTGAAAGCGGAGAACGAAGTGTTTTGAGACTAGGTTCTCTCTAACTCCCTCCTTTTTTACATACATACATATATAGCTTCACGCTGTATTCCGCATATAGTAGGGTAGACAGAGGGTACCTAGTGTTAAGACACTCCATTCCCCACTTTCCTCCGAATTGAAGCATTGCCTGCTGAGTGGCGGAAATCAACGCCGCGCTTTACCTTGTTACTAAACCCAAGAAATGAAAAATTCCATTTACTGGAGTGCGAATCGAACCCACAACCTGTCGCATTTACAGTCGCACGCTTGTGCCTCTGCGCCACGACAAGCGTTGCCTTTTTTAATAAAAAATGAAGAAAAGTAACATTTATGTAGTCATCATATCCGGACACACGCACAGATTTTGAAAAAGAGACGCCTCATATATATTTTAAAGAGGCAAGAAATTTGCCGTGCCATAAAATAAAAACAAAATACCAATAAATGGCAGTAAGTAAATAATTAAATAGCTTCATTCCCGCAAGTGGTAATCGAACCGACAACCGCTCGTAGCTACAATCAGGCTCTATCCTAGCGCACGACTGTCTGCCGTATATAAAAACAATAAATTTAGAACCATATAAATATTTGTTATAACAAAATTCGAACCCGCACCGGTTCGATATTGCCTAGTTACTTCAGTGTAAGTACTATACTATAAGGTGTTATCGAGTTACTTCGATCTTTTTGATACACTCGTTTAGGATTTTCAATAATAACATAATACGTCTAGCGTATAAGAATTTCGATATATTGCCATAAAAACGTATGGTTTATTTGGCGTTTGGAAGGATTCTAAAGGGCGCGGGTTCGAATCTACGTTCAAAATTTACATAAATTTTCTAAAACGATAGAAAAAATTTAACCATAAAAAAACTTTCCAATTTATTAATATTTCTCTATGACAAGCATAGTTTCTAATAATTACAAATATAAGTATATATACATATAAATATTCCAAGGCCGTATTCGAAGCGGGTATATTCCTAACGATGACGTGTTAGTGACGTCACGGATGAGCCATGTGGAAATAATGGGAGGGAGGCGTGAAATTGTTAGAATGGAAGCTTTATAAGTGAGCACAATAAATAATAATATATACTAGTGGCCCCAGTGACGCGTTAACAACGCGTTGTCTTTAGCAATGTATGTATATGTCACTTTGTATAAACATGGATGTCAAACCATGGTAGTGAGTGTAACATTTATTTTATTAATTTAACATACTTTTTATGCATTGTTTAAAAAAAATATTAGCTCTCCTTAGCTATATAAACTATACTCGTCCGTCCGCGTATTTTTCCAAAAAAGGGATTATTCTCATTTCTTCCCTCTGGTAAGAAAAAGTGCGGCGTTTAGTTCCGTTACTTAGTTAACGAATTCGGGTAGAAAATGGAGAATGGAGTGTCTTGACACTAGGTGCTATCTGCCTATAATGCTATAGGTGACCGATGACTTGGTCAAAATTGCGGGGAACCATGCAACCATGGATGCAGGAGGCATCCAGTCGTGCTACCTATATCCAGCAGTGGACGTCTTCCGGCTGACGTCGACGATGATAGTAATTCAGACTAACTAACTCTTGACCATGGATTCAAATCTCTAATGTAAAGCTGCTTCAAGCTTTATCCTGCATAGCAATCCCTGCTTTCAGACAGAACCTAGTGTTAAGACACTCCGTTCGCTGATTTCCACCCGAATTTGAAATTTAACGAATTTACGAAGTGGCGGATATCAACATCTTACAAGCGTGGAGACATTAAAAAAAAACTTAAATATAAAGATTCCTCAAGTGAGTATCGTTACTAAGGCAACGCGTAGTTTACACGTCAAAGGAGCCATACACATTTTCATGCCCTACCCGGGTATCGAACCTATGATACATGTCCACAGATGATATAGTAACAAATTATATATAAATAAATATATTCACCTCTGTCCTTTGTTGTAATCGTTTATTGAGTTCATATACTCTGTAGTCTGGCTGCCCGAAGTAGGGCGCGTGCCTCCTGGAATTAAAAATATATATATACATTAATTTAATTATTTTTATTATTTTCATTTATTAATGAATCATTTAGAATTTTCATTTCCTGGGTCTGGTAACAAGGCAAAGCGCGGCGTTGAGTTCCGCCACTCAACACGCAATGCCTCAATTTGGCGGACAAGGATGGTGTAAATCAGGGCTTCTTAAACTTTTGTCATCCACGACCCTTTTTATGATCGCGAGTTTCTTGACGACCGCATACAAATTGGTAATTGGCCAAAATGTATATATAAATATTTAACTTTAAAATCTCTCGACCCCAGAATTTTGCTACGCGACCCCATTTGTGTCGCGACCCATAATTTAAGAAGCCCTGGTGTAAATAAATATTCCTAGTATTATAATAAACACAAGATATTTATCGTTATATTATGGCCAAATTACACAAAATCTTTAAATTGTAATCTATGTGTTATTCTGATGTATAAGCAATATTACTGTAAAGTTTCATATAGATTTGTTCAGCAGTTTTTGCGTGAAAGAGTAACAAACACCCATCTTTACGAATTTTGCATTTATAACGTTAATAGAAGAAAACAATCGACTTTTTATAAATTATAAAATCTATCATCATTTTTATATAAATACGTGAAGCAAAAACTTTGTACCCCTTTTTACGAAAATTACGCGGACGGAGGAGCATGAAACTTGGCACACTTACAGCTTATATAACAAAGTAGTGGACAATGATAATATCTTTTTAAAATAATGCATAAAAATATATTAAATTAATAAAACAAATGTTACACACAAAGTGACATATACGTTGCTAGGCAACGCGTTGTTAACGCGTCAACGGGGACGCCAGTTTATAGTAATTTACAAAAGATAAGCCGTTATAAACCGTGTTATATGAACACATCGCCACTGCTAAACAAACTATGTCACAAAACGTGCCAATCAAGTGAATCTGCGACTTCCGGTGTACAAGCGACAGTCATTTAACGGCGGCAAAATACACCGGAAGTGAGTCTATAGTATTTACTACAATACGTGAAGACAGGTTGTTATGACCGATGAAGGTCAACTGTTAGCTAAGTGTTTCTAGAATTATCATTAAATTTTTCAGCTTATCTAAGAAAATAAGCGAAAAATATTACTTTTGGCTTGAAAAAGCGTGAATTAGTTGATATATCTACTTGCATATATATTATTTTAAAGTATAATAAATAACTAAGAGGCCTGTCGAGACGGAGTGGCGTTGTGAACGCCTATGAACGTGACAGGTTGTGGGTTCGATTTGCACTCCAGGAAATGAAAATATTAAATAATATTTAGTGTTTTCATTTCTTTGCTCTGTTAACAAGGCAAAGCGCGGCGTTAAGTTCCACCACGCAACACGCAATGCATCAATTCGATGAAAAGTGGGGAACGGAATTGTTAAAAGAGAACGGAGTGTCTTGACACTAGGTTCTCAGGTTCCCTCTACCTACCCTACTATATGCGGGATACAGCGTGAAGCTAAAAAAAAACCTGACTTCAAAAAGCGTGAAAGTCTAATAATTTTACTTGCATATAAATATGCATTTATTTAGAGGATAAATATAAGCTTACCAAACTTATTAGTATTTAAATAAAAATACTTATATTTATATAAAGCTCCGTCACTCAGCACGCAATGCCTCAATTCGGCGGAAAGTGGAGAACGGAGTGTCTTAACACTAGGTTCCCTCTGCCTCTGCCTACTCTACTATATGCGGGATACAGCGTGAAGTTATGTATGTATATTTATATTTGTAACATAAAAACAGAATTAAAAGATAAAACTAAAATATTGAGTTATTGAAATTCATTCAATTTTTGTTTATCCTCAAATGATCTATAATATAAAAAAAAATATGTAAAATAAAAAAAAAATCAGAATTCATACAAAAAAAGAAATAAATATTGACTTATTCAATCGATTTTTTATTTTTTATTGTTGTCACAGATGCTAAAAAACCATTTACCAATACAATTTTTTAATTTGAAAATATAACTAAATAATATATATTAAATATATATTATTTAATAAATATTATTTAGTTAATATAATTTTTTGTATATATATATACAAAAAATTATCGCATACTAAAAACCTCGCATTTTTACAAAAAAGTACGCCAAATTACCTAAAATAAGGATCCGGCATGGGGTGGTATATCGGCGGCGGGTACTCATGGTACTGTATGGTGTGGGGGTGGGGGTGGGAGTGGGTGTGGGAGTGTGGGTGCGGCGAGAGGTGGTGGTACTCGCGGTACTCGCCCTCACCGCCGAGCGAGCCCAGCGCCACCGGCATGTAGGCCACCTTGTCACCTCGACATCTCACTTACAACTGAATAGTCTAAGCACTTGACAGTTCTTTTTTTTTAAATATTTGGTATAAAGGAACTATATTATACAGTTAATAAATAAATAAATAAACTTTTTGGACACTTTGGTTTCACTATATTGCACTTTGACACATCACTTACACTTTCACTATGTAAAAATATTTTTATTTTTAATTTTATTCATATAAATGCCTTTAAGGAATAAACGCGGACGCAAATATTAAACTGGCTGGAATTTAAAAGGAAAAATAACATAAAAAAAATCATAGAAAAACAACGTAACCGTCTAAATCCACAATCCGAAGGCGACTGATAAAAACCTATTCGAATTTTTCGCGCGGGAAGTGTCTAGCGCTGAACGGGGAACAGCCTAAGCGACTTATGTACATCGATTTTTATGCGATTCTCGACTTAATCGAGTTGCGTTAGAGGCGATAAGGCGATATTGTGTGTTTTGTGAGGAAGTGCGACAACGTCGCGTCAGCTGGCCGCGCTAGTAAGCTTCAAAAGGTCAACTTCGGTTACTATTTTTTATAACACCGGTAATTTTCGTTTTGTTTTCTATTTTATGTATTATCTATATGCATTAGTAATATTTTTAATCTACTATGATATCTAAAAATCGATTACATTTCTAATTATATCGAAAATTAACAAAATTTCTATTTAAACGTGAATTTTTAAAACATTTAACATACATAATAAATAAACAAATATTTTATTACGTGATATAGATAAAAAATAAACTTTAAAAATATAAAAAAAAATATTAAAATATAAAGTAATAAAAGGCATTGTTTTCACCGCGGCCCCGCGACGTTGCCGCGCCGTGCGCTCGCGCCATACTTTTTACTGTTTCTTAGCACATAGCGTGCACACATACAGCCAACAGCCACTGTACACAGACTACAGAGTATATAATACATACATTCCTCTACGAAACGTAGGTATATTAGCTACGACGTACGAAACACTATAAATAAATGCGTGTCCGTGAAAATTTTCACGTGTAAGCTAAAACTAACATTATTTAAAATTCTTAAAGACTCTACATTGCAGATCGTTGCCTAATTGTTTAAGAAAAAAGAAAAAAAACGACTTCCCATTAGAAAGCTTCAAATGTTGCAAGCAACAGATGGTTGCATACATTTTTAAACAATAAGTTCAGTGAAAGGGGACATTGTTTCAGCCGACGTCACTCGTGACGTCCGTGACACGCAAAAATAAATCAATAGAAACGCCAAATACTGAACACGGAATTTTTGGCGCGCGCGAAAAAAATGTCATTGAATAAATAGCTAATAAAAAAAGGCGACATGTTATTTACACGCGCTTACTTTACCGGCTTCTAAATTTTCCATATAAAATATACCGCTTGACGTAATTATTTGACACTTGTTTTTTTTACACTAAACGAAGACGCGACTTACACGCACCGGCATCACAACACAAATCCAAATAAAAAAAAAAACTTGTTGCCGACGTGAAATTACTAACAAACGCTACAAACGCTTAAAACTGTTCCAGATAGAAGAAAACTCGCTTATCACTAAGATAATCTGATAATAAAACAATGGCACAGACAAAAAAAAACAAACGATTGATAAGATGTAACTTTAAGAGTAGGGCTTGCGAAAAACCGGGCGTGTTGGCGTGCCGTCACTCTCCGAATGTGTGTCATGCGGAGTGTCATTGACTCTAGCCGTGGCACGTAAACAGTGAAGCACACGTGCGGGAAAACTCGAATAGACCGCGGAAAGCGAGCCGACACTGACGTTCCTCTAAACAATGTAAATCTTAAGTATATTGCGAATGGGACGATAGTCGTGTGCGTCCGGATCGCGAGGCGGCCGCGACTACACTCTAGAGTACACCGGCCGCGTAGATAACGCCGAATCGATTTTTATTAATTAACTAACTGTTAAATATGATCGATTATTCGTAAATTTGCGTGCAGTGGAGAGGTAGGCCACGTACACTGCACTATGTAATTGGGTACATAGTGTGGCGATGACGGACGAGTGACGAGCTGTCAGGCGCTCGGGCTCGCTCGGACGTTGTCGGTGCGCGTCGGCGGCACTCGCGGCACTCGCTACGTGACCGACATTCTCACATTAGAAACAAATAGATCGATAGCTTACTATCCGATATATTCATTACTTTCATTCATAAAAATATATTATTGTTTAAAACTGTAAGTTAAATTAACTAGAAATATATGGGTATATTTTATACCAAAACTACTTTAACATCGAAGATAATTTTATAAAACTGAAAAATAACAATCATAATGCAAACACTAATCGAATTAAAAAAAGAACAATAATTTTACGTAACAAATTAT
>JAKGSA010000471.1:328097-376690 GCA_033558755.1 Philaethria dido
TCGCGGTATTATTGTATTTAATACTTAATGCTGGTCTCTGAGATGTCAATTAGTTCTAAAAATTGATTTAATATTAGTTAAACATATAATTTTCACATCGATGGCCTATCATGGCGCAGAGGAGGTGCGACTGTAAACGCGTCAGGTTGTAGGTTCGATTTCTACGCCAGGAAATGATAATATTAAATAATATTTAGAATTTCGTTTCCGCGTTCTGCGAACAAGGCAAAGCGGAGCATTGACAGCTTCACGCTGTATCCCGCTTTTCTTTTCAGATTATGATGCTTTTTAGATTATGATATTATCATAATGAAAATATGTAATTTAAATACAATCATTTCCCCAAGTGGGGATCGAACCCAAAACCACTCGCGTCTACTATAAGACGCTGTCACACTACTCGGTTATTTAATATTAAATATCACTATCAGAGAAGTCAATTACTATCTAATATTTTCATTTTCTCTCAGAATAACATAAAATATAAAATATATATGTATATATATTTGTGTATGCAGTGGGACAGCGTTTGACTCGAAATGCGATTGGTCGTGGGTTCCAATTTCAATCGAGGAAATGGTTATATTTAAATTATTTTCACATGTCATGTCTTGAGGCACAAGCGTGCGACTGTAAACGCGACAGGTTGTGGGTTCGATTCCCACTCCAGAAAAAGTTTAGTATTTTCATGTCCTGGGTTTGGTAATAAGACAAATTGCGGCGTTGAGTTCCGCCACTCAGCACGCAATGCCTCAATTCGGCGGAAAGTGGGGAACGGAGAGTCTTAACACTAGGTTCCCTTTGCCTACCCTGCTATATGCGGGATACAGCGTGAAGCTAAGAAAAAAAAGGAGAGAAATTATTTTCATTTCGGCACTTTGGCAGGATAAAGCGTATTAAGTAATAATATGGAATGTGGACAACGAAGTGTCTTAACACTATGTTCTCTCGTTCTCTCTGCCTACGTTGTTATTCGGTATAAAGCGCGAAGTTCATAAAAAGAACTCTATTGAAGTCATTACTATCGTATAGAGTCGTCGTTTATAACTTAACAACTGCACTACAAAAAATGCACTAAAAAAAACATTATTACGAATAACTCAAAAACAATTCGTCAAAACTTAACTAAATTTATATGGGCCCACATCAGAAGCACAAGCTATCATATATTGACATTTATTTTGACAGTAAGCACAAACTTCGCAATTCTATACTAAAATCCTTGAGATCTGAGTGACATATAAAATCATTATTATATTATGTTAAAAAAAAAAAATCACGTCAATTTAATTTTAAGTAGGTATATAGCTGTTTTTGAATTTTTAGTTTTATTTTAATTTTGGTATTTTTTGTAATTTCATTTTTTTATTTTTCTTTTGTTTTAAATATAATTAAATTTTAGTATAGTAGGTATAAGATAAGCATGCCGTCATCACCTACAATTGCGGCGGCATTTTGTAATTGTTTCAAAGTTATTGTTTTTTTTTTCAAATATGTGCTAATGTTCGCTGTGTTGGTGATCCAAATAAATAAATAAATAAATAAATAAATAAATAAATAAATAAATATAAAAAAAGCATCATCAAAATTGGTTCACACAATAAAAAGTTATTACCTCCTTTTTTCACACGTCGGTTAACAATTTCAGCAATCCGTCTATTTGACGTACAGACGCTCAAAGCTTTCACTGACTTTCTATTGTTAAAGATGTTTTATTTTATCTATAATATAAATACGTGAAGCAAAACCTTTGGATCCCTTTTTACGAAAATTACGCGGACAGAGGAGCATGAAACTTGGCACACTTATAGTATACTAGTGTCCCCGTAAAAAGGTTAATAAAACATTACGTAGTGACGTATATGTCACTTTATATAAACATGTATGTCATACTCGTGGTAGTGTGTGTAACATTTATTTTATTAATTTAATATACTCTTTATCCATTATTTAAAAAAAAATATTAATATAAACAAACATTCTGCACTCCTTCTGTATATAAATTATAAGTGTGCCAAGTTTCATGCTCCTCAGTCTGCGTTAATTCCGTAAAAAGTGAACCAAAGTTTCTGCTTCACGTATTTATATATAGAGAAGGAGTACAGAATGTTAATATATTTTTAAATTAATGCATTAAAAATACAATTAATAAAATAAATGATACACATACTACCACGAGTATGACATCGATGTTTATATTAAGTTATGTAAACTTAGATAAAGACAACGCGTTGTTAACGCGTCAACGGAAACACTTACTCACTTTTAATTAAACTAACTGCTACTACTGTCTTCGCTTGTGGTCAATGTCAGTCCATACTACATACTATAGTGTGTAGTGCGTATATGCGTTCATGTGAACACTTTGAAGTAGATAGATTTACAAATTTGACAAACGATCACGTCTATGAAAATATTTTTTTTATAAAATGTATCCTATATCCTTTATGATACCTCTAAGAATATGTGTACAAAGTTTCATCATAATCGGTTGAGTAGTTTTGGCGTGAAAGTGTAACAAACAAACTTACATTCACATTTATAATATTAGTAGGGATACAATTTTTATTTGAAAAAATACTATAACTGCACAGTGGTGCTGTGGTGCAATAGCTTACTGCATACGTTGCTTATAAATTCAATTCCCAGTTAAAAAGCATCTTCACGCTGTATCCCGCGTAGCAAGGTAATCAGAGAGAACCTAGTGTTAAGACACTCCGTTCTCTCCTTTTCGACCGAATTCGACAACTTGTGCGTTATATAGGGAAAGTTAATAATACGCTTTGGCTTATCAGAGAGGAAAAATAATTAAAACATAATAAAAAAAATTATTCATCACCTGAGGAATCGAACCCACAACCAATCGCGTACTGTCAGACACTACCCTACATTAATGGGTATTTTTTTTAGCTTCACGCTGTATCCCACATGCATACCACATACATAGCAGGGTAGGCAGAGGGAACAGGAGAACCTAGTGTTAAGACACTCTGTTCTCTTTTAACTAATCGTATGTGTAACTAAATATTATATACTCCGTACGTTTACGGTTTAGTATGTTCAGGGTTTGGTAATAAGTCAAAGTGCGGCTTTGAGTTCGACCACTCAGCACGCAATGCCTCAATTTGGCGGAAAGTGGGGAACGGAGTGTCTCAACACTAGGTTCTCAGGTTCCCTCTACCTACCCTGCTATATGCGGGATACAGCGTGAAGCTAAAAAAAAGAAGAGTAGATTTTTTTTTAAAAAAATAGATGTTATCTCTAAATATTCAGGTTAATTTGCTACAGATAATAAAAGTAATGTTAAAATGAATAAAAAAGTTTTTTATTCTGTTACTTTTGTCATTCACTTAGTATTAACTTTTTTGTTTTTTTTTTTATGTATACGCATTTATTACGTAGGGGAATAGGCTAAGAGAATTTAGTGATCCAATCTCGTTGTTTTAGAGCAATTATGTGATAAGTGGCGGTGCTCAACGCCGCGCTTTATATATCCAGATCTAAATTATATACCATTTTTTTGTAGGCATGCCGCATATAGCAGGGTAGGCAGAGGGTACCAAAGAACCTAGTGTTAAGACACTCCGTTCCCCACTTTCCGCCGAATTGAGGCATTGCGTGCTGAGTGGCGGAACTCAACGCCGAATAGTTATATCATGGACTAAATTCCACAAAATATTTATAAATCCATTTTTTAATTTTATAATTTCATCTTGATACATTCAGTAGTTTTAGCGTGAAAAAGTAACAAATATTCGTCCTCACAAGCATTCTCTATTATAATATTAGTAGCAATGTTTAACAAAATTAAGAGATAAATTGAAGGTAAGGTAAACACAAATGTGTTTGTTATCTTAAAATCTACTTGTAGGTCAAGTATGTATTTGATGTTACTGGTATCCCCGTTGACGCGTTAATAACGCGTTGTCTTTAGAAATATATATGTAATTTTGTATAAACATGGATATCAAACCATGGTAGTGTGTGTAACATTTATTTTATTAGTTTAACATATTTATCCATTATTTAAAAAATATATTATCATTCTGCACTCCTTCTCTATATAAACTATAAGTGTGCCAAATTTCATGCTCCTCCGTCCGTGTCATTTTCGTAAAAGGGGTACATAGTTTTTGCTTCATGTATTTATATATAGATTAAAAAAATATAGTTTGATTTCACGCTTTATCCCATAGAAGAGTTAAAGAGAACCTAGTGTTAAGACACTCCGTTTATAATATAATAAGTAAGAATGTTTCAAAACTGTAATATTTTATAAAGAGATAAAATGAAGGTAATATGTGTTTAGTTTATGTCTTAAAATCTAGATTGTAGGTCACACATATATTTGGTATATAAAAAAAAAGTTAAAAAAAAAAACAAAAATATTACGTTGTTTTTAAAGGTTCATGCTCTATCCCATCTAGCCATTCAGAAAGAACGCAGCGACAAGACACTCCCTAACACACTTTCCGTCTGAATTTAATACATAGTATATTAAGTGGCGGAACTCAACGCCGCGCTTTGCGTTACCAGAGCGAAGTAACAAAAAATAACTTAAATATAATCATTAAAAGAATCGAAGTAATAAAAATAATCTATACATAAATACGAGAAACAAAAACTTTGTACCCCTTTTTACGAAAATTACGCGGACGGAGGAGCATGAAAGTTGGTACACTTATAGTTTATACAGAGAAGGAGTACAGAAGGCTAACATGTTTTAAAAATAATGCATAAAAGTATATAAAATAATAAAATAAATGTTATACACACCACCATGGTTTGACATGCATGTTTATATAAAGTGACATATACGTTGATAAAGACAACGCGTTGTTAACGCGTCAACGGGAACTCTAGTTAAAATAAAATCATTTTCACCAGTGGAAATACATTAGGACTTGTTAACATATTCACGCCTGGCTTATAAAACGTATAAAAATCATCAAACAAATTAATTTATAATGTTTTAATTAGACGCAATCGTAAGAGGAAATTGGTACAAGGCTGAAATGAACCTGCGAAGTGCGACCTTGTAGACGCGGACGTCTCGTTGGGCTTCAGGCGTTAAAATTAATTGTTTTATATTATTTAACATAACTATGTATGATTCTTTTTTCATTATCTTCACGCAAAAATTCTATAACTGCACAGTGGTGCAGTGGTGCAATAGCTTACTGCATACGTTGGTTATAAATTCATATTCATTCATTCCCGCATAGCAAGGTGATCAGAGAGAATCTAGTGTTAAGACACTCCGTTCTCACCTATTCGACCGAATTCGATAACTTGCGTGATATATAGCTAAAGTTAATAATACGCTTCGTCTTACCAGAGAGGAAAAATAAACATAATTAAAAAAAAATCATTATTATTCATCCCCTGAGGAATCGAACCCACAACAGTACAGTCAGACGATGGCACAAACACTACCCTACATTGTATAATGGGTATTTTGTTTTTTTTTTTATCTTCACGCTGTATCCCGCACATAGCAGGGTAGGCCGAGGGAACCTGAGAACCAACGTGTTAAGACACTCCGTTCTATTAACATTTCCGTTCCCCACTTTCCACCGAATTGAGGTATTGTTTGCTGAGTGGCGGAACTTAACGCCGCGCTTTGCCTTGTTTCCAGAGTGAGGATATGAAAATACGAAATATTATTTAATATTTTCATTTCCTGTAGTGTGTATGAACCCACAACCTGTCGCCTTTACAGTCGCACGCTTGTGCCTCAACACACGTGCCGTATGTCTCACATAAGATTAATTTATATATTTTATAAAAAATAGATAATCTTAGTACCTATAATTAATATTTTAACAAAAAAAAAGGAAACCGACTACAAATAAGAACTAGAACTAAATAAGAACTATTCGTCAGTTCTAAACTAAACTTAAATGGGATCACATCAGAAACACTAGCTATCATATAAAAGAAAGTATTATCAAAATTGGTTCAGACAGTAAAAAGTTATACAGTAACATACAAAAAAAGTAGAGTCGAAATATCGTTCGCGATACCGAATGACTGATAGACAATTTACTCGCGAAACTAGAAACATGACATGTGGCGTGTAGGGAGTGCTGAGAGAGGAGCACGCGGGGAGTGTAGGGGAGTGCTGAGAGAGGAGGACGAGAAGTCACTGCAAAAACGGTATTTAAGTTTTGCTATCCGCAGACGAAATCCCTTCGACTTCGTTACATACAGCTAGTAGAAGTGATAATAAAATCCAAAGAGACCATCATGTCGCAGTGGAACAGCGTCTGATTGTAAGCGCGATTGGTTCTGGGTTCGATTTCAAATCGGAGCGTTTTAGTAAGATAAGAAGCGGCGTCATAAATGTGTATCTTCTGTGTTATTATGATGTATAAGCTATATTACTGGTTAAGATACATCTAGATACGTTCAGTAGTTTTTGCGTGAAAGAGTAACAGACATTCCTCGTAAACTTTCGCATATATAATATTAATAGAATTGACTTTAAAAAATCACTTATTTAATGTACTTATTAAATAAAAAAATACATTAAAAAAAATCGATTTCACAAATCGATTCAAACCAAACTTTAAAAAAAAAATCGATATTACATAACGTGCATCTAAAAATCGAATTCCAAATTCGAAATAAATTCAAACAGGGAACGCTGATCATCGAGAGGGAGCAAGCGAGAGGTTGTTGATTTAATTCATTAGAGCGAGCGAGATAGCAACACCGGCGTTAGAGCGGGACGGGGCTATGTGGAATGAGTGATGTGCGAGAGAGATGGATGTAGTCTGTTGACGTAGTAGATGAGATAAGGGGCTATCAGCAGTTTTTCGTGCGTTCACACTCGGTCGAGTACTTGAATGTATTGTACGGCTTCAATTTTATGCGGATTTGCTGTAAACGCGTCGTAATTTTGTTGAATTTATACTATACTTAGATAAATTTAATAAAAATATTTTTAAAGTTTATATTTATCTGTAAAATTTATATTATATATTTAATTTAGATTTTTTATTTTTTACAGTACTAAAGGGTAATGCTTAACTTGTTTTAGAAATGTAATAATAGACCAATTCTCACTTACGGTTGTGAATGAGAAGCATTAGAGAACGCTCTACAGTAGAAAAAAATGTTTTCGCTTCATTTCAGCAATTAGTTTTCTTACTCCATTAATTTGCACAATCTCGATTTGTATATCGTTTTAAAAATAATTTCAGACATTAACTCTGCTACCTTAAAAAATAATTTGCACAGATGTTCAATGTATCAGATTCGTAAAAATAGTGAAACTGGTCTCAAAAACCGTTACTTTCAATTGCCAAATTTTACTGATAAGACAATATGAAACAACCTATCAATTTAACATATATTTTTAAGGATCTATTTTGTCAAAGTGAGGAACTGTATTGAAAATATTAACTAAAATTAGTGTTGTTTTCAACAAATTTCATAATTAAATGAATATTACAAGTCATCCTCTTTTGAATTTTCAAAACTATACTTAATTCTTAGGTTCCAGGAATGATTTTTTTTTAATTATGCGTCCTTTAATACAACTATATTTTAAAAGTCATATCGTGTATAACTTGCTTATCTAAGTAAAGTTTTGAATTCGACGTTTCGAACACCTTGGAATAATTCATGGCCTTGGTAAAAAATAGTTTAAATAGGTATTTATTTTAATTGAATTAAATACACTAAATGTTTATATTAAATAATAAATGCGTAACCAATATAGCACTTCAAAAAGGCTAAATATTGAAAACAAAATTTTTTTTTTTTTTTTTATTATAACACAAATTTAGTTTACATAAAAAGACATTCTAAATTGATAAGTACATCATTAGAATAATAAAATACGATTACACCAACAAAATAAATCGCATCAAAATTCAATACTACACCAATAACTTAATTAAATTAATTATTATTACAAACCAACTCAAATTAAAAAAAATAAAATAAAAAAAAAACCACAGATAACACAAATTCTCCCAACACCAACTCCAAACGAAGCATCATCTCACACACACAGACAGAGTAAACGCACACAAACACCGCTTATTATTATTAGTACACGCTCGGGATACATTGAGATGGCGACAAGTAAAAATTTTGTTTTACACATATAATAATATATATTATTAATTTCTTTATGTTTTAATAAAATAACTATATGCGTAGGTTTTGGGTTCAAATAACAATATAAAAAAAACGTATTTCGTACCAATGCTTCCATATTGAATGAGCTCGGCATCAAACAGCGGTTATCAGGTGTAGTTCAGTCTCGCATACTGAGAATGTTTTGGTCATATTTCGAGACAAAATAATAACTCCATTGAACGATTTGTTGTCCAGGGCAGGGTAGAAAGCACTAGACCACGCGGGAGAACCCCAATGCGCTGGACTGATCAAATAAAGTCGCTAGTTGGGAGGCCTTTACACGAGTGTACCAGAATGACTTTCAACATGGAAAGATGGCGCGACATCGTACGGCGAGCTACAAATGCACCCCGAATATCATGTTGACCACGACCACTCTGTCGAGAGTGATACGAATAAGAAGAAGAATACAAAAAACATATAAAAATAAACCAAAAAAAATATGTAAAAACACTTTTTGAAAAAAAAAAAAAAAAACTGATTATTTTGCGCAAATATTGTACTATCCATACGTAATTTAAAAATACTAGTGTTCCCGTTGACGCGTTAATAACGCGTCCTAGCAATGTATATGTCACTTTATATAAACATAGATGTCAAACCATGGTAGTGTGTGTAACATTTATTTTGTTAATTTTATATATTATTTTAAAGAGATACTAACATTCTGCACTCCTTCTCTATATAAACTATAAGTGTGCCAAGTTTCATGCTCCTGTGTCCGCGTAATTTTCGTAAAATGGGGTCCAAAGTTTTTGCTTCACGTATTTATATATAGATATACTCGTATATACAAAGACAATTCCAAAAAGTATAAAATGACATTCTTACTTCTCAAAAGCGAACTCTTTAAAACTCTTGAAAATCACTTCAAATCAAAATATTTCTAGAATATTTTTCACATGTATTACAATAAATTATATTTTAATAAAATTATTATAATTCTTGTAAGTTTAGATAATACTTAATGATCTAAAGAGAGACGGAGAGAAGGAGGAAAAGAATAAAATCAGACAAAAACAGATAAAATATTAAGATGACATCAAAAAATTAAAAGTATTTCATTACCTCGCTCTGGTAACAAAGCAAAGCGCGGCATTGAGTTTCGCCACTCAACACGCAATGCCTCAATTCGACGAAAAATGTGGAACGTAGTGTCTTAACACTATGGTTCTCAGGTTTCTTCTGCCTACCATGCTATATGCGGGATACAGCGTGAAGGTGTGTATGTATTACAATAAGATATTTTATACATCAGAATAACATAAAACTTACAATTTATCAAGGTAAAGTAGTGAGCAGAAGAGTTAGTATACTAAAATAATACATACATATATACATAGCTTCACGTTGTATCCCGCATATAGCAGGGTAGGCAGAGGGAACCGACGTGTTAAGACACTGCGTTCCCCACTTTCCGCCGAATTGAGGCATTGCGTACATTATTAATATAATAAGAACATAAAATTAACACGCCTTTTCCCAATCAGCGGGGTTGTCAAAGAGAACCTAGTGTCAAGACACTCCGTCCATTAATTTTTAAACATTGCGTGTTGAATGGCGGTACCTAACGCTGCGATATCTTACTGGAACGAAAAAATTATCAAAGTATCAACAACAACATGAATAAACAGGAATCGAATCTATAATCATTGCGTTTCCGGTCAGACGTATAAATAAAATAAAATAAATTAGTTTAAATTTCAGACTTCGATTATTTTTTTTTAAGTTAATGACTCAAATAAGTTAACTCTAAAATAAAAAAAAAATAGTTGCTTAGATACCAAAAGTAAAAATCCAACGAACGATATTTTAATATAATTAAAATATATGTTTTAACCGATTTTAAAAAAGGGGAAGAGGACATTTCGTTTGTCTCATTCCACCAAAAATTGAAAAAAACATTGCGTATGGCGGAATTTAACGCCATGCTTCATCTTCCAGAGAGAAATATTATTATTATTATTTTTTAACTTCACGCTGTATCCCGCATATAGCAGGCTAGGCAGAGGGAAACAGAGAACCTAGAGTTAAGACACTCCATTCTTTTTCTACAATTCCGCCGAATTGCGGCATTGCGTGTTGAGTGGCGGAACTCAACGTCGCGCTTTGCCTTGTTACCAAACCCAAGAAATGAAAATACTAAATTTTACATTTCCTGGAGTGGGAATCGAACCCACAACCTGTACAAAACAAAACAATGTGTGGACAAATAAAAATAATGTAAATATTATCATTTCTGCGAGTGGAAATCGAACCCACAATGACTTGTGTTTAAAGTCAGACGCTGTTTCATAGAAAAGCTGGTCTATAATGATTGTTTTTTTATCATTATTTTATTACAAAATAATGAATAAAAAGCCTATAAAAAATATTTTCGTGATAATTACACATATTAAGAAAAATTAAACTATTTATAAAGGACTAATCGCGTAACGCTTGTCGTGGCGCAGAGGCACAAGCGTGCGACTGGATACGCGATAGGTTGTGGGTTCGATTCCCACTCCAGGAAATGGAATTTTTCATTTCTTGGGTTTGCGGCGTCGATTTCCGCCACACAGCACGCAATTCCTCAATTCGGTGGAAAGTGAGGAACGGAGTGTCTTAACACTAGGTTCCGTCTGTGTACCCTGCTATATGCGGGATACAGCGTGAAGTTATGTATGTATGTATGTATGTATACATAATATAAGTTCAAATGTGTGAAGCCTCGGGTTCCCCAAAAATGTATTTCAGAATATTAATACATTTTTCTTCTAGTACTTAAAGACAAGGTAAATAAGCGTTCGTTTTAACTAATGGTGAATGATCACAGTCACCCATGACCCCGTGGAACACCGGAGGAGCTACACATGCTAAAATACACGTCAAAAAATACAAAACAAAACAAATGAATAACTCATAAACTACTTGTAAGATCTTAACGAAATTTAAATGATGTGGTCCAGAATCACTAACTATCACATAAAAATAGAATTATCAAAATTAGTTCACCCATAAACACGTCTGTCGTGGCGCAGAGGCACAAGCGTGCGACTGTAAACACGACAGGTTGTGGGTTCGATTCCCACTCCAGGAAATGGATTCTTTCATTTCCTGGATTTGGTAACAAGGCAAAGCGCGGCGTTTCCGTCACTCAACACGCAATGCTTAAATTCGGCGGAAAATAGGGAAACGAAATATTATGAGAACGTAGTGTCATAACATGTCGGTTCTCAGGTTCCCTCTGCCTACCCTGCTATATGCGGGATACAGCGTGAATCTATAGTAAATACTATAAATAACACATAATTATAACGAACAAAAACCCGACTGAACCAATTCTTCAAATTTAGGAAGCAAATACAAATAAAGTAAGCTATAGAAGCTAGTTATGTGTTATATATTGAAAATGTGCTTATTAAGTACTTTCATTTGATACCCCACACGGTACCCATCAAAGAATATTTTTGTTTTTATTCAAGACGTAATTACCTCTAAAGGGCGCCATATTGAATTAAAAGTGACGTCAGATGTCTAAAAACACTTGGAGTATCACTACTTATCTAACGTCACCTTAATTATATAATTCGGTGCAGTGGTTTGGAAGATATGAGGTAATAAAGAATACTAGTGTCCCCGTTGTCGCGTTAACAACGCGTTGTCTTTAGCTATGTATTGTATAATATGTCACCTTATATAAACGTACATGTCAAACCATGGTAGTGTGTGTAACATTTATATTGTTAATTTGAAATACATTATATCCATTATTTTAAAAAAAAAAGTAAGCATTCTGCACTCCTTCTCTATATAAACTATAAGTGTGCCAAGTTTCATGCTCCTCCGTCCGCGTAATTTTCGTAAAAAGGGGTCCAAAGTTTTTGCTTCACGTATTTATATATAAATTACAAACATACATGATACGCGCGAAAAACATAACCCTCCCCTGACAGTCGGGGAAAAAATGCAAAAGTCAAAAAAAGGAAGAGAGCACGACGCGACTAGCACTTAATATTCCCTGGATAGATATTGCTACTATCGCTCCCACATAACAACGCAGACAAAGAGAACCTAGTGTCAAAACACTACATTTTTTTTTATGGTAACGGGTAAAAAGCAGATTCATGTTTTAATAAACTAATCTTTTTAATTTAATTCTATTGTATTTTCATACATCTTTTTTAAAGTTAGTCAATAATAATATTATATGTAATATTTAAATACATGGTAATCATATGAAAACAAGGAAAAATTACAGTATTTTACAATACAACCGATAATAACTTCGATTGACGTAAAGACACTTCTAATTAACCGATTTGCAAAAAAAGGAGGAGATTCTCAATTCAACTGTTTTTTATGTGTGTTACCGCATATTCTTTTGCTAGGTCAATATTGGTGATCCTTTTTTGATATGATAGGTAAGTGTTCGCAAGCCGAGGTTCGGCCTCACAGGAGGCGCCCTTGCAACACTGCAGTTCTAAGTTGATAGTCTCTTTGGAGGCCAAGCCAGGGTCAGAACTCTTCAAGCTTGGCTCCCCACAAAACCCGGTGACGCTGTAGAGGCCAATAGGGCTAACAGCATACTACACATTCGAGAAAAAAAAATGATAGGTAATGGTATCAATTAATTGAATCAATGAATTGAACTATTTGTAATCATGTTAATTTTAATACATTTTATATGAAGTCGGATTTTTTTCGTGAATAACCTTAATTATAATTTTGAAAGTGGGTAATGTTAAAACATTACAATATATTTTTTTGGTAAAGTAACTTTATCAATGAGATTTTTTATGATGGTTGAGCTTTTATCAAATATTTTTTGTACACATAGTTGTGAACATAGACTTTAAACGTATATTATTTTAGTCACTAAATATATGTAAGTATATTTTTTATTACCTTCACGCTTTATCCCGCGAAGCATTATTAAACATACATACATACATAGCTTCAAGCTCTATCCCGCATATAGCAGGGTAGGCAGAGGGAACCTAGTGTTAAGACACTCCGTTCCCCACTTTCCGCCTGATTGAGGCATTGCGTGCTGAGTGGCCGAAATCAACACCGCGCTGTACCTTGTTACAAAGCCCAGGAAATTAAACATTCCATTTCCTGGAGTGGGGGATCGAACCCACAATCTGGCGCGTTTACAGTCGCATGCTTGTGCCACTGCGCCTCGACAGGCGTTGGAAATGAAAATATGTAATTTTAAAATAATCATTGCTCCGAGCAGGAATCGAATCTACAACAATCGCGTTTATGCTAAGACGCCATCCCATTGCGCAACGATGGCGTCCAAAGTTTTGTTTATTAATTATACACATCTTCAATTCGTATGTTTTATTCACTATATATGTCTATGTTTTTTTATCTTTATACATCATTTGCATATAATATAGTAAGATGATTTCCACTTTCCGTCAATTATAGAACCATTGCATTGAATGGCGGAGCCTAACGCCGCGCTATCTTAACAGAGTGAGGAAATGAAAATAATTTAAACATATTATAAATTAACCGAGAGGAATCGAACCTACAACATATACCTTTTAAAGACACTGTCTCACTGCGCAATGACAATATCATGGATGTCGGCAATATATTCATATAATACAAAAAATATATACGAGGCCGTCGAGACGCAGTGGGAACGTAAGCTCGATTGGTTATGGGTTCGAATCCTTCTCAGTTTGTTTTTAAATTATTTTCATTTCTTCTCTAATAAGAAACAACGGAGTGTTGATTTCCGCCACTCTGTTCTCCTCTTTCCGTCTGAATCCGAGATATAGCTTGTTGAGTGGCGGAACTCAACGTCGCGCTTTGCCTTACTAGAGCGCATTGGCGAGGGGTGAAAATTTTAGTTAGGCCAACCGGTAAATTTTAGAGAAGCCGGTATAGGATGTGAAGGTATTTAGTAATTTCACTATCGAATTTTGGTGGTGACTTCTTTTTCGGTGGGAACCATGTTGTATGGACGCTTCGCCAATGCTAAAGCGGGAATATGAAAATAATCTAAATATAATCATGCAAACCCCCAAGTCGGAATGCAACCCGCTACTCGCGATTACCAACAAACTGTCCCGCTGTGATACGATGGCCTTTAATTAATACTATTTTGAATTATTGTATTGTGATTCGATCAAGTGTACACATTTTCAAAATAATCGGATAAAAAAAGGAAACAGCCTTCAAATAAAGTACACTATAAAAAGATTACGAATATTTCTAGTTCTAGTCAACTAGAACTTTTTGAAATATCTAACTAAATTTAAATGGGATGAAATCAGGAAAACTAGTTATCATACAAAAAAGTCATCAAAATTGGTTCACCCAGTCCAAAATTATGCGGCAACACACATAGAAAATAAAGTCGAATCGAGAACCTTATTTATCATTTAAAGTCACTTTAAAATCCAAAAAATACACCAAAATAATCTATTATTACCTATAATCCTTACTAATATTATAAATGCGAAAGTAACTCTGTCTGTCTGTTACGCTTTCACGCCTAAACCACTAAACCGATTTTGATAAAATTCGGTATGAAGATAGAACTGAACTTGGGAAAGGACATCAGGGTACTTTTAAACGCGAAAAAAATGATAGGAGGGGTGGAAATAGGGGATGAAAATTTGTATGGAAGTTGCTTATTGTCAAACATAAAATCATGTAAGATTGTTCAACTGTTTACAACTTTCACACCTAAACCACTTAACCGATTTTGTCAAATAATCTAAACCTTGGGAGAGACTATAGGCTACTTCTTACCATGACGCGCGATATAACCGAATTCCAAGCGGGCGAAGCCGCGGGCGAAAAGGTAGTCTATTATAATTAAACAAGTTTATTACTCAATATATAACAAAGGCCTGTCGTGGCGCAGAGGCACAAGTGTGCGACAGGTTGTGGGTTCGATTCCCACTCCAGGAAATGAAGTATTTTCATTTTCTGGGTTTGATAACAAGACAAAGCGCGGCGTTGAGTTCCGCCACTCAACACGGAATGCCTCAATCTGGTAGAAAGTGGGGAACAGATTTGTGGAAAGAGAACGGAGTGTCTTAACACTAGGTTCTCAGGTTCCCTCTGCCTACCCTGCTATATGCGGGATACAGCGTGAAGTTAAAACAAAAAAAAATACTTAATCAAAAATTACACTCCATCATAACTCTATATTCTCTCTGCCCTACTAATAAATAACAAAAAAAAACAAAAAAAAAGTAAAAAAAAATAAAATAGAAGATTTCAGCTATCACCTTCTTAGAGTAAGAACAAGCGTTGAACTCACGCACACAACCACGCCACCTGTACGTGTGCGTGAAGACAATAAAACGTCGTAGTGTGTGGCGTAGAGTGATTGAACAGTTCAGATTTTTGGTACAGGTAAGAAATTAAAAAAAATAATATATACTAGTGTCCCCGTTGACGCGTTAACAACGCGTTGTCTTTAGTAGTGTATATGTCACTGTGTATAAACATGGATGTCAAACCATGGTAGTGTGTGTAATATTTATTTTATTAATTTATTATACTTTTTATGCATTGTTTAAAAAAAATATTAGCATTCTACACTCCTTCTCTATATAAACTAAAAGTGTGGCAAGTTTCATGTTTCTCCGTCCGCGTAATTTTCGTAAAAAGGGATCCAAAGGTTTAGGTTAACATTAAAACTTAGAAATGTAGGAGATTTTCAATACAAATGTATTTTTTTATGTATGTTACCCCATAACTTTTTACTGCGTGAACTAATTTTGATAGCTAGTGCTTTTGATGTGGTCTCATTCAAATTAAGTTAAGATTTGAGAAGTTCATGGGATTTTCGTAATAATTGTGCTTTTTATTGCACTTCGTTAGACGTCTGTTAAAATAATAATAATTATTAAATGTAATTTTTGTTATTAAATATACTTTAGAATAACATAATGTATAATGACAATATTTTTACATAGTTTAAAATTAATTTCCTCAAGCTATTCATATTTTTTTATTCATTTCTAATGAATAAAATACAGTTCAAAAAAAAAATTAAAAAAAATGAAATAACTACATTTCGAGTGTGATTGGTACAAAGAAATTAGACAATAACACTAAATTTCTTACTAAACTAGATAATAAAATATTAATAATAAAGTAGAACATAAAATTCTTGTATGAAATATGCTAACTATATAATTATTAATGAAACCAGGCGAAAGTCTACTATCACTTCGTGCGTGTAATTAAATATAATTGTTTTATTTTATACGCATTTACGTAGTTTACTGTAAAAGTAAATTGGAACTATAAATTTTATTAATATTATAAATAGGGGAACGGAGTGTCTTAACACTAGGTTCCCTCTGCCTACCCTGCTATATGCGGGATACAGCGTGAAGCTATGTATGTATTATAAATAGAGAAACTTGAGAATAGATGGTTGTTTGTTACTCTTTCACGCAAAAATTACTGAACGGTTCTAAATCTGAAACTCTACAATAGTTTATACATCAGAACAATACATAATTTACACTGTTCTTTAAGATTTTGTGAAATTTTGCTATTACATATGGGCATATACTTAAATATATAACAATAAAAATCTTAAGTATATAAGTTAGTATATTTCGATTACCAATGCTAGTTAATAAACCGGATAAGTTCATTGGAGTAAATATTGACACAATCGATATCATTTACTAAAGTTATTAATAAAATATAGACAGTTTTAATATATTTAATAACGTTTACAAACCTATATAACGAAACTAATCACAGATAGTAACATACAAAACTAAACAAAATTTATTATAATATATACTTAATTCAACATATTATATAAAACAAACCAAAATTAGCCAAAAATATCGACAAATGAATAACAAAGAAGTCACAGCCTAGACCTATTTAAAAAAAAAAAAACTCAAGTAACAAAACCATCCCATCGCACTATTACACGCACACAAACAACACACAGAAACAATTGTATACAACACTGACGTAACGGAATTCCAAAATTCAAACTTAACTTTTTTTTTTCAAAAACGTCAACGTTTGTCAGCGGCCAGGTATTTTTAAATTGTTACATAATCACCGGGTCACGGGTTCATATCTGGATGTGATGATTTGGGAATGACAGGTTGATATCAATAAAATATATAGAGGCTTGTCGTGGCGCAGAGGCACAAGCGTGTGACTGTAAACGTGGCCGGTTGTGGGTTCGATTCCCACTCCAGGAAATGAAATAGTTCAGTACTTTAGTTTCCTGAGTTTGATAACAAGACAAAGCGGTTCTCTGGTTCCCTCTGCCTACCCTGTTATGTGCGGGATACAAAAAGTAAATAAAAGAGACCATCATGTCTGTGTGGGACAGCGTCTTACTGTAAACACAATAGCTTCTAGGTTCGATTTCCGCTCAGGAAATTATTATATATAAATTATATTTATTTCCCCGCTCTGGTAAGATAAAGCGCGGCGTTGATTTCCCCAATATGTCTTATCTTTAGTCTTTATCTCAGGCGAAATGTGGGAAAGCAATTATCACTATTAGCTACTTATATGTTACTTAAAGTATCATTATAATAACAAGAAAAATAGAAGTAGCAGCTTCACGCTTTATCCCACATAGCAGGGTAGCTAAAGAGAAGCTAGTGTCAAGAGACTCCGTTCTATACTTTCCGTCTCAATTCAAACCATTACAAATTGAAAGCCAGAACTCAAAGCCGCACTTTGTCTCACCAGTGCGGAGAGTTTAATACAATTTAAATATAATCTTAAGAAAGTGCTCAGGTAGTTTAGGCACGTCGAGAGGATGAGTGATGAAAGAATGGTGAGAAACATATATGAATCAAAGGTGAGCGGCAAGAGAGGAAGGGGGAGACCTCGGTTGACCTTCGAGAACACAGTAGCAATGATACTGGAGGAAGGTCACGTAAAAAGCATGAGGACCCCCCGGAGGGCATGTATGAAGAGGTTAATAACTGTGAACGAGGCGAAAGAGGTATACAGGGACCGTGGCGTTTAGCTCTTTTCTCTTTGACTACCCCGCTAGGGACAAAGCGTAAAGCTAAGAAATTAAGTAAGTATAATCTTTGGCTCAGAGTGAGAATCGAATCCACTACCAATCGCTCAGACACTGTTCCACTATTATACAACAGCCTCAAATAATTGTTTGCAATGTATTACATATGTTATAGTTTATTTTGAATAGAATATTATAATTTGCCTAAGAATTATTGACGCAAAATGGAAAATACGTATAGATAATAACATAAAAAACACAAATATAGACTAAATTAAATATTTTTTTTTATATTCACGCTGTATCCCGCACATAACAGGGTAGGGAGAGAGATCCTGACAACCGACGTGTTAAGACACTACGTTCTATTAAGATTTCCGTTGCCTAATTTCTGCCAAATTGAGGCATTACAATAATAACAATTAATTTCTATATGAAAATACTAAATTTCATATACATATTTCTTGTGTTAAGTGGGAATCGAACCCACAACCTGTCGCGTTGTCTCTACGCCACGACAGGCGTTAGAAAATATTTTTTAATCAAAGTTAAAAATACTGTAGGCAACCCAGAACTAGACTCTGTTTTTCCCGCAAAATGGAATATACGTGCATATAATAATACACAAATGCAGGCTAAAATTTTATTTTTAGTATTATGATTTTAACGAAAAAGAAAATCGATTTCAAATAAAATGCATTAAAAAAGTACAATTATTACGAATAACTCAAAAACTAAACACCAGATATTAACTAAGTTTAAGTGAAACCATATCAACAATCATATATAATAATATACCCATTACAAAATTAAGCCTAACACACAAAAAAATACAATCGAATTGAAAAGCTCCTTATTTTTTTAGTCAGTAAAAAATATAAACACAGACTAAACTAAATTATCTACAATTTGTTTCGATATTTTTTTTTAATAAAAATATTATAAGTCAATAAAAATTACACGATTGACCGCATAAATATTATTCATTGCCAATAATTGCGGCTCAGTTTAAAAAAAGAAATGCCAAAAGCGCGGGAAACGGATATATAGAATGTAGAACAAATATCCAAGAAATAATAATCGTCATATTGTAATATATTTTTTTATATTTTTACTAACAAGAAAGGTTACAGGTTCAATTCAACTGTATTTTTTATGTATGTTACCACACAACTCTTTACTTGGTGGATCAATTTTGATGATTCTTATCTTATATAGCTAGTGGTTCTGATGTGGTCCCATTTAAATTTAGTCAAGATCTTTTAAAGAAGGTTAAAAGTTCATAACAAAATTATTGACAGAGTAAGAACGAACGTAGTGTGTCTGTTCTAGGCGCTCAGAATTGAGACATTGCCCGAATATTTTAAATAAATAAATCAAAATATATCATAACGCCTGTCGTGGCGCAGAGGCACAAGCGTGTGACTGTAAACGCGACGGGTTGTGGGTTCGATTTCCACTCCAAGAAATGGAATTTTTCATTTCACAGCAGATACAGCGTGAAGCTGTGTAAAATATATCATTTAAATCAAAATATTTTAATTGTATAAATAAAAATATTTTTATTTAAGTATTTAAACTATGTACTTTCATTTCCATGATGTGACCTTTAAGATTTTAATCTATGAAGACCCGTAAAAAACAAACGTATCATTCATTTTTCACCTACAATACTCTTATAAAATGGATATTATTTTTTAATTTTGTATCGTACGTTAAAAACAGAGGAAACCTATTCTTTGCCTAAACACAAAATTAATGACAAATAATTCCAAACGCCTGTCGTGGCACAGAGGCACAAGTGTGCAACTGTAAACGCGACAGGTTGTGGGTTCGATTCTCACTGCGGAAAATGTAAAAATTTAGTATTTTAATTTCCTGAGTTTAGTAACAAAGCAAAGCGCGGCGTTGAGTTCCGCCACTCAGCACGCGTCGATTCGGCGGAAAGTGGGGAACGGAGCATCTTAACACTAGGTTCTCAGGTTCTCTCTGCCTACCCTGCTATATGCGGGATGCAGTACCCCGCAATACAACTAAAAAAAAATCAAAATATTACTTAATCTCTCTACAACTGACGTGCCATAGATTTTTAATCTAAATTTTTATTTTGAACAATTTTTTTTATTTATACGAAAAAGGAACTTAAAACTTACTCTTCGTCCAAACACAAAATTAAAAGTCAAAATATTATTTAATTCATCATCATCGAAAAGAGAAACGTATGGCATAAATTTTTGAATAAATTTCTTGTTGTTTTTGTATTTTACAATAAAGCCAGAGAACCTACTCTCCGCCTAAGCAATAATTTAAAAAAAAGATAAAAATATTATTTCATCTGGCAACATATTATTTAATGTGTAAAAAAGACCACGTGTCAATGATTTTTAAATTATATTTCTTTTCAAAAAGATTTTTTTATTTATGTATTATAACGACAGATGTAGAGAAACCCTACTTTCTGCCTAAATTCAAAATTAAATAAAAGTGAAAATATTTTTTAATCCGCTAACATTGATTTTTAAAAAATAATTTCCTTTTTTGCATTTCACAAAAAGCCAAAAAAACTTACTCTGCGCCTAAACACAAAATTAAAAAAAAAAACTTCAAAATATTATTTAATCTGTCAAGAACGGCAAGAGACAAGTGTGCCATTGATTTTTCATTTGCATTCCTCTTGAGACGGCGATACAGTTTTGGCGGGTGTGCGAGGGAGACGGAATTATTATTATAAATGGGGGAGCGGCGAGGTGGTACGGAGTACGATTTGAGTTTTAGAAAAAAAATTAACGTTTAATTTTTTTTAAATATTACTCAATAGATACTTATATTATGGAGAAATTAGGCAGAATCTTTATAAATTTCAGTCTATGTGTTCTTCTAATGTATAAGCTATGTATGTCTAGTTACGTTCAGTAGTTTTTGCGTAACAAACATTCTTACATACTTTCGCATTTATAATACTAGTAGGATATTTCTTTTTCTAACGCCTGTCATGTCTTGAGGCACAAGCGTGCGACTGTAAGCGCGACAGGTTGTGGGTTCGATTCCCACTCCATGATTTTTTTTTTCATTTCCTGGGTTTGGTAACAAGTCAAAGCGCTGCGTTGTTCCGCCACTCAGCACGCAATGCCTCAATTCGGCGGAAAGTTGGGAACGGAGTGACTTAACACTAGGTTCCCTCTGCCTACCGTGCTATATGCGGGATACAGCGTGAAGCTATGCATGTATGTATGTACTCGTATTTCTTTTTCTAGAGACTATCGTGCCGTAGTAGGACAGCGACTGGCTGTAAACATGATAGTAGTTCAAGGTTCGATCCCATTCGGGAAAATTATTATAAAAAAAAAATTTTAAAACCCTATACCCACTCATAAAATAAAGTGAAATATTAACAACCATCCATTCTCTTAGACTTACATAATATTAATATTTGAATATTACTTTAGTTAGCAATTCAAAAATATCTAAAAAAAAATTAGTAACTTTGATACACTTTTTGGACTTTTATTGGCTTTACCTCTATCTATACATTAATGTAAGTAAATCTTATAACGAATTCTCGTCATTCGATATGTTTCAAAATTGGCACTTATGTCCGGATATTTTGAAAATATAATATTGACATAGCAGTGTTCTTGCTAGGACGACTAAGATAATCCGAAAATTAAAGTTTCTTTTAGTTCCTTTCCATGACTAATATGTAGGAAGAAACTCCCCCGCGAGGCCCGGCACCCGCCCGGTGAATCCATGGATTGCTAAGGAAATTCTTCTCATAGTAGCACGCAATGTCTCTAATTCGATAAAACGGCGGACGGAGTGTCTTAGCACTGTTCTCTCATACTACCCTGCCATGAGGGATAAAGCGTGAAGGTAATTTTTCATGGCAAGGGTCATAAAGTGCTCGCAAACGAAGTTACGGGGGACAATCATAGTGCCATTAAGATGGTCCTAAACACGCATTGGTTATAGGTTCGAATTGTAATAAAGAAAATTGTTTCACCAATATGATTGTACTGTGCGGCGTTAAGTTCCGCTAGACGCTACACAAAGTTATTGAAAATTGACAGATGTAGAATAGATACAGAAGTTAACTTCCGACTGCCTACATATAAAAAAAAAACTTTTATTCTAAAGATTGATTTTAAACTTTAATTAAAATATTTTATTCAAGTAGTAATTTGAAATACGCCTGTCGTGCGTGAAGTCACTATTGTCAAGACACTCCATTCTCCAATATCTATCCAAAATTTATAACATTACATATTGATAGGCGTAACACAACACCGTTATTTATCTTCCCAGAGCAAAGAACTAAACATCGAACCCACAACCAATCGCATTTACAAACACTGTCTCATGTCTACATAAAATAATTTAAAAAAAAAACTATATTAAATGATAATTAACATTTTTTTTTTAGCTTCACGCTGTATCCCGCACATAGCAGAGTAGGCAAAGGGAACCAGACAACCTAATGTTACGACACTCCATTCTATAAGCATATCCGTTCCCAACTTACCATTGAATTGAGGCAATGCGTGCTGAGTGGCGGAATTCAACGCCGCGTTTTGCTTTGTTACCATATTTTTTTGTAGCTGCGCACTGTATCCGACGTGAGAACCGACGTCTTAAGACACTGTTCTTTTTACATTTCCGTTCCGCACTTTCCACCGAACTGAGGCAATGCATGCTGAGTGGCGGAACTCAACGCCGCGCTTTGCCTTATCACCATATATTTCCCATAAGAATATCATCAAAATATCACAAAAACCATAGTATTTACCATATAAAATCTGCAAATACCATGGTAAGACACCCCTGCAATGTACCGAGCGGGGGGTGGCTCACCCGCGACCCCTCGCTAAATATAGGTTACAGAACGTATTTTAACCTTTAGAAATAATATAAACCGTTGTGGCTCAGTATTTAAATATTAACACGGTGGTTTCGGGTTCATTTCACGGAGGAAAGGTTAGTTCCGTTTTTTTCAATGATAGTTTTACTTTTTTAATCCTTATGAAATATTATAAGCAGGTGGCACAGTGACTATAACTAACTTTTACAGTCATGGTTGTAGGTTCGAAGCTTAATCGAAATGATATTAATTTTTAATTTATTTTCATACAAAGAGAGGTCAAATGAGGCCATAGTTGGGCAGTAGGATTGCGTCTGACGGTAATAATGGGTTTGATTCCCGATTTATGAGTGAAATAAAAAAAAGAAGTACTGAATAGAAGTCAGAGGGACCTTATTTGACGTTTCAAAACACAGAATCAATGATATTGGAGGAAGGTCAAGTAGAATGAGCAAGCCAGAGGAACCACCGGATGGATACCAGCATGTATGAAGGGATTAATAACTGTAGATGAGGCGAAAGAATTATGCAAGGACCGCAGCGTTTAATTCCGTTCTCTCTGATGACCCCGCTAGGGATAAACCGAGAAGCTAAGTAAGTATCATAATTTTTTTGTTTACCGAATAATTGGGTGAACCAATTTTAATGATTCTTTTTTATATGATAGCTAGTTTAGCAATCAAATTTGGTTAAAATCTGATGTATAGTTTTTGAGTTATTTGTAACAATTGTACTTATTAATACATTCCTTAAAAGTTTTCCTTTATTGTCAAAAACGTAATTGTCATATAAACAGAGATTGTAGTCTATGTGTTAACGTCAGTCGTGTATTGAGGCACAAGCGTGCTACTGTAAACGTGGTGGTTGTGAGTTTGATTTCCACTTCAAGAAAAAGAATTTTTCATTTCCTGGGTTTGGTAAAAAGGCAAAGCGCGGCGTTGAGTTCCACCACTCAGTAAGCAATGCTTCAATTTGGCCGAAAGTGGGGAACGGAGTGTCTTAACAGTAGGTTCCCTGTTCCTACCCTGTTATATGCGGCATACAGCGTGAAGCTATGTATGTATGTATGTGTTATTCTAATATAAGCTATATTACTTTAAAGTTTTATCAAGATCCGTTCAGTAGTTTTTGCATGAAAGAGTAACAAACATCCATGCTCACAAACTTTCGCATATATAATATTAGAAGGATAACGATCTTTGTTGTGTAATAGTCACGTTCCTAGGACACTTATTAAGATTTAATATTAAAATATTTAACCATAGTTGAGTAGATGCCATAAAGGAAAGGTAATAATTTAATTGTAAACTATATTCATTAGAAATCGAACCAACTATCCCCGCTTTTATAATCTAATACATACATACATACATACATAGCTTCACGCTGTATCCCGCATATAGCAGGGTAGGCAGAGGGAACCTAGTGTTAAGACACTCCGTTCCCCACTTTCCACAGAATTGAGGCATTGCGTGCATTATAATCTAATCCTAACAACATATAAGCTATAATTTATACAAATTTTGTATCATAAAATCCTTGTCATGTTTTTAACTTGAACAATGAACCTAGAGTTTCCCGCTCTCATTTATTTGAATAGCGCAACTAAGCGCCATAATTTGTCTTACTAACAGTCCTAAATTTCACATACATTGAAATATATATATATATTTTTTATCTTTATTAAAGGATTTGTCACAAAAGAAGTAACATGTCCTATTATAACTACTTTACATACAACAAGTATTCCAAAAACTTAACCTCTGAGATAATCTATATATTGATACGTAAAGCAAAATCTTTGGGACTTCTTTTTACAAAAATTATGCAGGCGGAGGAGCATGAAATTTGGCACACTTATAGTTTATATGGAGAAGGAAAGCAGAGAGCTAATATTTTTTTTAAATAGTGCACAAAATGTATATTAAATTAACAAAATAAATATTACACATACTAACATAGTTTCACATCCATGTTTATGTAAAGTGACATATACATTGCTAAAGACAACGCGTTGTTAACGCGTCAACGGGGACACTAGTTTTACATACATCTATAAACATAAACACATTGAAATCTTAAAATTTATCATATAAAGCATGTAACTTTTTTAACTATCCCCAACATACCACACATACAAGCGTAGATAACAAGAATCTAGTGAGAAAACACTCCGTTTTCAACTCTCCTTGTAGCTTAGACAGCGGAACTAAACGTCGCATATCATCTTACCACCCTTCAAGCACACATAATAATAATTACTGGCTCACTCGGCTCTGTACGGATGTCATAGACCGTCATTTGACATTTGAGGTATCCTGAAGGGTTGTTTGGAACACGTATATTATAACTTTCTCTTTAGAATATATTATACTTAAGTATATATTTTTTAATAATTATCTTCACGCTGTATCCCGCACATAGCAGGGTAGGCAGAGAGAACCTGAGAACCGACGTGTTAGGACGCTCCTTTCTCTACCATACCCCAATTTTCGCCATAATTGAGGCATTGCATGCTGAGTGGCAGAATTCAACGCCGCGCTTTGCCTTGATACCATATCCAGAAAATATAAATACCTAATTTCCTGTAGAGGGAATCGAACCCACAACCTGTCGCGTTTACAGTCGCACGCTTGTGTCTCTGCGCCACGACAGGCGTTAATAAGTAATAAGTTAACATAAAAAATAACAAAGCACAAGCACCTTTAAATTACAGCCAGTAAGCAACAAGTGCCAAGAAAAGAGAATTCGAAACATTACGTGTTGATTGGCGGAACATAACGCTGCAATTTGTTGTTCATACGTACATACATAGCTTTACGCGGTATCCCGCATATAACAGGGTAGGCAGAGGGAACCTACTGTTAAGACTCTCCATTCCCCACTTTCCGCCGAATTGAGGCATTGCGTGCTGAGTGGCGGAACTCAACGCCGCGCTTTGCATTGTTACCAAACCCAGGAAATGAAAAATTCCTCCGAATGAAAATCGAATCGACAACTATTCGCGTTTACAAACAAACAAACGGTAGAAAATACAAGAAAAGAGAAAAAACAGAAATTCCTAACACATTATTTTGGCCATGAAGAGATAACCCAACAATTTTTATGCGTTAGTCTTAGTACGGTAACAAAAAACTTATATACCGTTAGGTTGGCTTGCTTTCACTTACTTTTGTCATGTTCTACTGGCTACGGTTCATATGTGGGTATAATGTTAGTGACCTCCACGCGGAGAGAGCGGAGAGTTTTGATTGTGACATTTTAGTGACTTAATGATTTTATGAGGCCAAGGTATACAGACTCATTTTCACTAAGCTCATTGCAACGCGACAGGTTGTGGTTTTGATTCCCACTCCAGGAGATGTAAAAGTTTAGTATTTTCATTTCCTGGGTTTGATAACAAGGCAAAGCGCGGCATTGAGTTCCACCACTCAGTAGCAATGCCTCAATTCGGTAGAAAGTGGAGAACGGAAATGTTAATATAACGGAGTGTCTTAACACGTTGGTTCTTAGGTTCCCTCTGTCTACCCTGCTATATGCGGGATACAGCGTGAAGTTAAAAAAAAACTAATTCATTATTATGTAAATATATTTACTTTGTTCACTATTTCCCCATATAAACTTTAACTATGCCAAATTTCATACTTCTCCGTCTGTGTTAATTAAAATTTTAACCAAAAAAAAAAAAAACAATCGAATTCGCATAAAATGCACTATAAAGTATAATTATTACGAATAACTCAAAAACTACTCGTCAGATCTAACTAAATTTAAATCATCAGAAGCACTAGCAATCAAATAAATAAAAGAATCATCAACATTGAATCATTCAGTAAAAAATTATGCGGTAACACACAAAAAAATATAGTCGATTCGAGTATCCTCCTTTTTTGAAGTCGGTTAGCAAGTCTTTCTTCACTTCTTCTCCATATAAACTTTAACTATGCCAAATTTTATACTTCCGTCTGCATAATTTTCGTAGAAATGGGTCCAAAGTTTTGACCTTTACGAATTACAAAAATACACATTTTTTTTTATAAATGTAGGCTAACGAGAAGAGAGTAGACTAATAAAATTTTATAACACAAAATAGTTGCGATTTGAGGCCATTATGACTGCGTTTGACTGTAAACGCGGTTATGGGTTCGATTCTTACTTAAAGAAATATATATATATATATTTTATAGCTTCACGCAGTAACCCGCATAGAGCAGGGTAAGGAGAGGGAACCTGAGAATCTAGTGTAAAGACACTCCGTTCCCCACTTTCCGCCGAATTGAGGCATTGCGTACTGAGTGGCGGAACTCAACGCTGCGCTTTGCCTTGTTAACAAACCCAGGAAATGAAAATTTTACGTTTCCTGGAGTGGGCATCGAACCCACAACATGTTGCGTTTACAGTCGCACGCTTGTGGCTCTGCGCCACGGCAGGCGTTGTAAGGGAATAATATTTTAATTATTTACATTTTCCCCGCTCTGGTATTGTGAAGCGCGGCGTTAAGTCCTGCTAGATAACAGACAACGTTTCGAACTTGGCCAGAGGGATGAGAACGGAGTAAAAGTGTAAAGCTATTTGATAATAATTACGTTCTGACATTATTCTTATAACTTTCATAAATGTCTCATATTCTTGTCGTAAGTGAAAAAAACTTGAGGAAAGGACCATGTATTTTTATTTTTTTTGTCTATGTATGAAGAACGTTGAATATCTAGAGAACGGAGTGTCTTGACACTAGCTATTTGAATATGCTGCTATGCGTAAAAATCGCGAAGCGAAACATAATAGAAAAAAATTAAACATTTGATCTCACAACCTTACCAAAAAATATCAACACCACCAATTAACCTCAAAACTATACACAAATAGAAGCAGTCAAAATCCCAAACCTAACCTAGCCCAAATAAAAAAAAACGAAAAACCCACCATCCAAATCAAGAAAAAAAAATAAAAAAAAAAAAAAGGAAAAACGTCAAGAAAACGTCAAAACCATTACATATTTCAAATGATTTCGATCAGAGCTCGGGCAGACGACACTCCAGTCGAGTCGGGCTCGACTATAGTCTTTACTTATATACATAGGACCAGTTCTCAACGAGCTCTGTTACATTCCCCGCCCGCGTACATTCAGTTTTCACGTTATGGATGCGAAGGGGTGAGGTGGGTCTAGTTTTGTTGGACGGTTTGAACGTAGTCGCAGCTAGGTAGGTTGGGGTGGGAGCGTACTGTCGCCTCCAATGGCAAAGTGCACCTGTTTTAGTTTTATTTATTTGTATCTTGGTTTTGTGGATGATAATGTGGAACTGGAATGATAATTATATAAGTGAAAAGAAGGATAATTGTATTGAATTTCGATTTTATGAGAATATAAATTACAATTTTAGAAAAAGTATAAAAAAATGTGAAAATTCATGACTTTGGAAACCGTACAAAGCGTTTTGACCATCAAGCGCGGGTTCAAATCCCGCTACGTTCAATTTTTTTTATGTCATTTCAAAAAATGACTATCCTATTCTAAGTGTGTAATTAACACTTTAAAAATAGACGCGAACTATATTATAATATGATAAAAAAAAAACGATTTATTATTATTTAATCATTATATTATCAAAAAAAAACACTTCTTTCCCCATCAATAAAAATTAAAAAAAAAAGCCAAATCACTCAAAAAATTAGGCACAATACCACAAAACCTAAATATACTCAATTAAAAAAAAAACCATCCACACTAATGAAACACCACAAAACACTTCTCTACACAACGCTACACTATACATACATACACATATACATTCACCTACATTTATTTGCACTCACACAGGCGCAGCAACAGTTTATAGCTCGCACACACACACAGAACGCACACAGACGTAAAACGGATAATTCGCGTTACCGTCGTCGTGTTTTAGCTATTTTTTTTTCTTAAAATACTTTATTTTGTGTTAAAATGGTATCACTGAATGAGGTTAGAGCCGTATATGGATTAATATTATAAATAAAAAAAGAAGGTTTAAGAGATTTAGTATTTTCATTTCTTGGGTTTGGTAACAAGGCAAAGCGCGGCGTTGAGTTACGCCACTCAGCACGCAATGCCTCAATTCGGGGGAAAGTGGGGAACGGAAATAATAAAATAGAACGGAATATCTTAACACGTCGGTTCTAAGACTCTCTCTACCTACCCTGCTATGCAGGATACAGGGTGAAGATATAAAAAAACAAACAAACCTTAAGAGTTATCATCATAGAAATGTAGGCGGAGAGAACGTAGTAAGAAAGTAAAAACACTCAGTTCTTCGCAGATTAGCGGCGGAAGTCAATTTTAAGGACAGCCTACTTAAGCGGAGATATTAATATAATTTTAATGTAATCCCCCGAATAGGAATCGAATCCACAACCACTCGCGTTTGCAGTCAGTCGCTGTCCCACACTACGATGATTCCTATATAATTGTAGTGAAATCGAGAAACTGCGTGTTTTGCGGAATTAAACATCGCGTTATTGTTACTAGGTTATATAAGGATTCCCTCGAGTGGGGATCGAACCCACAACCCAATGTTCACAGTTAGACGGTGTTCCACTCTGCCATAATATATAATAAGTTAACTTAACCACACAAATCTTCGTTATAGTTAATGTAAATTAAATTATACATATATATATTTTTTGTCTGCACATAGCAGGGTAGGGAGTGGGAACCAGAGAACCTAGTGTTAAGACACTCCGTTCTACTAACATCTTCATTACCCACTTTCCGCATAGAGGCATTGCGTGCTGAGTGGCGGAGCTCAACGCCGCGCTTTACCTTACCAGATCGATATTATTAACTCTTGTATATAATTTAACAATTAATATTTTGACAATAAAGAAAACCTTAAACAAATTGTATTAAAAAGTAACATTATTTAGAAGAACTCAAAACGTACTCATCAGATTCAACCAGTAGAAAGTTTTACCATATAAAAAAAGTTGAATTGGGAACCTCCTTGTTTTAATATCGGTTAAAGACTTCTATATACGTATATATATATTTAAAATAACTAGTGTCCCCGTTGACGCGTTAACAACGCTTTGTCTTTAGCAATATATATGTCACGTTATATAAACATGTTATAAAACAATATTATCATTCTGCACTCCTTCCGTCCGCGTAATTTTCGTAAAAAGGGATCCAAAGTTTTTGCTTCACGTATTTATATATATATAATAAGCAGCTAGATTCGATCCTATAACCTTCGCGTGATCGAGACGAATCGAACACGTCGTTTGTCAATACCCCTTCACCAATTTTCGTTATACATAGATAGGCAAATGAACACACATTTAATTACATACTTACAAAATTATTTTAAACATTATTAGAGGCCATAGAAGCGCAGTGGTTGCGGATTCAATTCCCACTTAGGGGACTTTTTTAACTTTTTTTTTACTTCACGCTGTAACCCGCACATAGCAGGGTCGGCTGAAGGAACCTGAGAAGCTGGTGTTAAGTCACTCCGTTCTCTTTTAACATTTAACGATTAACGTTCGCCACTCAATGCGAATTATAACGATTTCTAGCGAAAAATGGAGAAAGTAGTGTTCTCTCTGCCTTCTCTGACATGCGACATAAAGCGAGAAGCTGAGAGATACTCATAAACTAAATGATATTTCATTATTTAAAACTATAACATGAAACCTTATTTATTCTTTATTATACATTACTAACGTCTATACAACCTATTCATAATAACTTAAATACTTTAATTTTAATATACGCAGGCGAATTTTCAAACACAGACGACAAGAAGGTTAAAACAGCGTTGCAAGATACACTGATTAATATTATGTATGTATGTTTATCATCACATAACTCAGACAATTTACGGAATGCACATAGAGACCTTAGGAAGAGATCGCTCCGTTTCATCTCAAACCATTCGTTCGTGCTGAGTGACAAAATCTTATTCTTCGATTAACTTATATCTACATTATACATTCCTTACAACTAATTATAAAAAAAAATACAAAGGTTGAATATTCTGACTCCTTTAACAGACATATAAATTAAAAAAAAACAAAAGTCAACTGACCTGTCAACAGGAGGCGGCAAAGGCGCCATCATGTGCGGATGCGGCGGCATCGGCGGATGTGGCGGGTGGGGGTGGAACGGGGAGCCGGGGGGAGCGAACCCTGGTCCCGGGAAATGGCCCTGCTGGGGGCCGGGGGGGAAGCCACCCCCCGAGCCTGGCCTGGCCGAGGGGCTGCCGAAGGGACCGGCCGCGGCGTACGGGCCTGCGAAGCCAGGTCCTGGGCCTGGCGTGGAGGGCGCCGGAGAGGCGGCGAAGGCGGGGCCCGCTGGGGAGCCGGCTGGTGGCGCGAACGCCGGGAACGGGGGCTCGCTCGACTTCCAGGCGGCCGGGACTCCGCCCCCCGCCTCGTCCAGCGCGGGCACGCGCCTTTGTAGGCCCACCGACATCTGGGATGGGAATTTTAATTCAGATATAGTGTATACCTGCTTGTACCTGCTTAATAAGAGGTCTTTTTTTTACTTTCAACCTATTTAAAAAAATGCGTGTAGGTTTGCAGTATCAAGCTTCACACTTAGACCACATTACAAAAACGATGGTACATATTTTAAATATACTTATTAAATATAAACAGTAGACATGGGCGTTTTCGCCGTAACGGTTACACATCAGATATGAAGTTTTCATATCCGATATCATACTCGTTTTCAGATATCGAGTTTGTGTTGCGATAGTTCTAGTTATAATTTAGTTTTCGTTACAATTTAATTGTTATATCTCATCGTCGAGTTGTCGTTACGTTTTGTGTGTAGTTATTTGATATCGGATATGATCATTTAGATATCGATATGATATAATATAAGAGTCAGAACCGTTTTTAGTTACGTTTTGATATATCGGTCTCATCCCTAATAAACAGTAACAAGATCCAATAGGAAATAAATCGATACTGGAAATAATCGATATTACCAATAACCTTTATCTATAAGTTTATATAAAACGCATGCATTACCGAGTGACGGACAGTCAACGTACACACATTTCTACTGTACATAGAAATACAACATTTGACACTACAACAGTGTTTTTTGAAAGTTGTAAGGTTATTTAAATTATTAATGATTTCACTTATAGTTTCAAGTCTATCCACATAGTAAAGTCATAGAAAACCTAGTGTAAGCAGCTGCATTCTTCACTTTTCACGTGAAATTAAGCAATTGCGTATCGAGTTGCGGAACTCAACGCCGCGTTCTCTCTAATTAGCATATTTGTTTATATATAAACATGACGTGACCGAACGCGTGACCTCCGCCTTATTAAACAGGGCCAATTAAATGCAGTATCAACAATTATCATTGGCAGTTAACGGTTGAATTCTTACAACCGCACTCAGAGTCTTCAATTAGCGTTTAAGTACTAACATGAAGTCGATTTAACTATACTAGAGTCCCCGTTGACGCGTTAACAACGCGTTGTCTTAAGGTGCAATTTATACAGCAATATATGTATATGTCACTTTACATAAACATGGATGTCAAACCATGGTAGTGTGTGTAACATTTATTTTGTTAATTTAATATACTTTTTATGCATTATTTTTAAAAAATGTTATTATTCTGCACTCCTTCTCTATATAAACTATAAGTGTGCCAAGTTTCATGCTCCTCCGTCCGCGTAATTTTCGTAAAAAGGGATCCAAAGTTTTTGCTTCACGTGTTTATATATAGATTTTTAGCGTCATATTGTATCCCACATATAGCAGGGTAGGCAGAGGGAACCAGAGAACCTAGTGTTAAAACACTCCGTTCTCTTTTTAACATTTTTCTTTTCCTCACTTTCCGCCGAATTGAGGCATTAACTATATAATGTTAATTAAGTCTCTCCTTTCAGCTTCACGCTTTATCCCGCACTATGGACATTGCGTGATGCAAAGTGTAGTTGAAGAAATGAATATAATTTAAACATAATTATGTACTCGAGTGGGAATCGAATCCACAATCACTCCCGTTTACAGTCACCGTTGCACTGCACCTGTTATTATTTATTTATTTTTTTAACTTCACGCTGTATCCCGCATATAGCAGGGTAGGCAGAGGGAACCTGAGAACCTAGTGTTACAACGATTCTCTCCACTTACAACTTTTACAATTAACACTCCGTTCTCTTACAACGATTCCGTTCCCCACTTTCCGCCAAATTGAGGCATTGCGTGTTGAGTGGCGGAACTCAACGCCGCGCTTTGCCTTGTTACCAAACCCAGGAAATGAAAATACTAACATTTCCTGGAGTGGGAATCGAACCCACAACCTGTTGTGTTTACAGTCGTACGCTTGTCCCTCTGCGCCAGGACGTTTTAAAGTAATGGCAGTACCACTACTATCTTTGCCTGTTTTCTTTTATTATTTCAATATAATTGCTTTGTATATATACATAGATATATTATATTTTTATTCAAACATTCCATATAGCAGAGAAATCAAAAAGAAACTAGTGTTGAGACACTCCGTTTTGTTGCAGGGGGACAACAAATATTTCTTACGCGGTTATTTTAAAATATAATATAGCATAACTAAAAATAATTATAATAAAATAATTTTCCAAATGGAAATCGAACCCACAACCGTCCCATACAGTCAGACCCTATTCCACTGTGCCATTATGGCGTCATATTCATATATAAATTATATATTGGCAATACTACACGCAACTACGCTCTCACAGACTGCATAGAGTAGGTTATGAACAGAGCTTACACAGTCTTTATTTATTAGAGGTCAATATTATTATGAAATATTAAAAAAAAAACAAATTTATACTTTTTCGGGTATTCAGAGAGAACCTTGTGTCAAGACACCCAGTTCGCCGATTTTTGACAAATTCGAGAAATTAGGAGCATGGAATATTTATTTGTTTTTATGGTTTACTTTGGGCATATGGTCCTTATGTTTCATTATTTATTGTAATTATTACCATTGCGTTCTAAAAGAAATATTTGTTAATTGTGAGTGTCACGTATTAAAAAAATGAATTCTAAACAGTTGTTGTACAACATTATTACGTACGCAACGTTTCGATTTTACAAGAAACATCAGACGACACGTGAGAAACAAAAGCTTCTCACTTATTAATTCTTCTCATTTGTTTATTCGATTATTTTTCCTAAAATAATACGTCGGGATTTATAATAAGTAATTTAATAATTAACAAAAATAAAAAATACATAATTCAGTGCAACAACGTAAAAACTTTTACGTAGTAGAAAATATCAATGCGATTCAAAACAGAGAGAACAAATCCGAGCTATGCCGCGATGGAGTTACTCTTGATACATTTTAATGTCACGGTTTTTCTTACACAGTCAGAGAGAATATAGTGTTAAAACACTCCATCTTCCACTATACTCTCGAATTCAATTATTAGTCCTACCACAACGAATAAATAATAATAATTTAAATGTGATAACGCCTGTCGTGGTGCAAAGGCACAAGCATGCGACTGTAAGCGCGACAGGTTGTGGGTTCGATTTCCACTCCAGCAAATGGAATTTTTCATTTTTGGGTTTGGTAACAAGGCAAAGGCGGCGTTTAGTTCCGCTATTCGGCACGCAATGCCCCGGAATTCGGCGGAAACGGAGTGTCTTAACACTAGGTTCCTTCTGCCTACCCTGCTATATGCGGGATACAGCATGAAGCTATGTATGTATGTACGAGTATGTAAGTATGCATGTATGTAATTTAAATATGATCATTACTCCCAGTGTTAATTGAACTTATAACCAATCACGTTTACAATCACACTCTGTTCCACTACGCCACAACCTCACACTTAATACATTTAGGCTTAATCAAAGAAACCCTCGGAACCACACATAAAAGACAAATCGACTTATCACGCAGATAACGTATCCCTAATCTCAACGATCGCAGTTAGTTTCCGTTTCATTTCTAATGAAAGACAGAAGCGCGATAGCCAATTGATTTTAATAAAAAATAAGGGTTCGCAGTAAAAAATACACTTCATACATACATAGTTTCACGCTGTATCTCGCAAATAGCTGGGTAGGCAGAGGGAAACTAGTGTTAAGACACTCCGTTCCCCACTTTCCACCGAATTGAGGCATTGCGTGCTGAGTGGCCGAACTCAACGCCGCGCTTTGCCTTGTTACCAAACCTACCAAATGAAAAATTCCATTTCCTGAAGTGGGAATCGAACCCACAACCTGTCGCGTTTACAGTTGCACGTTTGTGCCTCTGCGCCACGACAGGCGTTAAAATACAATTCAATTACTTCGAGTTATTGATAAATTTGTATGTTATCTATATAATTTTTAACCAAATTAAAAAAAGGTATACTCATTTTGACTGTTTTTTTTTTATGTGTTAGCGCGTTTTTTTTTACTGAGGAAACCAATTTTGATGATTCTATTATATGATTTTATATGATAACTAGTGCGTCTGATCTCTGATTCTGTGATCAAATTTAATTTTAGTTAAGATCTGACGAATAGTTTCCTAGTTATTTGTAATGATTTTACTTTTTAGTGTTTGTATTTAAAAAAGATATCTAAAATCAAATGTAATAACTGTTATATTAACAGTCAAATATCTTAAATTATTACCATTAGCAAATTTAATATTATACATATTGTAGATATTATTTTTAATCACTTTAAATCTCTCTCTCAAAAAACTCTCATTATACACTCATCATAGTAACATCGCGTTTAGAATTCAACAAGATCATTGATATAAAAAAAAAAAACATACAATATAAAAACAAAATATATACCACCAGTAAATAGGTATAAACTTAATGAGACCATCGAGGCAATAAGACAGCATCCGACTGTAAATACGGTGACTGTAGGTTCAATCCCACTTGGATAAATTTATTTAATCATCGCGACACCACAGTGTTCAATGCGAAATAAAAAGACGAAACGAAAATAACTGGCTTGCTTTCTATGAGAGAGAGAGAGAGAGAGTGAATACAACTATAGCAAAAAGTGTCGTTACAACTTTTGGTCTTAATTTTTTTTTCGTTCTTCTTCGTTCCAAAAAAATGAGAAACAGCTCTTAAAATAAACCTAGCATGTACATTTTTATGAAAAAAGTGAGTTTTTTTCTAAACTTGACCCTCAAGCGATTTCTTACTAGCTCTAAGGTTAAATTTACTATGCAAAAACTAATAAACGTAACTAGGGGTGACCTTATAAATATAGTTAAGACGACTTTTTTAATTTCATATTTAGAGACACGTGTTAGTCGCAAAAAGTGATATTGAACTTTTTAATACACTTCAAAATTGACTTGACTGACTTGGTTGACTGTAGAGTTCTCTTTCAGGGATAAGTCCACCTTAGTAAAATAAAAAAATGTATTTACTTTTTCTCATGTATTTTAAGTACAATAAAGAATATAACAACAAAAACAATAACAAAATAGGAGGAGGTTATTAATTTAACTATATATCATTTATATTATGTACTATTTCATAAACGCCTGTCGTACCGCAGAGCCACAAGTGTGCACCTGTAAACGCGACAAGTTGTGGGTTCGATTCCCACTCCAGGAAATGGATTTTTTCATTTCATGGGTTTGGTAAAAAGGCAAAGCGCGGCGTTGAGTTCCGCCATTTAGCATGCAATATCTCAATGCGGCGGAAAGTGAGGAACGGTCACTCCGTTAACTTAACACTATGTTTCCTCTGCCTACCCTATATGTGGGATACAGTGTGAAGCTTTGTATGTATATAAGTATGCAAAATAGGAAGAGGTTATAAATTGAAATGTATTTTATTACATGTATTATTGCATAGTATTTTACTGGGTGAACCCATTTGATGATTCTTTTTTATATGATAGCTAGAGCTCTTGATGTGATACTATTGAAGTTTAGTTAAGATCTCATATGTTTCAGCTGTTCGTAATACTTGCACTATATAGTGCGTTTTCTCTGAAGTCAGTATTCTAGAATCTAGATTGTTAAAATCATAATTATTAAAATTTTAATATTTTATAAGTAGAATTATATGGCATTTTAAAATACTTTTTTAGTGCATTTAAGATTAATAAAAAAAAGCAACAACTTCTCTACATTTAGTATTGATATATACATACATAACATACACTCATAGACTTTTAACTTCGAAACGAAACCAAAAAATTGAAAATACAAAAGCAATACCTCAATTTAAAAAATCTAATAACCATTAAAACCATCCCAACAAACAGTCCAAACTCAAAAAAAAAAAAAAAAAAAAAAAAAAGAAGCTTCTGTCCATACTATAATCTATGATAAGAAAATTTCACGTAGCCATGTTGTGCAACGCATAGAAATAGAATACAGCGCGCGATCAACTACACTATGAACTTATAGACTAGCAGTATATGTTTTTTTATTTATTTATAATAAAGGGGCTGGTAACAAGGCAAAGCGCGGCGTTGAGTTCCGCCACTCAGCACGCAATGCCTCAATTCGTCGGAAAGTGGGGAACGGAGTGTCTTAACACTAGGTTCTCAGGTTCTCTCTGCCTACCCTGCTATATGCGGGATACAGCGTGCAGATAAAAAAATACCCATAAGGTTATTGTCTGTCAACTGTCAATGGTTATGGGTTCGATTCCTACTCGGGGGATTCATTATATTTAAATATTTCTATATCTCCGCTCTGGCAAGACAGCGCAGCGTTAAGCTCCGCCACTTAATACGGGCGGAAAGTAGCGAACGGAGGATTATTAGGACACAATAGGATTTTTCTGAATTAATACATCTTTTTTCTGTTAATCAGCTATAAACGCGATCGGTTGCAGGTCGGTTTCGATTTCCATTCGGGATCATGATTACATTTTAATTGCGCCAAGATGATCTCGCCTATATTTTTACTTATTTGTTTAATCTTTCATTTTTTTTTATGAAAAGCATAAGCGCGGCGTTGAGTTCCGCCGCTCAGCACGCGATGCCTCAATTCGTCGGAAAGTGGGGAACGGAGTGTCTCAACAGTAGGTTTCAGGTTCCCTCTGCCTACCCTTATATACAAATAAAGAAATAACAATAATAATATACATGAGTCCATACTAACGCAGTGAGACAGTCTCCAAACATCAACGTAATGATTGTGTGTGATTAGTATTACTGGTAAGACAAAACGCGGCGTTGAGTTACGTTACATAACAAATTATATGTGGCATTTGTTGGCATGAAAGGTGAAGAACGGAGTGAACGGAACGGACACTGGGTTCTCTTCATCTACACTGCTCCTACACAAAAAAAAGCGTGAAACTAAAATAAACCTAAAAGGCGAACCAACTAAAATTGCGTTGAAACTTAACAATTGCGCTATGATTTTTTTACTAAAATTAATCAGTATATTAATAATAATTAAAAAAATCATATATTGATAATTGAAGTAAAGTCTTACCACTTCTTTTTACGAAAATCATGCATACGGAGTATGAAATTTGGCATACTTGAAGTTTATATGGAGAAGAAGTGCATTAAAACAACATTTTTTTAATAATAATTATTAGATATATTAGAAATGTATTAAATAAATTTTACACGCACTACGTTTGTATAGAGAAACAAATAGGTTGCTATGACAACGAACATTTTATGCGTCAACGTCAACTCATTGCAAATTTAGATTGATTTCATAATAAAATTTGAAAGGTTTTTTTAACAGGAAAACTCAAAAACTACTAAACCTAACTCCAAGTGTATTAAATAAAGCAAGTTTAAAAAGTTTAAATGTCAATGTCATTTAAATAAAAAAAAAAACAACGAGTTCGATGTCCCGCTTTAATAAAGCAAAGGCTAAACCTCTTAATGCCAAATTTTAAAAATAAATATCTACATATCACGCGTGTAATAACAAAAAAAAATATTAATAAAAATATTTTTTAAAAATTATCTGTTTCATAATTACACTATCAAATTGACAATGTGAGATTTTATAATGTTAACCGACTTCGAAAAAAGGAGGATGTTCTCAAATCGATTGCATTTATTATTATGTGTTAACGCCTGTCGTGTCTTGAGGCACAAGCGTGCGACTGTAAGCGCGACAGGTTGTGGGTTCGATTCCCACTCCAGGAAAAGGAATTTTTCATTTCCTGGGTTTGGTAACAAGGCAAAGCGCGGCGTTGAGTTCCATCACTCAGCACACAATACCTCAATTCGGCGGAAAGTGGGGAACGGAGTGTCTTACCACTAGGTTCCCTCTGCCTACCCTGCTATATGCGGGATACAACGTGAAGCTATATATGTATGTATGTACCCCATAACTGTGTACAGGATAAAACAATTTTAATGATTCTTTTTTTTTATGATAGCTAGTGCTTCTGATATGGTCCCATTTAAATTTAGTTAAGATCTGGCAAGTAGTTCTTGAGTTATTCGTAATTACCCGCTCTACTTAGATACTGAATGACGTTGATTTTCGCAAACCAAACGTATTCGGCGTATATCAACAAACAAGGCAAAGCGCGGCGTTGAGTTCCGCCACTCAGCAAGCAACTCCACAACTCGGCGGAAAATGGGAAACGGAATTGTTAAAAGAGAACGGAGTGTCTTAACACTAGGTTCTAGGCTCAGATTCCATTTGCTTACCCTGCTATGAGCGGGATACAGCGTGAAACAAAAAAATAATTACAGTACATAGAATAGAATAGAATTCATGAAATAACTACTAGAATAAAAAAAGCACTTGTCGCTTTAAATTCTTATAAATAGTATCAAGTTTTTTTTTAGTTTAAATATTAATTAAACGCCGCCAAAGCACGGGTCATCGAACCCACTTCTACGAATTGCCGTACTATCTTTGTTACAGAAGATGTAACTAATGTAATATTAAAAAACTAATAGAAAAGACGCAATGACTAGCATCTGACTGTAAACGCGACAGGTTGTGGGTTCCGTTCCCACTCCAGGAAATGAAGATATTAAATATTATTTAGTATATCCATTTTCTCGATCTGGTAACAAGGCGAAACGCGGCGTTGAGTTCCGTCATTAAGCACGCAATGCCTCAATTCGGCGGAAAGTGAGGAACGAAAATGTTAAGAAAACGTAGTGTCTTAACACGTCGGTTCTCTGGTTCCCTCTGCCTACCCCGTTATATGCGGGATACAGCGTGAAGTAAAAAAAAAAGGAAAATAATAAGAGACCATCGTGTCGCAGTGGCTGAATGTAAACGCAACTGGTTGTCGGTTCGATTACCACTTCGCAAATGATTATAAAAAAAGCAGCTTCACGAAATACTCTTTTGATCCATTTAAGATACATTGAGTGCAATAAGTAAACAAGATTTATTACTCGATCTCTCTCAACTTCACGCTGTATCCCGCATATAGCAGGGTAGGCAGAGGGAACCTAGTGTTAAGACACTCGATTCTCTTACAACAATTCCGTTCCCCACTTTCCGCCGAATCCTCATTGCGTGCTGAGTGGCGGAACTCAACGCCGCGCTTTGCCTTGTTACCAAAGCTAGGAAATGAAAATACTAACATTTCCTGTGTTAATCGAACCCACAACCTGTCGCGTAGAAGATTCATTACATTTATACTAACGCTTATCGTGTAACACCTTCACAGTATTCGTACCTACGTCCCACACCATATAACCACTGAACTATCAGCATGCATAAGGTATCACGTGACAAACCGTGAACTTAACACTATGTATGTAGGTTAACGTATATTTTCAGTGTTTCGCGCCATGTACAGAGGTACTCTAATAATCTTCTACGTGTAGAAAGCTATCGTATAAAAAAGAATTATCAGAATTGGTTCACGCAATAAAGAGTTATGCGGTAACACACATAAACCATACAGTCGAATTTAGAACCTTCTTTTTAGAAGTATTTTTTTTAGCTTCACGCTGTATCTCGCATATAGCAGGATAGGCAGAGGGAACCTGAGAACCGACGTGTTAAGACACTCCGTTCTCTTTTAACATTTCCGTTTCCCATTTTTTTATTTTCGTGGCTTGAGACACAAGCGTGCGACTGTAAACGCGACAAGTTGTGGGTTCGATTCCCACTCCAGTAAATGTTAGTATTTTCATTTCCTGGGTTTGGTAACAAGGCAAAGCGCGGCATTGAGTTCCGCCACTCAGCACACAATGAAACAAGTGTCTTAACACTAGGTTCCCTCTGCCTACCCTGCTATATGCGGGATACAGCGTGAACCTATGTATGTATGTATGTAGTAAATTTGAATTCTATTAATAGGGTGAATTAAAGACTTATCTTACTATATCGAAATTCTTATACGCATGTTACAACTAATTTCTTAGAAACAATCTTTGGGTAGCAGAAATTTGTAAAAACCTTTACAGAAAATGGATAAGAACGCATGGCTTAACAGAACACTTAGACGATTTCCACGAGACGCGGGTTCGAGTCCCGATACGTGTAAATATGTATACATCTTCTAAAAATGTTTTCCCTTCACGTAAGTAGCAGCTACTCAGTTTTCCAGGTATCATGTTACCTCGTAATGGGGTCAGACAAATCGTGAGAACATCATCTAGGTTGATACAGGAAATATACAATTACATATTATTGACAATTAGGTCTGGCCTAGGGTTGTTAGTCTTAATGTTGTTTTCAGAGAAAAAAGCAGGTAGTTAGGGGGAACCTAGTGTTAAGACACTCCGTTCTGTTTTCTGCCTGAATATGTATAAATAAAAATAAATCATCGAATTGTGATATGTCGTGGCTTGATGCACAAGCGTGCGACTGTAAACGTGACAGGTTGTGGGTTCATACACACTACAAGAATAAAAATATTAAATAAAAATTAGTATTTTCATTTCCTCGCTCTGGTAACAAGGCTAAGCGAGATGTTGAAGTTCACACCACTCAGCACGTAATACCTCAAATTGGCGGAAAGTGGGGAACGGAAATGTTAAAAGAGAACGTAGTGTCTTAACATTAGGTTGTCTGTTCCTGCCTACCCTGCTATGTGTTTGTTGTACTATGTTGTAATGTTTGTACGCGCATACTTTCCAAGCGACTGCGCCGAATTGGATAAATCTTTCATCCATTGCACATTTAGAATTGTAGGGACCTAATTAAAAAAAATATATATTTAGATTTTTTGCCACGACTTAAGACAACGATCTTTATTGAATTCCGACAAGAATATAAATTAAAATATAATTTTAAAAAAGTCTTTTTTTTTTTCAAAAAGTTTAAATGTATAAATCTATATTGACGTTTTTCAAAAATGCTATTTTTAAATAGGTCACTTTAATTTTAAAGGTGCGGTATGTGTTTCAAATTGTCAGGAGAAGGTTTTTATAAAAAGAATAATAGAAAATATTAAAAAAAATTGACGCTAAAAACGTGTTAAGTAGCTAAATTAACGCCGCGCTTTGTCTTACCAGGGCAGAGGAACAATAATAAAAAAATATTTAAAATAAAAAAACGATTTCAAATAAAATGTACTAAGCCGTGTAATCATTACGAATAACTCAAAAACTATTCGTCAGATCTCAACTAAATTTAAATGAGACCAAATTTGAAGCACCAGCTATCACATCGAAAAAGAATCATCTACATTGGATCACCCAGCAAAAAGTTATGCGGTAACATATATTAAAAAAATTAAGTCGAATTGAGAAACTTCTCATTTTTTTCAAGTCGGTTAAAAAGATATGAATATATTTTATAAGAACACTTTTACATTAGATTTATATAGATTTTACCAAGATATTTAAAAAAAAAAGTGGGTTATGGAATCGTTGAAAGATAACGTAGTGTCTTAACACGTCGGTTCTCAGTTTCCCTCTGCCTACCCTGCTATATGCGGGATATAGCGTGAAGCTAAAAAAAAATTAAACACAAAGTTTTACTTATCACAGCTTCACGCTGTTTCCCGCATAGCAGGGTAACGGGAGAGATCAGTGTTAAGACACTCCGTTCTCCATTTTGGGCGGAACTCAACTTCACAACCTATCTTGATTGAATTATAAAATAACAATAAATTCAGGGAAAAATATGTTAAAATAATTAATACATTACTCATAGTTCGCTCTTACGACCTTGCGTCAAGAAACTGCGTAGGGGTGTCACTTAAATGCATATATACATATACATATATAATATTATGTATATGATTCAATTCGACGGAAATTGGGGAACGGAGTCTTAACACGGTATATATATTATGGTTCTCGAGTTCCCTCTGCCTACCCTGCTATGTGCGGGATACAGGGAAATGTAAAATTTTGTACTTTCATTTCTTGGGTTTGGTAACAAGGCAAACCGCGGCGTTGAATTCCGCCACACAACACGCAACGCCTCAATTCGGCGGAAAGTGGGAAACGGAATTGTTGAAAGAGAATGGAGTGTCTTAACACTAGGTTCTCTGGTTCCCTCTGCCTACCCTGCTATATGCGGGATATAGCGTAAAGTTGAAAAAAAAAATCAAATGATAGACGAATGCCACCTCAGTCTAACTGTCACCACGGACTACTGTAAAGTGTACGAAACGTCGGGTTTCCAAGCATGTACTCGTATTTTCGAATACTTAAATATACGCGATTAATCCGGTTTAAATAGTTTCATTTAATATGTGTAATAATCGCGAACATCAAAGAGCTCATTATTGAAGCAATAAGTAAGATTTTCAATCTTTCACCCTGTTAAAATAAAATCTCTCTCTATGATCATGTAAAGCGCAGCGTTAAGCTCCGCTATTCTATTTACAAAATTTAAAAAGGCAAGTGTAGAACGGAATGTCTTAACACTTTACGTCCTATGCCTACCTCACTATATGTCAAATAAAAAAAAATAAAAAAAAAAAGAAAACGGAAACAACTCGTCAATGACCCTGACGATACGATCTTTACAAAGGCATATTCAGGTAAAGATAATAATTATTGTTTTTACTTCAAACGTGTAATTTTTTAGTTGAAATAAAAAACACGACTTGTTTATGATACTAGCTGTATCCGGTGACTTTTCCAGTAGTTCTCCTCTCTCAGCACTCCCCTACACTCCCCGAGTCCCTACACGCCACATGTCATGTTTCTATGTGCAGTAGTTTCTCGTTCTCCTCTCTCAGCACTCCCCTACACTCCCCGCGTGCCTACACGTCACATGTCATATTTCTATGTGCAGTAGTTTCTCGTGTACGTTGTCTGTATGTCACTCAGTATCACAAGCGTTTCATTTATATATTGTAGATGATTTGTATGTAATAATTTATATTAAATTAATAAAACCTACGCCATTATGATTGTTGGGGTGTAGGTTCGATTTTCATTTAGAAGAATAGGTTTTCAAAGTGAAATTCATTTCGAATCGTTATGATTTGAAACTCAATGTAACGAAAAAGAGACACACGTACGTCTGCAGGAAAGAGTGAGACAGTATAAAACTTATCTAGTGCTTGCTATAACTAGTTACAAAATAATAAATATAAATAAATAGATGTCAGTCGTGACTTGAGGCACAAGCGAGCGACTGTAAGCGCCACAGGTTTTGGGTTCGATTCTCACACCAGGAAATGGATTTTTTCATTTCCTGGGTTTGGTAACAAGCGCGGCGTTGAGTTCCGCCACTCAGTACGCAATGCCACAATTCGGCGGAAAGTGGGGGAACGGAGTGTTTTAACACAGGGTTTCAGGTTCACTCTGCCTACCCTGTTATTTGTTATGCGGGATACAGTGTGAAGTTAATAAAATAAATAAACAAATAATTAAATAGATAGTCATAATAAAATGTGAAATAGAAAGTAATTTCTAAGTATTCATAGTTTCGCTTCTATCGTGTATGAATTGCACACACCTAAAAACATACATGAAAAATAGCTTCATGCTTTATCCCGCATAGCCGGGTTGAGACGCTCCGTTCTCTGCTTTCGTCCCGAACTAGAAACATCGTTTGTATAATTTTTTTTTATATGAAAAAAATATATCTATCGAAAAATATATCTATCTAAAAAATATATCAATCTGATAGATATTATAATATGATAATATCTATCTTCATACATGAAGATAGATATTGTCTATATATAAATATGTGAAGCACAAAATTTAGATCCCTTTTTACGAAAATTACGCGGACGAAGGAGCATGAAACTTGGCACACTTATGGTTTATATAGGGAAGAAGTGCAGAATGCTAATATATTTAAAAAATAATGCATAAAAAGTATATTAAATCAATAACATAAATGTTACACACACCGTATCCTATTTATCTATCGTGGTTTGACGTTTACGTTTATATAAAGTGATATATACATACATTGCTAAAGACAACGCGTTGTTAACGCTTCACCGGGGCCACTAGTAGATATTATTTAACAAAAAAAAGAACATCGTGTCTGTGTAACATTGTGTGACTGTAAACGCGATTGGTTGTGGGTTCAAACACGTGAGGGGGAATTATTATAATAAAAAAAGTACCACCACTCAACATGTAGTGTCTCGAATTCTGACGGAAAGTGGCACTATGTACTCTCTAAATACACTACATACATACATACATACATAGCTTCACGCTGTATCCCGCATATAGCAGGGTAGGCAGAGGGAACCTAGTGTTAAGACAATCCGTTCCCCATTTTCCGCTGAATTGAGGCATTGCGTGCTTAACACTGCGCTTCGCCTTGTAACCAAACCCAGGAAATGAAAAGTTCTATTTTGTGGAGTGGGAATCGAACCTACAACCTGTCGCGTTTACAGTCGCACGCTTGTGCCTCAAGACACGACAGGCGTTTCTCGATACACTATGCTGGATAAATAGTGAAGTAGCTATTTCTTTCAATACAAAAATTAACACTATATTTCGACCTTATCATTACGGTTGAGTTAATAATCTATATATAAATACGTGAAGCAAAAATTTGTACCCCTTTTTACGAAAATTACGCGGACGGAGGAGCATGGAACTTGGCACACTTATAGTTTATATAGCGAAGGAGTGCATTTTTTTAAAATAATCCTACCATGGTTTAACATCCATGTTTATATAAAGTGACATATGCATTACTAAAGACAACGCGTTGTTAACGCGTCTACGGGGACACTAGTAAATATGAATAGGTTAGTTTAATATGTCATTTCGCGGCCTTAATAATAGGCGGCGTTGAATTCCGCCACTTAACCAATAACATCTAGACATCGTACAAAAAGCGGAGTGTCTTAACACTAGGTTTTTTAACTATGCCATGTTAAAAGAAGCATGTTACACCAAAAATTGAACATAACAATTTTGTTTATTACCATTGCGCCAACAGAGATATTATAAGATATATTATTATATGTAGGTACGTACACGACCGTAACCGGTTTCGAGTTAGCTAAAACTTCGACACCACTTTTTTCGATTACCTGACCGAACAACTTATTTATATCATCAAACACAGCTAACATAAAACGATGGACTCAACATTGTTTAGCAACAAAGCATCATAACCTATAAGCTATGTAGTAAACAAAAAGGCGCGACGCCTAAAAAAACGGGACCTGTTAATAAAAAAATTGTAAGCCGAGGGTCAGACCGTACCTCCGAGGTTCGATCAGCCCCAAGCGAATAAAACCTCCGGGCAGGGCGGGCCACCTTGCATATCTAAAAAACGGCCGCTCTTCACTTACAATGTTCCGGTTGCCTTTCTTCCTCATACGATCATCGCGTTTAACATTTAACTATTTAAACACACTACACTGACACTAGCCACTGACATCGAGAAGTTCTTGAAGCGTGCCGACGCCGGCCGGCCTTACTTTTTAAGGGTAAAACGCCGCCGTAGCGGTTACCAACGTCTGTTTACAATTGTTTTACATTATTTAACTGATTATTTGTTGATTATGTCGTTCGTATCATGACAGTCGCGTAGCGTCGCGCATTGTTACCTCGGATATGTACGTACGACACGTTACGCTCGATCGGACTGGCGTCGGGCGAGGCGATATGCGGGGGGGTGCTGCTTTACCGACGTTTGAACGATTTTACCGACGCGTCGGACAGGTGGCGCGTTTTATATTTGAAATTTAGCGCTTTATGTTTAAATATAATTGTTGTTTTATATATATAGTTACTAGCTTATATTAGAGTAATTATATTTATGTTTATTAATAAATAAATTTACATTTCTTTTATATTAATATGTATATTTGTAAGTTTGTGCGATTATAGTTTTTAAAAAGTAAACTTTATTTGACAAGTAACGTCATCTATTAGTTTCAAAGTGGAATATGTCAATTAACAAAGATGGCGTTATTTGTGTTTTATTTTGAATCGATATTTACTAAAACTAGTTTGTACTTGAACTATACAAAAGTTTAGTGCCGATATAAAGTTTACGTTTTATTTTTATTAATTTATTGAAGAAACTTTTCATTGCTACTGGATATAGCTATGACGGCATGTCATGTTCAGCTTCTAACTAAACTGTAACTGACATGTAATGTAATATATAAAGTAATAATCTTTCATATAATATAATTTAATATTTAATTCTTATTTACTCGATTAGAGGGAAAGTGGGGAACGTAGTGTCTTAACACGTCGCTTCTCAGGTTCCCTCGGCCTACCCTGATATGTGCGGGATACAGCGTGAAGCTAAAAATAATATAAATAATAATATTTATACAAAAATATACATTTTTTTCGTTTATTATTGTATAAAATAATATTCGTACTAGGCGTTAATAAGTTGATAAATCGAAAATGCATACTTTTTGAAGCACGCGTTGCTAAGCTTAACTTTTGTGTAAATTCTGTTTTTATGTTGTTTAAATACTTTTTTTTAACTAAAGCGGTTGATTTGCTTATTTTTTTATTTGCCATAGTAGAGAACACAGAAATGGAACGTTTTTATTAAGACATGACTCTCTTTCTAGCTTTACGCTGTTTCCCGCATATAGCAGTGTAGACAGAGAGAACCTAGTGTTAAGACACTCCGTTCCCCACTTTCCTATATTTTTAACGTACTTCTCGTCTTTACTTTCCGTCTGAATTTAATGCATTTCTCGCTTTGTCTGCTGCCTTTTAAATTTTCATTCCATTTTATTGTAAATCTTTGTTGATATTGGAGGACGGTTATGTAAAGAAGACCCCCCGGAGAGATTTTATTAAGATATGACGTAAAACTGGCGTTTGGCTGTTTTTTTCTCTGTCCAGAAATAAACTGTGGACTTATCGGACCAAATATTTTTTTTTTAACATTATGATGTATAGTGGCGAGAGGTGAAAATTTTAGTTAGGCAAGCCGGTAAATTAAGGGAAGCCGATGTATATTTAGGGAAGCCGGTACATATATTTAGGGAAGTCGGTAATTTTTAGGGAAGCCGATATATTTAGAAAGTGGTATAGGATGTCAAGGTATTTCGTAATTTCACTACAATTTTTTTTAGGTCTATAAGATGTCAGAGCTTGTTTTTATGCAATTTCATGACGAATATTTTTCTGTTCTGGCGACCTTTTGTTTAGCTCTCACACCTCGTTTGACTTTGTTTTTTCGAGCTCCACATTTTACTGGTGAACTTTCGTTTTTTTTAGGTCTCATACTTGTACTTTGAAAAGCTAGGCAAGCCGGTGAGAATCTAGTTTTATGGACACCTCGCCACTGATGATGTATTT
>JAKGSA010000471.1:376790-419799 GCA_033558755.1 Philaethria dido
TGTGGTTACCTTCGCCCATGAACATCTACACCACCAGAGATGTTGTAGATGCGTTGCCAACCTAGAGGATAGAGACGGAAGGGGAGGATAATGTAGTAGTCCGCTTGCGGAACCACCACATTTTTGGGAAAGAATGGGTGGGAAAGGGGAAAACCTGGCTTACATGCCATCGAACCGGAACACATCACAAGATATTTGGCGGTTCGTCTTTGACATGATAGTGGTCGCGAGCCAGACGGAAGACGAACCTCCCACCACCAAACAAATAAATGTATAAGCTATATTACTGTAAAGTTTTATCTAGACATTCGTTTTCATAAACTTTTACATTTTTAACTGTTGGTAGGATAATTGTAATAAGGTTTCTTTAACGACTGATTTTTTTACCACATCTATATATAAATCAACATTTTAGAAATATTGGCATCTGCCTGTAATCACTTAAGATAAGAAAAATATTTTTATATATGTATATTTTTTTTAACTTGACGCTGTAACCCGCATATAGCAGGGTAGGCAGAGGGAACCAGAGAACCTAGTGTTAAGATGCTCCATTCTCTTTCAACAATTCCGCTCTCAACTTTCGGCCGAATTGAGGCATTCCGTGTTGAGTGGCGGAACTCAACGCCGCGCTCTGCCTTGTTACCAAACCCAAGAAATGAAAATACTAAATTTTGCATTTCCTGGATTGGGAATCGAATGGCGTTTTAGAAATTAGTAGTTGGTAGTAGGATTCGAACCCGCGCATTTTTATGACATCAACAATAAAAGTACATCAGCTTCATGTTTTATCTGCATAGCATAGCAGGATACAGAAAGCCTAGTGTTAAAACACTCCGTTATCCAAATTACGTCCAAAGTTGAGGCATTACGTGTTGAATGGCGGAACGATGCACTTTGACTTACCAGCGCGGTGAAACGAAAAAAATCAAATATACATTTTTTTTTAGCTTCACGCATATAGGGTAGGTAGAGGGAACCTGAGAATTTAATGTTAAGACACTCCGTTCTTTTTCAACAATTCCGTTCTTTAGTTTCCGCCGGCTTGAGGCATTACGTGCTGAGTGGCGGAACTCAACGCCGCGCTTTGCCTTGTTACCAAATCCAGAAAATCGAAACACTTGGAACCCTGAACTTGAACCCTGAATCTGAACTTGAAAACCCTGGAGTGGGAATCGAACCCGCAACCAATCGCGTTTACAGTCAAACGCTGCACTGCTAACAATATGAAGTAATTCAGCATAAAACTTGACGAAATGAACTTCAGATCACTAGCGCGTGTAATTTGAGAAGAGAAAGTTGGAATCTTAATAAACTTGAGATTCGTAACGGCTTTAGTATATTACATTGCTAGCTTTTAGAAGTATAGGTACTTATTTTTAAATTATTTTCATTTTTCCAGTTTAGTGAGTCATGGCGCGGCGTTGAGTTCCGCCAATCAATGTATAATGTCCTGAATTCGTGTGGAAAGTGGAGAATGGAGTGTTTTTGCATTAGGTTTTCTTATATTTTTTACTCCCACTCCATGAAATGTTAGTATTTTCATTTCCTGGGTTTGGTCCTTCGCCCATGAACATCTACAACACCACTACCAGAGATGTTGTAGATGCGTTGCCAACTAAGAGGATACAAATGGAAGGGGAGGACAATGTAGTAGTCCGCTATCGGAACCACCATATTTTGGGGAAAGGATGGATAGAAAAGTGGAAAACCTGGCTTACATGCCATCGAACTGGAACACATCATAAGATATTTGGCGGTTCGTCTTTGACATGATAGTGGTCGCGAGCCAGACGGAGGACGAACCTCCTAACACAAAACTACCTACTATATACTATACTCTGTTCTCGACTCCCCGCGAATTTAAAATATTTTTCAATTTCAATATTTTGCCATTTTTGTTTAATTTCTGTTTTTTCTCGTATAGCAGGGTTGTCAGAGAGAACCTAGTGTTAAGACACTCCATTCTCCACTTTCCACGTGATTCCAGACAACAACGGAATGGTGGCACTTAACGCCTTACGTTATCTTGCTCGAACGGGAAAATGCAAATCATTTATTATAATTTCCCAGATTGGGATCGAATCCCACTGATCCTGCTTACAGCCAGACGCTGTCTCACTGCGCCACGATGGTGTTTAGGAACCCATCTTATAACTTTAGAATCAAAAAAAAAAAATTATTTTATAATCGAGTTGTTACTATTTTATTAAGATTGTCATTAAAGAGGTATTAGAATTTTCATTGTAAAAAGTTAATATTTTTTTTATATTAAACAATGTTGTATATTACAATAATTTAATATTTTAAGAATTTTAAGGCTTGTTTTCAATATTTTGACTTTCATTCATGTTTCCAATTAGTAGAATAACTTATTACTTTTGCCACTATTATTTTACAAACTTAAAAATGTAATATTGCTGTCAATTATTGATAAGGGGTTAAGGATGGCACTTTAATTGTAAAAACTGTTTTCCTGTAAATCGATTCAACTTTTATTTAATTGATTCTTTTTTTATACTGAGTAAATATTAGCAGTTTTACTATTTACCTGTTGTGAAAAAGATTAATTTATTTGACCATAAATCATTTATTTATTTTTAATTTATTGCTGTTGGAATATGTGTAACGTATTGCCTTTAAACTAGAAAGAATTTACGTGTGAAATGATGTGAGAATTATGATTTATTTCACGGTTTTTCTCTACAGTAAAACAAAAAAATAAAATAATACTATAAGCTTTCATATCTTATAGTATTATCAACGAATTTGTATTTTAATTTTATTCAAAATGTTGTAATTGTAAAATTATATATTAAGTGCTATAATATAGACATGATTCTCAAAGCTATGATTTATAGTTTGAAAATAAATTATATTTTTATGAAATAATGGATTTTTCAATATGTAAATTTAAATAGTCAACCCTAATCCAAACGTCAAATCGACATATTGACGTTTACCTGCAACTGCATAACGCCGCTAATAAAATCATCAAAATCGCTTAAAATTGACACAAAAACCTATCTAATTATAACATAAAAATATAATTTATCATTTCCAAATCATGGTGAAGCATAGGAAACAGATTTCACAGCATAAACATGGAAATAACAACGAATCCAGCTCAAGTTCTGCCAGCGAGAGTTCCATCGCAAGCCGGACGTTTCATTTGCTATCTATATGGAAGACTGGTGTGGGAGTGGTATGCTTCGTTATAGCAGTGTATGTGGGGACTTTGGGATATCTGGAGACGAGGGTCAATACTCCTCTGGATGAGGAGAAGGTATGCTTTTTGATTTAGTTACGTTCTTTTGTTTTTATTTTAGTTATTGTTTTATGTGCATAGTGGTTGTGTACGTGTTGTTTGAGATAGTGAATAGGGTTTTGAATTTCAATAAGTTCCTTAGAAATAAATATATATAAAGAATGTATTATTTTATATGTCATGTTGCAGAGAGTTGTTTTAGAATATATAGGTTTTGAATCTAAATAGATTGTACTGTATCATATGTATAAATATTTAATAATTAAACAATTATGTGTTATGAATGTGAAATGTAATAATTTTAGAATGAAAAATTTAAATTTGTCATTTGCTTAATTTACTTAAATTCTTTTTTTTACTATAAGATAGCAGCTTATATTCTCATTAAAACTAAAATGTTATATATCTTTTACAGCTTACCCCTTTTTTCCTTAAAGTAGTGTATTTATGAAGAACTTAGTGTCGAGACCCTCTACTTCATTTTCTGTCTGAATTTAAATTAATTTTCTGAATTTGAGCTATATTATTTATTGTGCAAAGCACAGCGCTGAGTTCCACCACTCAGCAGACAATGCCTCAACTCTGCAGAAAGTGAGGAATGCAGTGTCTTAACACATTGACTGCCAATAAGATTTTCATAAAATATCCAAACAATATTTGAATGATTTTAGGTTTTATTTTACGATAATGAGTGGAAAAATATTAATTTTACCGTGAGTGAGATATTTTTTGAGGTGGTTTATTTTGTTTTTTGATGTGTTGGTCACCAGGGGTCGATGCGGTGCCATGGTAAAATATTACAGATAACACCGCGTTGGCCACCAGTGGGTGACACGGCGTTCAACATGTTAACACTAGGTTCCTTATGCCTACTGCTATGTGCGGGATACAGCATGAAGCTATGTATGTATTTATTGTGTTGTGGAAATCAATACTGTATTTTGTCTTACGAGAAGAGGGAAATGTAAATAAGTTAAACATAATCTGCCTCCAGAGTAGGAATCAAGCTCATAACTATATCTGTTTTTTTTTTCAGGTAGTACAAGAGTCAGGTCTGGCAGTGCCAGACAGATATTGGGGTACATACAGGCCGGGCATGTACTTCAGTATGAAAACAAGAGACCCTCGCTCACCTGTGTTTGGTTTGATGTGGTATGAACTAAATAGCCATAAGGGTATAAGGTAATGTTATATTTATTGTTTATTTGCAATCGTAACTAGTATTCCTTCTAATTTCATCTTAGTACATTTTACAATCTATACTAGTCTATACTATCTATACTAATATTATAAAGAGGAAAACTTTGTATTTTTGTATGTATTATTGTATGTTTGTATTGAATAGGCTCAAAAACTACTGGACCGATTTCAAAATTTCTTTTACCATTACTTAGAGGGATTCTTCTGAATCCGTATAGGCTATATTTTATCCCAAAAAAAAGATAGGATTTTTCGTGGTAGTGAAAATTGTGGAGTAAGTGGACGAAAAAACTGCCGTACGTTAACGATTCCCGCGAACGCTGCCTAAATGGTTAGAGATGTACTTCTATAAAAAAGTTGTAGAACTCAATAATGCCTACAAAAAAGTCCGTGATAGTATAAAACAAACTTTTATATTTCAGCCATTATAACCACTTTTCCATAGAATAAAAGTAATTAAAATTGTTACGTCTATGTTTATTGATCATATTATCGTCAAATATTAATCCTTATCCAAATAAACTAATTATTGAGCAAGATTGTTTCAATAGCGATAAATTACTTTTTATTTTATTTCAATCGGACAATCCATTCCAAAGATATTACGATTTTGAAATTGTAATAGGTATTATAATGAATGATGGCCGTCTGCCGATATGTGTCGCACGGCGAAACCGCAGGGGAGGGGGGTGCACATCTATGAAGCAGGTCGGCTCTTTACGCAGCGGACGCGGCCAAATCGAGTAAATTTACTGAATTTGTTTTTTCAGAGAGCTTAAAAAATAAATGTCCACCCGTGCGAAGCCGGAGCTGGCCGCTAGTAGGTTCATAAAACATATGTGTAATCAGTCATGGTGCAGAGACACAAGCATGCAACTGTAAACATGACAGGTTGTGGGTTCGATTCCTACTCCAGGGAATAAAAATATTGAATATATACAACAATGAATATTTACTATTTTCATTTTCTCCCTCGGTGTTATGTTCCGCCACACAGAATGGAAAGCCTCAATTCTGCGCAAAGTGGCGAAAAGACATGTTAAAAGAGAACAGAGTGTTCTCTGGTTCCCTCTGCCTACCCTGCTATGTACGGGATATAGCTTGAAGTTAATTTTCTATAGTAATAAATATTTCATTACAGATATTTATGTGAGCAAGGTGATCATCTAGATACATACACATGGTTGAGACATGATGGAGTACATTTTGGTGAACAAATAGCGGTGGACCCCCCTTTTAATATACATACGTCTTTCATAAAGACAACAGGAGGGGAGCATGGGGGACATTGGACGGCTAGGATTAATGTTACTGCAATGGTGAGTTTGCTTTTTTTAATATTTTATAAAACTTTGTTTCGGCACCTGGTTTGGTAAGACGAAGCGAAAAATAAGATTCTCTTTGATTACCCTGCTAGGTGCGATGAAACCGTTTAAAAAAACATAATTATTTTCTTTATTTCTGTCAAATTTGGAAGACTATCTCTCTTTTCCTCACATTTTGTCCATTAAAAATCTTTAAGTATTTAGAATAGCAGAGGCCAACTCTTTTTGATTAAAAACGTTGAAACTTCACATCATAGTGGCGCTGTGGGACAGCCTTTAGCTACAAACCCTTTTTGGTTTCGATACCCATTCAGAGAATGATTAATTTCATATCCCCGCTCCAGTAAGTAAAGTAAATTGAAAAATTTCGACCAGTAAGACGAGTCAATACACTCCGTTCCCCACTCTCCCCCCGAACTTAAGATATTGCTTGTTAAGTGTTCTTCTTCTAGCCCTTATCCCATTATTTGGGATGCGGTCTCCTTACTTTTCTGCGCCAAGACGTGCGATCTTGGGTTGTCGGTTCAGGCAATTGGGCTTGTCCATCCGCTTCATCATATTCGCATTCGCATCGCATGAGGGGTACGTCCTAGCATTTTTACCCGGTTTCATAGACTTGTGCTTTCATGTAAGGAAAAAATGTTTTGGCTCTTACTTTTACGGCCGGCTGCCACCTGACGCCAAGGCAGTAACTCTTTTAAAGAGGCTGCAGCATTTACTATGGGAAATAAATTAATTTTGGATGGATAAGATCACCACTTCTGCAATTTTTTAATGATTCTTTATTATTTTATTATTTAAAATTGATATCTAGATGTATTGTATTTTGTTTGTATGGATTTCTTTATCGCTTTCTAAATTTTTGGTTTTGCATTTCACTGAAATTTTAATATTTATTATTATTTATAACAAATTTTTGGTTTATAAATATTTATATTTAATAAATATTTCTATATATTATATTTAAAATTTCAGCACAAATTGCACTCTCCAATAGCACTTGTCTGGTACGGTGCGTTAGACGAGTCTTTAGGCGCAGGCGCACACTCTCGTATATGGACTGAGCGTGGAGCGATATTGGGACATACACCGTCCTTGGGAAACTTTAGAGTACACCTTGTACCGTATTCTGGTAAGTATGTTATGGATGTGAGTGTTTGGGGATCGATGTTTGTTATGTTTTCACGCATTTAGTGAGGGGATTTGGATTAAATTTTACAGTTATGTAGGTTGTACATCAGAATAGAGTATAGACTATAATGTAATTTGTGCTGCATAATAAAATCTTTTTAAATACATTTTTTTTTAACTTCACGCTGTATCCCGCATGTAGCGGGGAACCAGAGAACCTAGTGTTAAGACACTACTACGTTCCCCACTTTCCGCCGAATTGAGGCATTGCGTGTTGTGTGGCGGAACTCAACGCCGCGCTTTGCCTTAAATACATTATAAAAATAAATATTTACTATTTTAATACGATGGGAGCTAGACGCTATCGCGTCTGTGTGGGACAGCATCTGAATCTAAGCACGAATAATTGTAGGTTCAATTCACACTCAAGGAATGTTTATATTTAATTATTTAGTTTGCGCGCTCTGGTAAGACAAAGCGCGAGGCTTAGTTACGCAACTTGACCCGCAATATTTTGATTTCGGGCATAAGGTGCAAAAGGGAGAGTTTTTATACTAGGTTCTTCTCACCTACCTTAAATAAATGTCTTTTTTTTTAACTTCACGCTGTATCCCGCATATAGCAGGGTAGGCAGAGGGAACCTGAGAACTTAGTGTTAAGACACTCCATTCTCTTTTAGCAATTCGGTTCCCCACTTTCCGCCGAATCGAGGCATTGCGTGTTGAGTGGCGGAACTCAACGCCGCGCTTTGCCTTGTTACCAAAACCAGGATATGAAAAATTCTATTTTCAGGAGTGGGAGTCGAACGCTTGTGCCTCTAGACACGACAGGCGTTCTCTGCCTAACCTAAATAAAATCTTACATATATTTTAGGTAAATTAATATTTTCAACTTATTCGGAAACGCACGCGGAAGGTCTGCATCGTTTAAAAGAACAATTTTATTCGTTATTAAAAATGAAAAATGTACCCAACTTTGGACGTATCGCCGTTATGACTAAGGATGAGGCACTTCATGAAAAGGTAAATGTATACTTACTTACTTACCTAACTTCACGCTTTATCCCTAGCGGGGTAGTCAGAGTTCCGGAGCGCCAAACGCTACGGTCCCTGCATACCTCTTTCGCCTCGTCCACAGTCATTAGCCTCTTCACGCATGCCCTCCGGGGGGTCTTCATGTTTTTTACGTGGCCTTCCTTCAGTATCATTGATACTGTGTTCTCGAAGGTCTCCCGAGGTCTCCCCCTACCTCTCTTGCCGCTCACCTTTGCTTCATATATGTTTCTCACCATTCTTTCATCACTCATCTTCTCGACGTGCCCAAACCACCTGAGTACGTTCTTCTTCATTCTTACTATAACATCCTATAATTGTATACCAGGCGTTAATAGGTTAATAAGTCGATTTGCATATATTTATATATAAATACGTGAAGCAAAAACTTTGTACCCCTTTTTACGAGAATTACGCGGACGGAGGAGCATGAAACTTGGCACACTTATAGTTTATATAGCGAAGAAGAGGACAATGATAACATTTTTTTAAATAATGCATCAAAAGTATATTAAAATAATAAAATAAATGTTACACACACTACCAGATTTTGACATGCATGTTTATATAAAGTGACATATACGTCACTACGCAATGCGTTATTAACGCGTTTACTGGGATACTAGTGATTTTTAAATATTCATTAGGGCTTATTTTATTTATATGGTGAATAAATGATTAAATAAAAAAAAAAAACAAGTAAATTTAATACTTTCAATTTAAAGAATATTTAAGTGCCATAAAAATTGCTTACAGAAAAAAACTTTAAAAAAGTAATTTATATTTTTTTCTATTATTTGTGTCGATTTTTCTACAAACATAAGATAATATAAAGGATAACCTTTTTTAGAAAGATTTTTGTTGTTACGCCGAAAAAGTGTAATTTTTTACCTGCTTTCAAGTACACAAACACCCACACACACACACATTTTTGTTTTTTCTTCCTTTTTTATCATCACGCTATATCCCGCTCATAGCAGGGTAGGCAGGGGGAACCTAGTTTTAAGACAAGTTTCTCAATTTCAGGGTAAAGAAGTAAATTATGTTCTAATACAAATGCTAGTAGAGACACCGTTTGTACTCGACGTAGTATATACGACTGAGGACTTGCCAGTGCCTCCAGTCAAAGGAGAGGAGTACACTAAAGCACTAGGCTTCAAGAGAGAGAGTTTTGATGAGAAATTTGAAGATATTTTTAAGTTGAAGGAGAAAGGGTGAGTTTTTATCTCCGATACAAATAAGAGTACTAGTAGCGAGGCGTCCATTCAACACGGTTCGCACCGGCTTGCCTAACTTTTCAAGGAACAAGTATGAAACCTAAAAAAGTCGCCAGGAAAATGTGAAGCTTAAATTGTAATGAAGTTTGCAAAACAAAAATAATGTCAAACAAGCTAAAAAAAAATATACCGGCTTCTCTAAAAATGACCGGCTTCCCTAAATATATGTACCGGCTTCCCTAAATATACACCGGCTTCTGTAAATTTACCGGCTTGCCTAACTAAAATTTTCACCCCTCGCCACTGGTATGAATGTTCATGGATAATCGAATTACAACATTTTATTGACTCAATTGTTTCTAGAAAATGAATTGGCAGTTACCGGAAACATATCATAAGTTTCCGGTAACTACTACTGGTGGTGTTTTTCTATCCAGTATTTTATACATGATTTTTAACAACATTTTGACAATTGACAATTATGTTGTAATTATTAAAAAAATAATCTTATTTAATAATTTTATCCTTTTTCCATGCATATCTCTTTCGCCTTGTCCACAGTTATTAACCTCTTCAGGCATTCCCTCCGGGGGTTCCTCATGGTTTTTTCGTGACCTTCCTGTATCATGGATACTGTATCCTCGAAGGTTAATTAAGGTCTCATCCTATCTCTTGCCGCTCATATTTTAAAAAAAATATTAATAAGTTAATTATATATATATATATATATAAATATATATACATATATATACATATTTTCTAGATACCCAGATGAAGATATAAACGCGGCTAAAGCAGCATTGTCAAATATGTTAGGTGGGATAGGATACTTTTACGGTGCTAGCCGGGTTCAATCCCAGTACACCAAGGAGCCTGTGCCGTACTGGCGTGCGCCGTTGTATACCGCTGTGCCCAGCAGGTGAGTGTTGGTTCGATTTTTGAGGGTAGTACAAAAAAAAATATTTAATATTTAGGAGGGTATTTTTAAATTTACTTATGTTTTTTTTTATTATTTATTATTTTTTTAACGTTTGGGGAACAGTAAATATTTTAAGTATTAAAAATAAAAAAAAAATTAAAGAAATAAAAAATGAAACACATTTTTACCTGACCTTTTAATAAAGTTTTACCTCGTCAGAATAAGAAGAGAATTATCTGTCAGTCCATCACTCATAGTCACCAGAATCTTGAAATAATATAAATAATACCTTAATATGTGAATAAAAAATAACTAAATAAATTAATACAAACATACATACATAGCTTCACGCTGTATCCCGCATATAGCAGGGTAGGCAGAGGGAACCTAGCGTGAAGACACTCCGTTCCCACAACAGTCCTACATTCCACATCGTTCTTCTCACGCATTTTCTACGACTTGCTCTTCGGGCGAAATAGCTAAATGAATTTATGAATGAATAAAAATAATTGAATGTATAAATAAAGGAATGAATGAAGGAAGCGCGGCGTTGAGTTCCGCCACTCAACACGCAATGCCTCAATTCGGCGGAAAGTGGGGAACAAAATTGTTGAAAGAGAATGGAGTGTCTTAACACTAGGTTCTCAGGTTCCCCCTGCCTACCCTGCTATATGCGGGAGCGTGAAGTTATAAAAAAAAAAGAGTGAATGAATTAAACATCTCTCCCGCATACCAGATCGTCCTTTCCTCGCGGTTTGTTCTAGGACGATATTTTCCACGGACACTTTATCAGTGGAATTAACTAAATGATTGAATAAATCAATAACTAAATAAAAAGCTGAATGAATGAACGAACTAATAAATAAATACATAATTTAGCTCCTACATCCTAGATAGTTTTTTTCATCAGTTTTTACGGCTTTCTTATCAGGCAAAATAACTACATAAATGAATGATTTAGTAACTGAACGAATGAATGAACTAAACATCTCTTCCACTCCTAGATCGTTCTTCCCGCGCGGCTTCCTCTGGGACAAGGGTTTTCAAGGCCTCCTCATCAGCGATATAACTAAATGAACAAATGAATGAACTAAACATCTCTCCCTCCCCCCAAATCGTTCTTCCTCCGCGGTTTCCTCGGGATGAGAGCTTTCTCGGTCTCATCATTGGGCAAAATACTTAAATGAATGAATGATTTAATATTTGAATGAACCTCTTTCGCTCACCAGATCGTTCTTCCCCCGCGGCTTCCTCTGGGATGAGGGTTTCCACGGGCTGCTGATCGGGCGCTGGTCTCCGGAGATCCAGCTCGACATCGCCGCGCACTGGATGGACCTCATCAACGTGGAGGGCTGGATACCCAGGGAACAGATACTTGGTGAGACTTGCTGGGGATTTGGGGAGATAAAGTAGTCAGTTGTTTTCTGGTGAAGGAGTACCAAGTGCTAATGCCAAGAGCATTAGGTTCTCTATGATTACTCTGCTATACGGGATAAAGCGTAAAACGGACATTAATAAATGACTTTATGGATGTAAGTTCGAATCCTTTTTGAAGTATAATTTGACTTATGTATTAGGAATAATATTCGCAAAGAATCATGTTCATTTCCTTAAGTAGAAATGGAACCCACAACCAATCGACTCCATATACATTTCTCCAGATATTGAAGCCCCGAACCATTTGTCCAAGAAATACAGTAAAGAAATAAATGTTATTAAATATTTAGGTTCAAATCCTCTATCCCCCAGGAGTGGAAGCTCTCGCCCGCGTGCCCAAGGAGTTCGTGGTGCAGAACAACGCGGCCGCGAACCCCCCAATGCTGCTCATCCAGCTCGCGCACCTCGTGTCCAGCAGGCCCAAGATATTTGACAACCTGCAGCATAGAGCTGTTCTGGATAGGATGTATCCGAGGTTACAGGTAAGCTAGTGAGTCTAGTGGTTGGTGGTTGTAGTGACTGGTGACTGGTGACTCTAGTGACTATTTATTTTAGTGACTAATTATTGGTGACTATAGTCTGTAAGCTAGTAATTGCCGGGACTATTGATTCTACATACATACATACATAGCTTCGCTTCACGCTGTATCCCGCATATAGCAGGGTAGGCAGAGGAAACCTTGTGTTAGGACACTCCGTTCCTCGTTTGTCCGTCTAGTGGCTAAACTAATTGTTGTGAGTAGTCACTCTAGTGACTAATGATAATAGTGAGTAATGAATGTAGTGACTAGTGACTCCAGTGACTGGAGTGTCTATTGAATGTTGCTGTTGACGCTCACCCGGGAGTCTGGAGGCTCATCATATTTGTATATTTACTGTAAAAATTCTATTTGAAAAGAGCAACTGTTGAGTTTGTTGCCGGCTCTTCTCAGCAGAACTGCCTTCCTCTCCAGTGGTAGCTTCCGTTAGGACTGACACGACTGACACCTTTGTAAATTGACGATTCGAAAGTGCTTGTAATAGCCTACTTGAATAAGGAATATTTTGATTTTGAATGGAGGAGCTAGTAACTTGTGACACGTTTCTTCTGTTTCTGTTGTTGTTTCTGTTTCTCTCTTTTAAATGATTGCTTGAACAAGCTTTTTTCTTTTTTTTAAAAAAAAAAAGCTTGAACACGCTACTATAGCATAAGTGGTTTACTTTTAAATAGATTGTACCATTGGTGTGGATTCGATTCCTTTTCAGGGGAATTATTTTATATAAATTATTATCATTTCCTTATTCTGGCAAGACAAAGCACGGCGTTGAGTTCCGCTATCAAGGTATATCGAATTACGGCGGGAAGTGGAGAACGAAGTGTCTTAGTACTATATTATCTTAATACTATGCAGGATATAAAATAAGATTAGAAAACGCCTGTCGTGGCTTGGGGCACGAGTGTGGGTTCGATTCCCACTCGAAACTTCGAACTCATTTCGATTCACACAGGAAATGGACTTTTTAATTTCCTGGGTTTGGTAACAAGACAAAGCGCAGCGTAGAGTTCCGCCACTCAGCACGCAATGCCTTATTTCGGCGGAAATTGGGGAACGGAGTGTCTTAACACTAGGTTCCCTCTGCCTACCCTGCTATATGCGGGATACAGCGTGAAGCTATTAAAAAAAATATATAAAATAAACAAAATCAATTCCAGGCGTGGTACCAATGGTTCCAAACCACTCAAAAGGGGGAGGAGCCTACTTCATACAGATGGAGGGGGAGGGTCGATGATGGGTTACAGCTTAACCCCAAGACCTTGACTTCTGGGCTGGATGATTATCCTAGGTAAGTTGGTGATGGTGATGATGGGAGTGGGAGAGAGATAGAATAAGAGTGAGAGAGATAGAATTTACAAGAATAGCAATATACAAGAAAAATAATATATAAAGGTGTAAAATAGGGCTTAAAAAGATGAATGACACAAGAGATGAGGGTGTGAAATAATGAGATAGTGTGAGGGAGATAGTGTATAGAAAGATGTCTTTCTATGTGTATGTGAGATGTAGAGATAGGTTGTGAGTGAGATAGCATATATAAGACAAGATAGTGTGAGAAAGATAGAACATATAGGAAAAGAATAGGTGTGAGAGAGATAGAATTGATAGAAGAGATAGAAATATAAATTGAGTAGTATTTATGTATTTTTTTTTATCTTGTTATTATAAGTGCATTCAAGATTTTCGAAACATACCTTGTTTGTGTATTTGGATATTTATTATGAAAAAAGAGTTATTCCGTCAGATTTTGTCTAAATTCCAAAATATTTTTTTTAGAGCGTCTCATCCATCAGAAATAGAACGCCACGTGGACTTGAGGTGTTGGATGTATGCTGCCGCTGACGCCATGACCGCCATCGCGAGGGTGTTGGAGAGGGATAGTGATAAGTATGTATATATACACACATACAGACACATAGGCGCATACACACACGTAGATATAGGCAATAATAATAATAGACATAGATATATAGCAAGGTAAACGCACACATACATTAAGAACACACACTTAGGTATATTATTATTATATTTATTATCATTCTACAGATTGACATACAATTATTAATGTAATTGAACATCTTAAAACCCCACAAGGTTTGAGCCGATGTTACTATTTAATACATATGTTATGGGAACACGCAATTTAAAAACAGTTAATGATATATTTTTTTTTTTAACTTCACGCTGTAACCCGCATAAAGCAGGGTAGGCAGAGGGAACCTGAGAACCTAGTGTTAAGACACTTCATTCTCTTTCAATAATTCCGTTCCCCACTTTCCGCCGAATTGAGGCGTTGCATGTTGAGTGGCGGAACTCAACGCCGCGCTTGAACACTCAACATTTCCTGGAGTGGGAATCGAACCCACAACCTGTCGCGTTTACAGTCGCACGCTTGTGCCTCAAGACACGACAGGCGTTAATTTTTTGTTAATTACATATAGTTAATAAAATACAATTTTTGTCTATTTTTTATATTATTTTTGTGCACCTCTGAGGGTACCTCGTAAATTATCCGCGGCAGCAGATAGGCTGCCGTGCGTTCCCCGTATGTATTACTTAGTCGTATTGTCCATAACTGGTTACGAGCGATGGTTCGCGTATACATAGGATGTTCCACGACTATTTTAAGGCCATCTTTAAAAAAATAATGCCTTAATAACTTTAAGATATATTGGCAAGATGTTACAAAATTTAAATAGTTCAGTTTCATACTTATACACACACTACACTCACAACACACACACATACACACGAACGAGTAATATAAACAAAGCTATAGACGTAAAGCACACACACACACACATACAGACATAAGTAGAAACACAACAGATAATTAAATGACATCATGGCGCTGAACCGGTTAAAACTGGTTCGGTAATATATTAAAAAAAAAATCTTTTTTTTGGTTTTTGAAAAAATTGTTTGAATTAAACTTTATTTTTTAACAAATTCAACTATTCAAAATGGCTAATATTTAAAACTATATATATATGACATCATACATCATAATTTACTTTTTACCCTCAGATTCGAAGCAACCCGCGACCAGCTCGGTGATGAAGACTTACTGAATGAGCTCCACTGGTCACCTCACAGCCAGACTTATGCTGATTATGGTATGACTTTCATCAAGTAATGAAAAAAACAATTTAATATTAAAAATGACTTGCATAATTTTGAAATGTTTGAATACTATTCAAACTGCTGGGCCGATTTTTAACAAACAGCTAACTACAACCACAAGGAAACTAACTGGCTTTCGAATAAGAGAAATCGCATCGAAATCGACTCATCCGTTTGAGAGTTTGATGCCATAGACAGACTGACACAGCCATCTATGTTTGTCGTTTTAATATTAATTAAACCAAATTTTTATTACAAACTTTTTTCATAATATCTTTCTTATATCTTGACTTTTTTCATAATATTTTTCATAAATTTAACCTTATTCATAATATCTTGTTAAAAAATCAAGGTCATTTAATACCCACATAGGGTAGGTTCTACTCAAACAGTTAATCCGCCATTTTGTGTCGGCGGCCATCTTATATTTACAATGATACAGAGTGTATTAATTGCATTGCCATCAGAACTAAATGTGTGTAACAAATAAATCTGTCAACTGTGTTTGTGTGTGTGTGTGTGTGTGTGTGTGTGATGTGTCTGTGCGTGTGTAACTCAACGCCTTACCAGAGGGAAACAATTAAATATTTTTCCCAACAGGTCTTCATACAGATGGTGTTAAATTAGTAAAACAAAATATAAAAAGTCAAGGACAAAAAGTGCAAACGAGAGTGGTCAGAAGTGTAACAGTACCGCCACAACCTAAACTTGTTTCATCAGCTTTTGGTAAGAGATTCATACATACATACATACATAGCTTCACGCTGTATCCCGCATATAGCAGGGTAGGCAGAGGGAACCTAGTGTTAAGACACTCCGTTCCCAACTTTCCGCCGAATTGAGGCATTGCGTACTGAGTGGCGGAACTCAACGCCACGCTTTGCCTTGTTACCAAACCCAGAAAATGAAAAAATCCATTTTCTGGAGTAGGAATCGAACCCACAACCTGTCGCGTTTACATACGCACGCTTGTGCCTCAAGACACGATAGGCTATGAAATAAGAGATTCAATAGTTTATTTATAAATTTTTTAGCTTCACGCTGTATCCCATATATAGCAGGGTAGGCAGAGGGAACCAGGGAACCTAGTGTTAAGACACTACGTTCTCTTTTAACATTTTCGTTCTCTACTTTCCACTGAATTGGGGTTTTTTAATAGACATTATGTCTAAAACTCCATATATTTTAGATTAAGAAATGTTTACAATTTTTGAATGTATTAGGATTCGAACCTGCGCCTCTAATACGCCGAGATGATCTTAACTAAATTCTTATAGACTTATTACAAGTTATAGCTAAAAATATATTGTAACAAATGTATAATGTTTTTTCATATTAAATTTTAAAATCATGCTCGAAGGACCATTTCATGAAAACTTCTTTTTTTTTTTAATTTTCACGTTCATTGTTGATTTTAATGGTTTACAGAGATAACTTAGTCATTCTTGTTTTTTTAATGTTTTATGAGGTATATATATTGATTTTATTGATATTTAAAGAACACAAATAAATATAAATAAATCATATATATAAGTCTATTCTATTCTATATATAAGTCTGTAAATATTTCTTATTTCGGTGATTTAATTTAAAAATTATTTTTTTTCTCTCTTTCAGGTTATGTGTCACTATTTCCAATGTTACTCAAAGTGTTACAGCCGGAGAGTGAGAAATTGGGAAAAATATTTGAAATGTTGGACAATCCTAATTTATTATGGTCTCCTTATGGATTAAGGTAGGTGCTTTTTAACTTCACGCTGTATCCCGCATATAGCAGGGTAGGCAGAGAGAACCTAGTGTTAAAACACTCCGTTCCCCATTTTCCGCCGAATTGAGGCATTGCGTGATGAGTAGCGGAACTTAACGAAGCGCTTTGCCTTGTTACCAAACCCAGGAAATGACAAATTCCATTTCCTGGAGTGGGAATCGAACCCACAACCTGTCGCGTTTACAGTAGTACGACAGGTGTTTAATTATTTTTATTTGGTTTTATTTAGTATTTTCAGGGATTTATTTTATTTGAGTTATTTTTATCCGCCCTAGTAAGAGAAAGTGTGGCGCTAAGTTACGCCAATGTAATATCTCTATATAGAGCCGAATATATAGAACACAGTGAATTGAAACTTTCAGACTACCCTGCTATACAATCCAGGACAACGCATATATCTGTTTTTTATTATACATGGTGTTCCTAAAAATTTAAAAGTAATTAAATTTTTCTCTTCTCTCCGCAGATCTCTCTCCAAACAGTCCCCAATGTTTATGCGACGTAACACAGAACACGACCCGCCATACTGGCGCGGGCAGATATGGGCCAATATCAATTATTTAGCACTATCTGCCCTCAAACACTACAGTGTGAAGGGCCCCCATGCGGCCAGAGCGATGGATTTGCATATACGATTGAAGAAAGCGTTTGTCGGTGAGTGCGGGTTCATAGATTTTTGGGGGTAGTTTGGAAAAAAATATGATTTTTTTTTTGCTTATTTTTTATTTGCCACGTTTTGTTTGAATTTGAGTAATTGCGTGTTTAGTGGCAGAGTTTAACGTCGCGTAGAATTCGTAGTTATATCTAAAATTTCTCCACCATATTTTTTTTATTGCAAAATAAAGATTTTTAAAAATATACTTTCGAAAACAAGCGAGATAGTTTAATAAAAATGTATTCTAAAAATAAAACTTTCATGTAATACCTATATTGGGTAGGTTATCTATAAAAATGTTATCCGCCATTTTATAGCGGCGGCCATCTTGTACAATACAATTATACAGAACATATTAATTTGTATTGTCATTGAAACGTAAAGAGAAATTATTATATTTGAATCATTTAAATTTCTACGCTCTGTTAAGACAATTGAAAAGTGAAAAACGGAGTGTTTTGACACCAGGTTCTCTCTGACTAACCTAATTTTTCGATACAATTAAACCATTTTTAGAATTCCTAGAGACGCGGGTTCGAATCCCACTACGTTCAAATCTATATATATTTTCTAAATCTCTCTCCCTCTCTCCAGGTAATGTGCTATCACAATACAAACGTACAGGTTACTTCTGGGAGCAGTACTCAGGTGAGACGGGGGAGGGGAGCGGGTGTCGACCCTTCACGGGGTGGACGGCACTCATCACGCTCATCATGGCTGATGAGTACTAACATATCATTATTATGTTACTGTTGTGGAACTATCACGGTTATATTAAGTGTATTATGTTACCATCATGGATCTATCACTTAAGTTGACACTATTATGTTACTATGATGTTACTATTATTTCACTATCGATTATTAATCAGATAAGTGATATATATGTAGATTATTTGTTATATTATGTTACCATCATGGTTCAATCACGTCAATGTCTATGACTAAAATTTACTATGATGAGATAATAGCGGTATTATCTCACTATTAATTATTTTTCATAATAATGAATTATATTTACTATATGTGGCTTATTTTATCACTATCATGTCACTATTATCAATGTTAATCATTAAAAGTGATATAGTTTGATTAGCTTATCATATAGACATCATCATGACACTATCATGTGATAGTGTTGTTTGTAGCATTCGCAGCATTTGTTACTCTATTCTCCATTTTTTGGTTGAATAGAAAATTAAATAAATATAAGGGTATAGAACTAGAGACTTTTTTTAAATATATGGGAAAATAGTAGAATAATCAATTATTAGACGTCGTGGGAAAGTAGTCTGGGTGTTACTAAGTTAGACATTATTGTAGGTTCGATTCCCGGGAATATTATTTTATACCCTTACGCGTTTTGCTGAGTTGCGGAACTCAACGCCGCCATTTGTTTTTGGAGAATCATTTCTCCACTCACTCATAATTATTGCGTGATTAGAGATTCAATCACGAAAAAGTTATTTTTTACCCCTACACATTGTACTAAAATGCGGAATTCAACGCCGGGATTTTTATCTGTCAAATTAACATACAATTATTAAGTGATAGTAGGATCGGTTATCGGGACTGATATTTTATACCCCTACGCATTATGTTGAGATGCGGAACTCAACGCCGTGATTTTTCTTCGGGGAAATGAACCTACGGTTATTGCGTGGGTATAAACTTGTCAACTGAGTCACGACTAGTTCAATATATAAAATTATTAGAATGATAAAATTAGTTAGTATTTTAAGTGCCAAGGTCTTTAACTCGTATATATAATATGTAAATTTATTTTAGGTTAGGAAACAATAAGAATTATTTCTCTGAAAAAACAAAGTTTATTTATAACAACAATACAATTACAATAACTTAAATTAATTACAATCATACCTGAAAAAACAAAGAAACAACATTCAATGTCGTTATTCCCAATGTTTCTTTGTTTATCAATCTAACAAACTTTAATTCATTGTTTTTAGTATCGCTCCATTAATCGTACTGATTGACACGTCTGTGACACATTACATATATTTAAAAAAAAATAATGGAATTAAAAATAATATATATTTTTTTTTTAACTTCACGCATATAGCAGGGTAGCCAGAGGGAACCAGAGAACCTAGTGTTAAGACACTCCATTCTCTTTCGACAATTCCGTTTCCCAATAATAATAATTTTCGTTCTTATATTCTCTTGTGTTACCCTTTTTTTATTTATTTTATTTTAAAGTGACATACTTTTTTGTTACATCTAAACATCGACTTTTTCTGATTATTTAGCTATATTTGTTTTTTTTTTTCGCCAAATTTATTTAAAAAAAAACATTTCCAGAAAATGTCCTTTTGATTGACTTTATATATTTAAAAAAGAATTATATTATAGCTTTAATTAAAAAAAAAAAAGAATTTGTCGAAAAAAAGGTTCTCAACTACGCATTCATTGTAGGAAAAATGACAACATTTTTTCTTAAATGTAAACTTTTTCTAAAGTAATTTATTAATATTAATAAAAGTGTTCAATATTTTTTTAAACGTCAATTATATATTACTATAATAATAAGTATATATTTATAATTTTTAAACAAAAAATACTTCTAGAATCATTCCAAAAATTTAAAATTTCTTATTTAAAAATTGACATACATACATACATAGCTTCACGCTGTATCCCGCATATAGCAGGGTAGGCAGAGGGAACCTAGTGTTATGACACTCCGTTCCCCACTTTCCGCCGAATTGAGGCATTGCGTGGTGAATTTTTTTACAGTAAAGTTTAATATAAAAGTATATATAGTCTGTCCCAATATTCAGTGTTACCAGTGGTAATAATAAAAAAAATCAATTTTAAAAGTAGACTGTGTAGTAATAAGTGAATAAAAATGTAGCAATTAAATAAATATAGGAATTTAAATTTTTAGAGGTAAAAAAAGGTTTTTTGTTTATTTTTTTATAAAATTTCTTGTCTCATTTCAGGCTATATTTTTTTAATTTTCATATTCTTCTTTAAATGATAGGTAATATAAAGTTTTACTATATAATCGAAGGAAATCTTTTAACTTCACGCTGTATCCCGCAGTGGTAGTGTGTAGCAGGGTAGGCAGGGGGAACCTGAGAACCTAGTGTTAAGACACTCCGTTCTCTTTTAACATTGTGCTGAGTTGCGGAACTCAACGCCGCTGGTTGCCTTGTTACCAGAGCGAGGAAATGAAAATACTAAATATTATTTAATATTGTCATATCCTGTAGTGTGTATGAACCCACAACCTGTCACGTTTACAGTCGCACGCTTGTGCCTCCAAGCCACGACAGGCCAAACTGCATTTATTTATTTTTTTTAAATTATATAATAATTATAACCACTATATAGGTTGTGCGTATTAACTTATATTTATATATTTAAAGTTAAAATATTTCAAGGAAGATTTATTATAATTTTTTTTTTAACTTCACGCTGTATCCCGCATATAGCAAGGTAGGCAGAGGGAACCAGAGAACCTAGTGTTACGCACGCTTGTGCCTCTGCGCCACGACATTGCTGTTTTTTATTTTGTATCTAAAAGTGTTTGATTTACTTTCTATTTTTTTGATAAAGTCATGTATTAACTTTATGAATAAAGCAATCTTAATATCTATTAATATTGAAAAAATACATATGCAAGTCGACTTATTATCTTATTCACGCCACCCTTATTATTATCGCACAATTCAAGTTTAATTTAAGTGGCTATCATAATGATAGTAATGTATTTCCGTTTTTTTATTGTTGGTTTTTTTTAAATTTACTTTTTAAGGTGCAACAATAGAACAACATTTTTTTTGAAACACCCCGTAGATGTTTAAACATCTACAGATGTTTCAAAAAATAATTAGTAATTAGCAGTATTTGAACTTACACTTATCATTCTGGATATATATCTGGAACTGGCTTGAATAAGGTAAATAAGTCATTTTTTTTTAATATTTAACAAGCATTAACTTATTCATGCCTGGTACTTTTTTTAATAATATTAAACAATAGAGAAGAAACTGCTTAGCAATCCATGTATTCACCGTGCGGGAGCCCATCGCGTTGCAGAGAGAGGAGTTTGGAGAGTGCCTTGGACTTACGACCCAACGTGTAGGTTTAAGGGGCCCTTTAAAATGCGCATTAACGTTCACCTCCACTATGCGCACTCCTCTCTCTACCTAACCATATATTATTTGTTTATTTAAACAGAACTACTTTTCAGTTTTTTTTTTTTTAATTTAAAATAACAATTGATTTATAATATACAGCCTAAATATTTAAATTAGTTTTTTTGATTTTATTATATTATAGAATAATTACAGAAAGACATAAATTATAATTATTTTTATTTATTATATTAGAGTCTTAATATTATTATATGTTCCTTACGTGAAGTTCGTAAAGTTTATTTTTTATCTGTGTATTTATTATTGTTAAATGTTGTGTAATTTTATTCTCATTTTGTAAATGTGTAAATAGTTTCTATTAAATTTCTTAATGAGATAATTGTTTTATTTATTTTTTCATCTCCCAAAGAAAGGATAGTCAAAGTGAATTTAAATGAAGACACTCCGTTCACCGCTTTTCGCTCGAATTTGTGACTTCTTGCTTCGTGGCGGACCTTGACGTTTTTTTAGCTTCACGCTGTATCCCGCATACAGCAAGTTAGGCAGAGGAAAGTGTTAAGACCCAATGGTAAGACATTCTATTTCGTTCCCCACTTTCCGCCGAATTGAGGCATTGCGTGCTGAGTGACGGAACTCAACGCCGCGCTTTGCCTTGTTACCAAACCCAGGAAATGAAAATACTAAACTTTTATATTTCCTGGAGTGGGAATCGAACCCACAACCTGTGGTGTTTACAGTCGTACGCTTGTGCCTTAAGCCACAACAGGAGTTAAATGAAAATATTTAAATATAATAATTTGCCCGTGTAGGGAATGAACCCTCGTCCAGTCGCGTTTACAGTCGGTGACTCACTCACTGCGCTAAGGTGGCTTCAATTCATAATACAGAGCATTTTTGCAAGTTATAATCGTATAGGATTGTAAATATTCTTTCGAGCGTACTAGTATTTGTCGTGATCCCTTAAAAAAATATGTTAAATCAAATATATATTATGAAGATTATTTCTTTTTAATTTGATTTCTTATTCTTGTTTTTTTGTATATTTTTTCGTCTATTTTAACTTTTGTTTTTTGGGTAATTACGTTTACGGCAGTCGAGAGATTGAAAAAAAACAAATAATTATTAATTATTTATAAATTAATTACTATAACTATCTTAATAAGGACTGCTTTAATCGAAGTGAGAATAAACTGTGTGATCAAAAATATTATAATTAATAAACAGTAAAGATTGAAACAATGGAGAACTTAGAAATTAAAACAATGGGGCATTGAAAGGCTAATACGGGGAACTCGCGGGGCGGTCGCCTGGAAAGCTCCCATCAGCTTGGTCCGTCAGCATATTCCTAGGATTAGGGTTCCGTAACTGGGTTCTACAATAAAGATTTTTTATTATTATTATTATATTTATTGTTAGCGGAAAATGAGACCTATGGACCGGTGGTGGGGCGATGCCAATATAAGTGACAGCGCATTTAATTCTTGCTCTTGGAAGCTCTGCTCGTTTGACCAGTCAATACCAAATCTCTTGCTAAATTTAATTAAAAGTTAAAGTTAATACGTAATAAACCAATTGTTTCAGATAATTTGTTACCTCATTTGTATTTCATAAATTAAATTAAAAGATTATTGTAGTTGTGTATAAATAAATGTTTTTTTTTTCTCTTCTTTTTTTCTTCTCCTATCCTGATCGCTAAAATTATTATTAATCTTTTCCTGCTATTTTTTCCCTTATTGAAAGTAATAGCTATTAATAAGCGAATTTCGATTCATTTAACGATATAAGCGTTAGACACAAATTATTTCGCTCTAAGCCTCAAAATAAAAAAAAAGCATTGTCATATGTCATAATGACATTTGTAATTATTTTTAAAAAATGTCAAATCACAAAGTTTTAAATATTAAGTTTTTATATATTATATTATAATAAATAAATAAAATATATTATAAATAAATAATGGAACACGAAACTAAGTTAAAAATCAAAGAAGAAATCAATTATTTTGAGGATAATAATGATAATTATATTAAAGTTGATTTTGATATTAATATAAAGGCTGAGGAATGTGAAATAAATGAAGACTGGTGTATAGAAAATATTATAACTACAAATATTGAAGAGAGTATACATTGTGAAATAAAGCAGGAAAGCTTACAAACATGTTTTATATGTTTACAATTTTTTACTGATAGGTATGTATTAGGAAAAGTATTTTAATGTCCCATATAAGGTTATTTTTTTGTATCTTTTGCATATAAAAAAGTAAGCTCTCTTTAAGTCCTTGTAACGTTCCATTGGATGATTCTTAGCTTCATCCCTAGCGGGTTTGTTAAAGAGAATGGAGCACCAATTGCTATGGTCCCTGCATACTTGTTTCGCCTCGTCCACAGTCATTCACATATTCATACATACCTCCAGAGGGTTCTCATACTATGGTGAGCCCCCTAGAGGAGAAGAAACTCCTTGGCAAAACATGGATTCACTGTGCGGATGCTGGGCCCATCGCATAGCAGAGAGAGAAGTTTGGAGAGTGCCTAGGACTTACGACCCAAGTGTAGGTTTAAGGGGCTCCTTTAAAATGTATATGAAGGGCAGAGCTACGAATTTGAAAGATATTTATTCTACTATCTGGGAAAATCATGATTATTGACTGCTTTATTTTTATATATTTTTTTAAACATTTTAAGTTCTAGATCTAGATCAATTTTAAAATAAAACAATCTTTTTATTTCTAGTTTATCTCTCTACAAACACAACTTAACACATCTAATAGTGCCTTTGATCAGACGAAACTATTACATATGCAACGACTGCCCTACATATTATTCAAAGAAAATCGACTTAAAGAAACATATAGAAGAAACACATACACAAAAAGAATATCACTGTACAACATGCTTAAAGACATATGACTATAAACATAGCTGCCGTCACATCGAGAATGAGCACATAAAATTAAAATTAACTTGTAAAATATGTAACAATAAATTTAAATCAAAACAAACATTAAAAAGGCATGTAATGTATGTTCACAACGGAGTTAAACCATCCTGGAGGTTTCATCGAGTTAAAACCGAGGTCGTAGAGTGCTTGGAGTGCTCAAAAAAGTTTATGAATCGATCAACATTGACTACACATATCAGAAATTGTCATGACCAAGGCGTACATCAGTGTAAGATTTGTAATTCAGTGTTGAAAAGCAGAACATATCTATTGACTCATATTAAGAGAGTGCATTACGATGATGGGAAGCTACACAGTTGTGATGTGTGCGGCAAAACGTTTAAGTCACCAAGATATTTGAGGATACATGTAAGGAATACTCATGGTTGAAGGTACATTAGGCTTTAACAATTTGACAATGTTTTTTATTTACTGCATAACTTTTTACTGGGTGGACCATTTTTGATGATCCTTTTTGTATATGATAGCTGACACTTCTCATGTTGCTGAAGATATTCTTTTGAATTGTTTATTAGTATTTTAGCAAATAAATAAATTTAGCAATAAGAATGGAAGAGTATGGAATTTGGCACATTAAAATTTATATGAAGGAGTGCTGAGTCTTAACATCTTTTAAATATCACAAATTTATAAAACAAATGTTACATCATACATGCCTCAATCCAGCGGAAAGTGGGGAACGTAGTATCTTAATTAATTTTTTTAATGGATAACGGATGGCAAACAAGCAGAAGGACCACCTGATGGTGAGTGGTTACCTGCGCCCATGAACACCTACAACACCAGAGATGTTGTAGATGCATTGCTGACCTAAAGGATACAGATGGAAGGGGAGGATAGTGTAGTAGTCCGCTATCGGAACCACCACATTTTGGGGAAAAGATGGGTGGGAAAGGGGAAAACCTGGCTTACATGCCATGGATCGTCTTTGACATGATGTCGCGAGTGGTCGCGAGCCAGACGGAGGATGCTATATGAGGGATACAGCGTGAAGCTAAGAAAAACAATGTTATGTGTCTTGTATGTAACAAGTCATAAGCTACAAAGACACAGATATTTTTATATGACAAGTTATTTTTTTAAATATACTTTATGATTTAGTTTCATTTTACTTCCTAATTTCTTTGAATTTGTAACTACTCATCATTTTGAGTTCAAGAATAGTTTAGCTTAATGGAGGAATTTGAAGTCTAACTTAAGAATTTTAAAACTTATAACAGTGAATGTTTAAAAAAGTAATTTAAAGTTTAAAAACTTAATAAGTATAAAACTTTAAAATGTTAATTACACATAATGTATAAAAATTTTGAACGCAGCGGGACTCGAACCCGCGTCTCTTGGAAACAGTCCAAGCGCTCTGACCACTAAGACATGTTTTGCCATGCTAACGCCAAAAATAAGTTGTAACAAGCGTATAAGAATTTCGACGCCGGATATAGAACATATGGCTTAGTGGTCAGAGCGTGCGGACGTGAAACAGGCGCGGGTTCGTGTCCCGCTGCATTGAAATTCGTATATCAATCAAAATATTCTTTATTCAAATAGGCTATTACAAGCACTTTTGAATCGTCAATTTACAAAGATGTCAGTCGTGTCAGTCCTAACGGAAGCTATCACCGGCTCGGAAGGCAGTTCTGCTGAGAAGAGCCGGCAACAAACTCAACAGTTGCTCTTTTTATTTTGAAAGTAATGTATTTTACTTATTGTCCGAGGTCCGGGAACCGAACCCATAACTGTCGAGTGTACTGACATATCACTCCACTGCGCCATAAGGGGTATAATGTAAATAAAACACTATATATTTTAAATATTTATATTTCTAAAAACTAATATTAAGACAACTATTCTAATTATATACAAAACAAAATATTTATTAGAGCAAAAAGGTAATATTTATTATTTTTTTTACACATACATACATACATAGTTTCATGCTGTATCCCGCATATAGCAAGGTAGGCAGAGGGAACCTAGTGTTGAGACACTCCGTTCCCCACTTTCCGCTATATGTGGGATACAGCGTGAAGCTATGTATGTATGTATGTAAACATTACTTTCCTCATATCCCATCAGTATGAATGCATATTTGTTATTCTTTCACACAAAAACTACTAAACCAAACGAGATAAAACTACAACAATATAATTTATAAAAAAATCACCATTAAACTTTTCCTGCATAGTATGGTAGTCACAGACACCATTCACCGCTTTCTGCCCCAATTCAAGACATTGTGTGTTAAATGGCGGAACTCAACACCGCACTCTGTCTTATATATAAAGATTTAGTATAATTTGCCCAAAAATAAAAGCAATGCCTCAATTTGGCGGAAAGTGGGGAACGGAATCGTTGTAAGAGAACGGAGTGTCTTAACACTAGGTTCTCAGGTTCCCTCTGCCTACGCATATATGCGGGATACAGCGTGAAGTTAAAAAAAAAACAACTTTTACACTTCTGCTCTAACAAAAAGCTTTAAAAATCCAATTTATTCATTTAACTTAACGTCTTCCTCACTAATCTTTTGCTTCTCAAACATCATTCTCAGCTTCTCGGTAGCAGATATTGGCAATCTATTATTAGCACCAAACTTAGGGTCCGGTAAGTTAGCTACATTCAGCTCAGGGTCCTTAAAAGTGAATGGGGTCCATGGCCCCTGGACAGACGGGTAATCAGTGTATTGATATTTCCTGAGTCGAGTCGAGGCAATGTCTCCTTGTTGAGTTCTTAATACTTCAACCCATTTGGTTATTTCTGAGTGCGTTTTGTTGTGCATACTCATCCATACTTTATCGCCGTTTACTGTAAGAAGTATATATGTTAATATATTGGTAGGAAATACTTTGTACATAAAACTATGCAGATGTAAATTGCACATTTTAATACTGCAGCGGGAATCGAACCCCCGCCTCTTGGATACCAAGACTCTCTCTTGGAGTCCAAGCGCTCTGACAACTAAGCCATGTGTTCTACATGCATTGAAATTCTTATATGCTTGTTACAACATTAATTATGTTGCTAGCATCTCTGTTGAGAGATGTTTACTAATTTCTGTTATCTTTTATAAACTTTCTAAAATGTTTTTCGTTTCATAAGTGTATGATTAACACTTAAAAACTTCAAAAATATTATGTAAATTTGCTTGTTCTTTATAATGGGACATCAGAAATACATTGAAATTAATAAAATGAATATGACATACGTACATATGTCTCATATATATATACCATCTATTATCTCCTGAAGCAACCACACCCCAAATTCCATAATTGCTGATTGTTCTTACCTCTGTCAAATACACTCACAGAGAAACTTTCAGCTTTTATCCTATGAGGTAAGTCTGGCGGTTCATGGGATCTGAATCTAATAGTATGTTTGGACAGAATAATATACATTTTTCAATAATATGTTTTTCATCTTAACACTGTTGAAGTGCCTGTAATTATTTGTGGAATTCCTAAGGTTGCTTAAGATATATATAATATTTAAAAAAGAATCACTTACAATATTCCCCAACCACTACCGGACCTCTGTGTCTCCGAGGCTTTAAATACACCACCACACTTGGGTTTTGTTTTGCAAATTCCACTAGATCTTGTTCTATGAAGTCTCTAAAAAAATAGTAATTGCTTTAGTACATATGCAGTTTATATTAATAATACTTTAAAGTGAAAATTGTTCTTTTTGTAATCATTAACATAAATTTTACATAAAAAATACATAGCATCATGCTGTATCCCGCATATAGCAGGGTGCCTACCCTGCTATATGCAGGGAGAGGGTATCTAGTGTTAAGACACACCGTTTCCCACTTTCCGCCGAATTGAGACATTGCATGCTGAGTGGCGATCAACGCAGCGCTTGGCCTTGTTACCAAACCCAAGAAATGAAAAATTCCATTTCCTGGAGTGGGAATCGAACCCACAAGCGTTTCCAGTCATACACTTGTGCAGAGGCAGAGAGCAGAGGTTAACCAGAATCCTAGCGCTACAACAGGAGTTATTTTAAACAAAATATCAAGATTTTAAATTATATTTCAAACAAGGTACAATACCAAAAAAAAAAGGAATAGATATTCTAAATGTTTAATTATTTTCCTTTTTTAATTTTGTATACAAATTTAATGTATCTGTGGAATAGTGTTATTATTATATCTTTATTTGATTAAACGTCTGTCGTGGCGCAGAGGCTCAAGCACGTAAACGCGACAGGTTGGAATGGCAATTTTCCTGGGTTTGATAAGAAGGCAAAGTGCGGCGTTGAGTTCCGCCACTCAGCACGCAATGCCTCAATGCAGCGGAAAGTGGGGAACGGAGTGTCTTACCACTAAGTTCCTTCTGCCTACCCTGCTATATGCGGGATACAGCGTGAAGCGAAGCTATGTATGTATGTATTATTAACACACAAAGTAACATATTTCTTTTTTCATGCTTCGATTAATTTAAAAACATATTAATTTAGTTATCAAATAAATAAATACCTCAAGCCGCGGCTAGATCCATGGCTTTTACAGAATTTCAGAACAATTCGTTGTAACTGACAAACATAACGACCAACTCCATTCTGTAACGGAGCCCTAACAAAACCGGATTTTAAAAATAAATTGTTGTTAGACATTTTCTAGAAGAAATAGGTAATTAATATATATTTTAGTTGATAAATAATCAAAATGGTTTTTGAGGTTAAAATCATATGATGAGAGATGTCAAATTTGAAGTTTAAATGTCAGTGTCAAATTATATAATTGTTAGGTTAGTGTTGCTATCTTGTATTAATTTTAATATTCATGTATTTATCGACGATGATTTCTTTTTATGGGGAATATATATATTTTTTTTATTTCACGTTTTCTTTATGTACATAAGTTTTTTTACAACATTTTGAGTAATACTGAACTCTAAGTAGGAGTTCTAGCCAATTAGAATATATATTGTCACTACGGCTACTATTTCGTTATTATTGTCACGAAGTTTATTAAATAATTTTTTTACACATTACTATACATTTTTACAATATTAATTTACCATATTTAAAAAAGGATTAAAATCCTAATTAATATTCAATGGGGAAAGGTATAGACTTCATGCTTTACAATCGGTATACATTTTCCCGCGTAGCAGGGTTGTTAGAGCGAACTTGTCAAAAAATCTCCGTACACCGTTCTATATACTCTTATTACATGTTTCATGGTGGAACTCAACACCGTATTTTGTTTTACCAGAGCGAAGAAATGAAAATAATTTAAGTATAACTAATTCTCGAAAGGGAATAGAACTTATAACCAACTGTGATTACATTCAAACACTATTCCTATTGCGACACGATGAGATAATCGCAGAATTAATGAGTTTAAATACAGCTTTACATCAATTCGCGATTCGTTTCTATGAAAAAAAACAGTTTTTTGTAATAACGAGCACGTTAATATTATTCTGTACGTTGTTATATTAAATATTTTTCCCCTTTTATGAAAAACATTTAAACGGAAGTACTTCCGTTTAATTTGGATGCATTTTTTTAAATAATTTATTAGAAATTACAAAATAAATGTTCAAACAAAATAAATGAAAAAAGAAATAAAAAGAAAATATGTTTTAAGGATTTTATTATGAAAATTGTAATATTTACATCAAAATCACATGAATAAATACAACTTTACCTTATGTTGCGAGTTTTAATAAATATATTGCAAAAATATTAAATATTGTAGTTAAGATAACATGTTTTTTATAATTGATTTTTATATTTTTTATGATATAAGAAATAGGCAATGAAAAAAAAGAAATTAGCTTGACTTTCTGGGCTGTCATTTTTTTATTATTATATATTAATCTGTTTCTCTTAAGTATTGTCATTGTTAAATACCTTTTAATTATTTGTCTTAGCTCAATAAAAAAGTTACTTTTTTAATATAAAATTCGAACAAAGATTTAGTTATAAGATGAATTGTATTTTATTCTTTTTGTCCACTCCACTCCATTATGTTTAAGGTAATATAAATGTTATGAACAATAAGTTTATTTACTTATAAATATGCAAGAATTTTTATCTTTCTTACAAATAATTATTGTTATTCTACATTCTGGCAAGAAGTGGCAGCTTCAAACACAGCACTATTATAATATATATATATATATATATATTTAATAAATCTATATTTAATGTGTTGCCTTGACAAAAAATCCAAAAATCGAAATTATATTTTCATTTAGGATTAATTAAAAGATTAAAAATTGAATTTAAATATTAAAATTACAAAAAAAGAAACTGTGCTGTTAAAAAAATAAATAAAAACTATTAGTTACGTAATTTATATAATAATGTAGGTATTTATAACATTTCTAATTATTTTAAGTAAATATGGCCTTAAAAATTTTTTGCACTTTAATACCCTTTACTTCGGCAACTATCTTTTTCTATATAATATGAATTCAAAAGAGTACAAAGCACGAATTTCGTGATAATATATATACATATATAGCACATTGTAGTTACCAAGTTATTTAGTGACAATATATTCTGTAGGAGAGTCCCCCTGTTCGCTTCGCTCGTCAACTTTCGCTTGCAACAATCAAAAAAATTAATTAGAATATGTAGCTAACAAGTGATTTTTTCAATAATTCTGTCAATCCTAGCAACGACGGCTAATATTAAATTAAATATATAAAATCATTTGCCTCCACAAATTACGAAAAAGATTATTAAGTGGGTTTTACGTCGCATTTTTGTTGAAGATTTTGTCATGCATAAGACATTTTAATTTTTAACAACAATATATAAGAAAAAGTAGTACAATTTTTTAGTATTTTATTAACCGTTACAGCTGTAACATAAAAACGACTAGGTTTATGCCTTTAAATAAAAAATATATATACATTGTACCTGTTATTGTAAAATGTTGCCATTACAAAAAAAATACTGAAATATAAATTAAATAATAACCGTATACAATTTACATAAAATAATCTATTTTTATTATTTTTCTATTCGTTCCTCTAACTGTTTAATTCTGACAGGCACTTGTACAGCGGGCAGGTCCACACTCTTGGCGCGTCGGCGGCCATGTTCAAACTCTATGTTATTTCGTCTCGCTTCCGGCGGAAGTGGTTGCAGTTCGGGCAGAGTCGGGCGTTTTCGTGCTAGTTCCGGTGTGCGGAGAGTTCCACCTGAAAATTAAAAATATAAAGAGATTTTTTGAAACCTTTCCTATGAGAGAGATATGACTTGGTTTTCTTATGCATTTTCTATAAAAATAAAGAGTCAGGGCTTCAATAACCATAAGACATTTGATTTCTAACGCTATATAGTGACGATAAATTTTTGATTTACAAACAATTTGGGTGCCTATAATTATTATTGTTATTATACAAATGCTGAAAACTATGTACAGAGAAAACAATACATCTACATACATACATAGCTTCACGCTGTATCCCGCAAATAGCAGGGTAGGCAGAGGGAACATAGTGTTAAGACACTCCGATTCCCACTGTCACCGAATTGAGTCATTGCGTGCTGAGTGGCAGAACTCAAAGCCGCGCTTTGCCTTGTTATCAAACCCAGGAAATGAAAAACTCCATTTCCTGGAGTGGGAATCGAACCCACAACCTGTCGCGTTTACAGTTGCACGCTTGTACCTCTGCGTCACGACAGGCGTCACACAAGATATCTGAAGATCCATTAATGAAGCAAAAGTATTTTTTTAGCTTCACTCTTTATCGAACAACAGGGTATTTAGAGAGAACATAGTGTTACCATACCGTTGCGGAGAAAAGAAAATATAATCAAAATCAAAATATTATTTATTCAAGTAGGCTATTACAAGCACTTTCGAATCGTCAATTTACAAAGTGTCAGTCGTGTCAGTCCTAACGGAAGCTACCACCGGCTCGGAAGGCAGTTCTGCTGAGAAGAGCCGGCAACAAACTCAACAGTAGCTCTTTTCAAATAAAATTTTACAATAAATATACAACTATGATGAGCCTCCCGACTCCCGACTCCCGGGTGAGCGTCAACAGCATTTAATTCCACACATTGACATCATTATTCTATACCCACCAGCGGGAATTGAACCCACAGCAATCGCGTTTTCAGTCAGATAGAGGAAAATGTCATCTTTTACCTTTCCTTCGTGGTGCGTTTGGCTGCACATTAGACGCTTGAGGCTCGGTTTTGGATAAAAAAGATTCATCTTGGGGAGCTGTTTCGCATCCGTCCGCGCGGGTTCGAGCCCCGAGACCGGTTTGTGGAGTACTGGAATATATGCGTTTATAATGTAATAAATAAATGTTAGTTGAATTAAAGTTAAAATTTACCTTTTTTTATTAATAAACAATTATAGAATAATTATTGAACGAGTAAAGGCCATCGTATCGCAGTGGGACAGCGTCTGTAAGCACGATTTGTTGTGGGTTCGATACAGATGAGGGGAAATATATATATTTACTTCACACTGTATCCCGCATATAGCAGGGTAGGCAGAGGGAACCTGAGAACCTAGTGTTAAGACACTCCGTTCTCTTACAATAATTCTGTTCCCTACTAATAAATAGCAAATATAATATTTAAATTATTTACATTATTCCTCTCTGGTAAGACAGCATGGCGTTAAATTCCATCACTGAACACTCGAATCTCGAATTATTATAATTAATAATATAATTAAATAAATTTGTAACATAATCAAAATACTGAAATTAAGTAAACTATATGAAATAAAAAAAATAAAAGAATCAAAATTAAATTATGAAAATGTAACTTAAAAAAAGATTTAGTTATTCAATTCCTTATTAAGCATGACCTAGGTATAAATGTGAGTGTATATTTGGGCTTATATATACAAAACTAACTTTTGTTCCATCAATAACTTAGTAAGTCTTGCAACTTCAGCTCTCAAGTGATGTAGTTCCTTATCCCTGAGACGCACTTCCTGTTCGGCGGAACGCTCTCGTGCTGCGAGGCGCGTGCGCATGTCGTCGAAACTATTTAAAACAAATAAATGTATTAATATATATTTTTAATTGTGTTTTTATAGTCAGTTAGATATTGAGTGTTTCATCTATGATAAAAATTATAATAGGTAGAACTGCTGTACATACCTTTTTAATTATATTTTAATTACTATATAATAACGCTCATATAAATACACCTGTCGTGGCGCAAAGGAACAAGCGTGCGACTGAAAACGCGACAGGTTGTGGGTTCGATTCCCACTTCCACAAATGGAGTTTTTCATTTCCTGGGTTTGGTAACAAGGCAAAGCGCGGCGTTGAGTTCCACCACTGAGCACGAAAGTGAGGAACCGAGTGTCTTAACAATAGGTTCCCTGTACCTACCCTGCTATATGCGAGATACAGCGTGAAGCTATGTATGTATGTGTCTAAGCAGGTATGTACTATATAAAAAATGGATAAAAAAAAGTTATTAAATGTTTTTTTCACTATTAGAGTAATAGTGAAAAAAACAAAATTTTCATTCCTATAAGAGATAGGAATGAAAATTATTATAAAAGTAAACTAATACCGAATGTGATATTCTATAATCTGTATAATATGTGTAATATGTAATTAGATATATATGTGCGAGAGTGTGTGACAGACACAATCTGATTATAAAATAAACATTTATGAATTTTGCATTATAACAAAATTTTCCTTTATATGTTTTTTAGCTTCACACTATCCCGCACATATATGGAATTCGAGAACCTAGTGTTAAGACACTTCGTTCTCTTGAGATTTCCGTTCCCCATTTCCCGCCGAATTGAGACATTGGGTGCTGAGCAGAACTCGACGCCGCGCTTTGCCTTGTTACCAGAGCGAGGAAATGAAAATACTAATAAATTAAGTTATCCATAAGAAAAATAATATTTATGGATAACTTAAGAATGTTTCATTAAAAAAAAATAAAATATATTTTAGGACTGAGTTATGTCAAATGTGTGTCAAAAAAATTGTTTCAAATGTGGACCAATAAAGTAAAACATCGGCCTATTTATTATTATGCAAAAGTTACAAGAAAATAAAAAAAAAGCTAAATAAACTAAACAAACAATGTTATTTAAAAAAATATATTACTTACAGTTTCCTTAAACACGCGCATTTTCTTGTCAAATGTTCGACTTGTTCCGTCGAAGCTTTCGACATCTGTTTATATTTGGTGGCATCTTCTTCCCTCTTCTCTCTCAACTCTTTCTCCCTCTCCAACGCTTCTCTTTGTTAGTTAGGGAAGGGGTTAAAAAAGTTTTGAATTTTATGTATTGTGTTTTGGAATAATGTATTATTGCTTTTGTCATATTTGTAAATTTAAGAAAAAAATAAAAAAAATTGTAGCTGTCAAGAAATATGTCAAGTAATATAAAAAAAAATTATTGAAATTTTTTAAGGTCTTAATAATATACATAAAAAATTACTAAATATAAAAAAAAAAACACAAAAAGATGAACAATATATTTTATTAAAAACAATCAATGACATGACAAGCGTTAGACTTTTGAGCAATTTCGAATTAAGCTTAAAAAAAACACATTTAAACTATACTAAAATGATAAATATATTATACATATACTAATTACTATTACAAAAATGAAAGCTTATAAAAAAATGGTAGAATATTTTAAACGATTATAAAAAGAAATCAATCAATTCGATTGTTTTTTTAATGTGTGTTACTAAATAACTTTTTACTGGATGAACCAATTTTGATGATTCTTTTCTTATATGATAGCTATTGTTTCTGATGAGGTCCCATTTAAATTTATTTAAGATTAAGTAGTTTTTGAGTAATTCGTAATAATTCTACTGTTTAGTGCATTTTCTTTGAAGTATGTTGCCGTTTTTTTTTGTTAAAATCAAAATTTATTTAGAAAACGTATAAAAATTTGAACGCAGCGGGACTCAAACCCGCGCCTCTTGTCTCCCATCCTCGCGCTCTGACCACAGCGCCATGCGTTCTACAACCGGCTGCGTCGATATTCTTATACGCTTGTTACAACGTTATTAATGTTGTTAGCATCTCTGTAGAGAGATTTTTACTAATTTCTGCTACACAAAGATTTCAAAGAACAATCTTTTGGCAAGAGAGAACGCTATTTAATAAATATTTTTCGAAGCTTATAAAAATTTAAAAAAATATTTATACGTTTTCTAAATATGTTTTTCGTTTCCTAAGTGTGTGATTAACACTTTAAAACTTCAAAAAAATCTAAATTATTTGGCTTCATGCTTTATCTAGTTTTTATATTCAACGAATGTCAACTACAATACTAACGGGTTATCTTTTTTAGTGCATTTGAGTGCTTAGAAGTTGGTTTCCTTTTTCGATATTTTTTTTTTTTTTTAATTTAAATTTTTAGACGCCTGTCGTGGCGCAGAGGCACAAGCATGCGACTAATGTCATAATGCGAGTAAACGCGACAGGTTGTGGGTTCGATTCTCACTCCAGGAAATGTAAAATGTAGTATTTTCATTTCTTGGGTTTGCTAACAAGGCAAAACGCAGCGTTGAGTTCCGCCACTCAACACGCAATGCCTTAATTTGGCGGAAAGTGGGAAACGGAAATGTTGAAAGAGTATAGCGTGTCTTTACACTAGGTTCATTCTGCCTACCCCGCTATATGCGGGATACAGCGTGAAGTTAAAAAAAAAAACATGAATAAAAATTCTTTTTAATAATTAGTAACATCTTCAACTACTTACTTTCATTTTTGTATAAATAAAGAAATGACTAGAAAATGAAATATTTGACACAGATAAGAAATACGATTTTTTTTTTAAATGTGTACATGATTTTAAAACATCAGTCCAAATAGGCAGTACAATATGTTTATTAAACACAAAATTATAATTTTCTTATTAATAAAAAAAATATAATATATTACAATATACATATAAATAATATACATATAAAATATATTTAATTTAATTTTCTAAGTTAGTTAAGTACATACTATCTCTACTTAAGACTATTTTTTAAAAAATCAAAATGTCAAAATACATTATTAAATAATTGAATGTAATTAAAAATATTAATTCACAAATACAGATAATATTCAATACTTTAATTTAAAAAAAGAACATAAAATACTTATCCAATTCCAAAACCTTCTATTATTTAAATAATTTCAAAATATTATCAAAAAAATGCATTTTAAAGACATAATAAATGGAATTAAACTATATAAAATTTATTTCTATAAAGCAACACGCTGTATAAGCTTCACCTGTATCTATCTATCAATGTAAGAATATCTTATAACATTATTTTAACCCGTTTTCAAATGATTCAGCTCCAAAATGAGTACATGTGTCCGGTTACGATAACAATACACACATATCGACGGTAAAGTACCAATACCTCCTAACTAACATTTTTAATGAATTCACTTTTTTACCCGACTTGACAGTCGGGAGTGTTATGTTTTTCGCGCGTATCATGTATGTTTGTAATATTCTTTATTATCTCATATCTTCCAAATCCCTGGACCGATTTTTTTTTATTAAGGAGACGTTAGATAGGTATTAATACTACAAGTGTTCTTAGATGTGTGACGTCACTTTTAATTTAATATGGCGCCCTCTAACGGCAATTAAGTTATGAACAAAAACAAAAAAAATCGTTGATGGGTACCGTGTGGGGTGTGAAATGAAAGACCTTAATTAGCACAATTCAAATATATAACACATAACTAGCTTTTATTGCCTACTTTATTTGTATTTGTTTCCTACCAACAAAATTTCTTAAATGTGCCCCACACGTTCTTTTCAATTCAACTTCTTTATGCAGTCGGGTTCTTTATTCTTTATAATATTTATTGTTTTTTTAACTTCACACTGTATCCCGCATATAGCAGGGTAGGCAGAGGGAATCTGAGGACCTGGTGTTAAGACACTACGTTCTCTTACAACAATTCCGTTCCCCACTTACCGCCAGATTGAGACATTGTGTGCTGAGAGGCGGAACTCAACGCCGCGCTTTGCCTTGTTACCAAACCCAGGAAAATAAAAAACTCCATTTCCTGGAGTGGGAATCGAACCCACAACCTGTCGAGTTTACAGTCGCACGTTTGTGCCTCTGGGCCACGACAGGCGTATTTATTGTTGTTATTTTTATCGTTTTAAATGACACATTTAGACACGTTGGTTAGTTGCGAGATATTTCCACATTTTTATTTTAATGTCGTTGCAACTAAAAATACATTAAGGAGATTTCACTAAAACATGCTAACAGTGCATTTAAAACGACAAAAATAAAAAAATAAAATAAAAGATGCCAGTTACGAGATATTGACACTTCACCGTAGATGTGACAACATTGTCATAGCATAAACCTGCTGTTTTTATAACGATTAGGTATATGAGAGGCTATACAGCGTGTTTTTTTTATTATAATTTTACTTATTTTAATACTATGTATATTTTCGTCTATTTCTAATGTATAGAAGCGCAGCGAGAACCAGTAGTAGCATAAAAGCGAGGCGGAGGGAGAAGAGAGCACACACGCAAGGCGCCGCTATCCATCGTTTGCTGTACAACAATTAATATAGGTTTTTCTAAAGCTAACTTAGATACTTGTCGTGACTTTCGAATTTCTCGGATCATAGATGAAGTGGTTGTGAGTTCCTTTCCACTTGGGGAAATGATTATAAATTTCTGAATGTGAATCTTTTTCTTTTTTTTTATTTCTTTTTTTAATTTCTTTTAGCTTCACGCTGTAATCCGTCCGTTCCCAACTTTACGCCACGTTGAGGCATTGCGTATTGAATGGCGGAACTCAACGCCGCACTTTGCTTTGTAGACTCTAGACTCAGGAAATGAAAATATTAAATATAATATAAAATTTTCATTTCCTGGAGTGGGAATTGAACCCTGTGTATTGAACCTGTCGCGCTTACAGTCGTACGCTTGTGCTTCAAGCCACGAGAGGCGTTATGTGAACATTTTTAACAATTACTGTTTTTTCAATTTTGTGACATCATTCTCCTGAGAATCGAATCCACAACCACCGCATTTATCGTCAAACGGTTCATTACAACATGATGCTCGATTTAATATATTTTCGTTTTCCCATTTTGATAGGACAAAGCGCGGCTTTAAGTTACGTCAATTAACAGTATATATCTTAAAACGCATTGTCTATAAATTAGACTGAAAGATTTTAACAATTGTATCTGCTTACTTCACTAAAAAATACCCCCTGTATATTTTATATCTAACTGAACATCATGGTTGTATGTTCAAATACAATTAGTGGGTATACTCGTATATAAACGAGGCGTGAATTAGTTGATAAATCGAAACTGCATACTTTTTGGTTTAGGCGTCTTAATTTTATTTTAGCTTCACGTTGTATCCCGCATATAGCAAGGTATGCAGAGGGAACCTGAAAACCAACTTGTTAAAACACTCCGTTCCCCACTTTCTGCTGAATTGAGGCATTGCGTGTTGAGTGGCGGAACTCAACGCCGTGCTTTGCCTTGTTACCAAACCCAGGAAAATGAAAATACTAAGTAAATTTTATTGGTAAATTATTTAAATACTTTTTTATCTGAACGTTTTTGGTTTCCATCATTTTTTTATATTATATCGTAATACTTATTATATATATAGAAAAATATATATACAAGTCGATTTATCAACTAATTTACGCCTGATACGTTACTAAAATATTTTTTTGATTAGATTTTTTACTATCTACCCTCTAAAATAATTTTGTGCATTGAAAGTGCAATTTTGTGCCTTTATACGGTGCACAGATACAATATAGGCTTACAAACACAGATAAAAATAATAAAAACAATTATATGAAATAATTAATTATTTCAAAAAAACATTCTATTGAATGATCTAAATAGTTTTAGATTTAAAGAAAATAAATATTTTAAAAATAATTTTAACTAACACAATACAGTTAAAATTAATTTATATTATTTAAAAAATTGTTGCCAGTTAAAAAAATGGTTGTCTTCAGTAAAATTAGCTTAACCTGCTAAAAACATAATTATTATCTTTTTTAATTATTTTTTTATAAAAATCTAGACATAGTTACAAAAAATACTGCCTTTTGGACTCATGTGATATAAATATAAAGTGAAGTGTTGTGTCTTGTGAAATTTATACAGAATTAATGGTTTATTAAAAAAAAGTACTTTAAAACATTTAAAAAAAAATAAAACGTCATTTTTTCTTGTCAAAACATAATTTATATATAATCTGTAATTTTTAAGGTATATCTGTCCTTGTCTCTCTTTTAATGACAGAAAGAGTTAGACAATTTTAAAGTACTTTTTTAGTAATGATTTAAATTTTGACATGCTCTTGGTAGCCAAATAGTTCCAAAAAACAGTATTTTTTTCAATAAATTATATTTTTTATTTAGTAAAAAACACACTTTTATTTTTAAAATTAATTTATTTTAATTTTATTTATTATTTAATTTATTTTTTTATATATGGACTAATTTAGCTACCAATTTTAATTGGAGGTGGGAAGGTTAGATAGTCATTGTATGTGCTTTGGAAATTATAAAAAAAAAAAAAACATTAATCATCTCATGCTGCTTTTAAATGACTTCAATATGTTTTTATTGGGTGAACCAATTTTGATGGTTCTTTTTTTATATGATAGCTAGTGTTTTTGTTCTGGTCCCATTTAAGTTTAGTTAAGATCTGACGAATATTTTTCGAGGTATACGCAATAATTTTATTTTTTAGTTTATTTCATTTGAAAGAGTGTTCTTTTTTTGTAAAAATCTTAATTCTTTTACTTTTTTTAAATATAGGCCAATGGAAATAAAGCCCACAACCATGGCGTGTACTGACACTATTCAATAAATTGAATTACATTATTTTATTACTATAGAATTGACACATTCTTTAACTTTTATGTGTACGAGTGTAAATAACACTTTTAAATATAATAAAAATATTATTTATAAGTTAAGTTAAGTTAAGTTAAGTTACACATAAAGTTACTAAGTTACACTAGATGATCCAGCGAACTTCGCTACCTTTTTTTAGCAACCAACCTAACTAATACCTTACACTAACCTAACACCTTTTTTTAGCGTCAATATTGAAATTGTTAATTCTATAATTTTTTTCATACAAATGTTCTTCTGACAATATTGAACACATAAAATTATGATTTATCCAATATGGTGCAGTCGTTTAAACCTTATGTGCGTACAAATACTTCGTTAATTTATTTTAATTTATATAGATTTAATGAAAAAAGAACTAAAATATAATTTCCATAGCAACACAATTTGACAGTTACAGAAAAAAAAAACAAAAGTGACATGCAACTTTTTTTTTAATTCCCTTACCTCAATTCTTGCTCAGTGACCGCTAACGTTCTTCCACACGCCGCTGTTTTATTTGATAATTCCTCATAGTCCAATGATTTTGATTCAATCTGTGATTTTAATTCTACGAAAAGAAATATATAATAAATAATATATAGTACAATATATAGCGCCTGTCGTGGTGCGTAGGCACAAGCGTGCGATCATAAACGTGACAAGTTGTGGGTTCGATTCCCTCTCCAGGAAGTATTTTCATTTCCTCGCTCTGGTAACAAAGCAAAGCGCGGCGTTGAGTTCCACCACTCTACACGCAATGTCTCAATTCGGCGGAAAGTGGGGAACGGAAACGTTAAAAGAGAACGGAGTGCACGGAGTCTTAGTTAGGTTCTCAGGTTTTAAGTGCGCGATACAGGATGAATTTTTAAAATAAAAAGAAAATGTTTTTGTTGTCTAAAAAAAACATGACATTAGATTACAAAGACTTATATATATTAGGCGGCAGTTTATACAATTTTTCATACTATTAAAATGTTTCAAAATTGTTTTTTCAAATACGGTCCTATGTCTGTTGCAAAAAAAGGTTGCTAATCCCTGGTATATATAAAATGTAGTTTGAAGGGAATTATTTTTTTTTTATGGGTAACGGATGGCAAACGAGCAGAAGGACCACCTGATGGTAAGTGGTTACCTTCGCCCATGAACATCTACAACACCAGAGGTGTTGTTTTTTCCATATTCTGGGGAAAGGGTTGGTGGGAAAGGGGAAAACCTGGCTTACATGCCATCGAACCGGAACACATCATTAGAAATTTGGCGGTTCGTCTTTGACATGATAGTGGTCGCGAGCCAGTCGGAAGACGAACCTCCTACCACCAAACTACTGGGATTCTCGCCTTTTACGGGACACTGCCCAGCGGCAGAGGGGAATTGCATTCTAATCCCGTCCCCTTACAGGGAGAAATGAAATGTATTTTCGAATTTACTGTTTTAATCTTACCTCGTATCTCCTCCAGTAGCTGTACCTCATGCTTGGCGCGCTGCTCGTCTCCCTCTTGCCTGCATTCCCTCTTCATGCGCTCCAAACAGTCCTCTTTGTCCGACATGAACCTATCCCACTGCTCGTCTGGAAGTTATTTATATATACTTCACAACGCCTGTCGTGGCGCAGAGGCACAAGCGTGCGACTGTAAACGCGACAGGTTGTGGGTTCGATTCCCACTCCTGGAGTGGGAATCGAAATGTTAGTATTTTCATTTCCTGGGTTTGGTAACAAGGCGAAGCGCTGCGTTGAGTTGCGCCGCTCAGCACCCAATGCCCCAATTTGGCGGAGAGTGGGGAACGGAATTGTTGTAAGAGAACGTAGTGTCTTAACATTAGGTTCTCAGGTTCTCCTCTGCCTACCCTGCTATATGCGGGATACAGCATGAGGTTAAAAAAAAATCTATATATAAATACATAAAGCAAACTTTGTACCCCTTTTTACGAAAATTACGCGGACGGAGGAGCATGAAACTTGGCACACTTATAGTTTACATAGAGAAAGAGTGCAGAATCATAATATCTTTTAAAACAATACATAAAAAGTTTATAATTAATACAATAAATGTTACACACACTACCATGGTTTGACATGCCTGTTTATATAAAGAAATATACGTTGCTAGGCAACGCGTTGTTAACGCGCCAATGGGGACATTAGTAATTGACAAAATACTTACCCATCTCCTGCCGATGTTTCTCCTTTAGTTTATTTATTTGGTCATTCTTTTCCGCGATGAGATTGAGTCGAGTGGACTCTAGGAGTCTCTTCGCTTCGTTTACTGCTGTCTTCTCTCTATCTTCTATTTCTTTCACCTTCTCGGTCCATTCTTTTATTATTTGTTCTGGGATTTGTATGGTAAAATATATATATATATATATATATATATATATATATATATATATATATATATATATATATATATATATATATATATATATATATATATATATA
>JAKGSA010000471.1:419901-453643 GCA_033558755.1 Philaethria dido
TAATATATATATATATATATATATATATATATATATATATATATATATATATATATATATTAATATAGATTTTACATATATTAAAAGGTGAAAGAAAAAGTTGGGTATCTTTTTACAAAAATAATTAATATTTTAAAAAAAAAAAGAAAATAGACATAAAATTAAATTCATTTAAAAATAAAATTATTACGGATAACTCAAAAACTACTCGTCAAATCTTAAACTTAAAAATTAAATGGGACCACATAAGCACTAGTTATCATATCGAATAGAATCATCGAAAACCCAGTAAACAGTTTTTTTTTTTATCTTCACGCTGTATCCCGCATACAGCAGGATAAGCAGAGGAAATCTGAGAAACTAGTGTTAAGACACTCCGTTCCCCACTTTCCGCCGTATCGAGGCATTGCGTGCTGAGTGGCGGAACTCAACGCCGCACTTTGCCTTTTTACCAAACCCAGGAAATGAAAATACTAAACTTTTATATTTCCCGGAGTGGGAGTCGAACCCACAACCTGTCGCGTTTACAGTCGCACGCTTGTGCTTTACAGGCGACAAATAATATCATAGATCAGTATTTATGTGAAGCGAAAACTTTGTACCCCTTTTTACGAAAATTACGCGGACGGAGGAGCATGAAACTTGGCACATTTATAGTTTATATAGAGAAGGAGTGCAGAATGATAAAATATTTTTTCAATAATAAAATAAACATCGCACACTACCATGGTTTGACATCCATGTTGCTAAAGACAACGCGTTGTTAACGCGTCATCGGGGCCACTAATATATATAAATAAATACCTTTTTCATTCTCAAATCTCTCGTTCATAGCATCTATATTGTTCGCGTAGTTAATATCTGCTTTATCCAACAAGTGGCGTAACTGTAGTATGTCCCAGTCCGCCTTACTGTGTGCTTCTGCGATCGCGGATTCGAACTGCGACTCCTTGGATGCGAGCACTTCTTTTAGGTTTTCAAACTGGAAATGAGTAGAATGACAGTTTTTTTATTTAGTTGTAAGTTAATGTAACGAAAATGCGTCACGGTGATGAAATAAATACATAATTAGTATGCAATTAAGTTCGTGAGATAATTTTATATAGAAATAAAATTCATTTCCATTAGACAAAGCACAGCGCTGAGTTCCGTCATTTAAAACGCAATGTGTCAAAAGTCAGAAAATATAAAAGAAAATTAGTTCATTTAAAGCTGGTTCTTGTAGCCGTAGAGCAACATGCGTGCGAATGTAAATGCGATAGGTTGTGGGTTCGATTCCCACTACAGGAAATGAAAATATTTATTTAGTAACAAAGCAAAGCGCGGCGTTAAGTTCCGTTACTCAGCAAGCAATGCCTTAATTCGGCGAAAAGTGGGGAACGGAATGGTTGAAAGAGAATGGAGTGTCTTAACATGTCGGTTCTCAGGTTCCCTTTGCCTACCCCGCTATATGCGGGATACAGCGTGAAGATAAAAAAATTGTCAATTTAAAAAATGAAACTCACCCTAGTACTAAGCTCTCGTAATTTTCGCTCAGCATTCTTCGCATCTCGCTCAGACTCCGCTCGTAGTTGTGCTAACGCCGCTCGACTTCGCTCAGCGAGCGTTCGCTCGAGCACCGCTCGGGAGGTCGCCGCTTGCGCGAGCGCTTCTGAGTGTTCCGCTTTAAGCGCGCTTATTTTGTCGGAATGTTGTTGCGAGAGACGGTTTATTGCCTGAGAAATAGAAATATTTGTATTTTTTTTAACAAATGAGATATTATAGTAGTCACTTTTTCTGCACCTACCGCCACTTCTCGTAAATCTACCTAGACGGGTAGATTTGATTCATTATTTCTGATTCATATGTAATTTCGATGAATCATAATATTTTTGATTCTATTACAATGTTGTTTAGTTGAATTTTATTTAGAATCCTTAGACATATTTAAATACAATTCTTTACTATCTATATATAAATACGTGAAGCAAAAACTATGGACCCCTTTTTACGAAAATTACGCGGACGGTGGAGCATGAAAGTTGGCACACTTATAGTTTATATAGAGAAGGAGTGCAGAATGATAATATCTTTAAAAAAATACATAAAACAAATAAAATTAATAAAATAAATGTTACACACACTACCATAGTTTGACATTCATTTTTATATACAGTGACATACACATACGTTGTTAGGACGCGTTGTTAACGCGTCAACGGGGACACTAGTAATAATTAGTACATTTACCTATTTTAACATCTAATATTCCTTTTAATGTAAAAAATAATAACTATATAATATAAAAGATACTAATTTATAAAATATTTACATTTAAGCAATGAATGAATGAAAGACAAACGGCGTTGAGTTCCGCCACGAAAACAGTAAACGGAGTGTCTTAAAGTATTAAGAGAGAGAATTTAGTAAAATTCTCTCTAACTACCATAGCATGGTACGGGAAGCGTGAAGCTATTTCACATGTACTAGTGTTCCCGTTGACGCGTTAACAACACCTTGCCTAGCATATGTGATTTTATATAAGCATGGTGTGGTAGTGTGTGTTACATTTATTTTATTAATTTAATATATTTTTACGCATTCAAAAAAAAGATTATGATTCTGTACTCCTTCGCTATATATACGATAAGTGTACCAAGTTTCATGCTCCTCCGTCCGCGTAATTTTCGTAAAAAGGGATCCAAAGTTTTTGCTTCACGTATTTATATATCAATAATAAATTATTGAAATTTGCAGTGATTTCAACTTAGGGTAATGATTATATTTTAATTACTTCCATTTCTCCACTCTAGCAAGACAAAACGCGGCGTTGAGTTCCGCCACTTAACGTGTAATATCATTAATTCAGACGGTAAACGACGAACGGAGTGTCTTAACACTATGTTGTCCCTGACTATCCTGCTGTGCGAGATAAAGCGTGAAGTATATTAAAGAGGGTCCTCTAGTTCCTCGGTTGTTTTTTTGTTTCACCATTCAATACGTAATGTTCGGAACAGGCAGAAAACGACAACGGAGTGTCAGGACACTCCCACTAGCACTCGCACTAGATAATTAGGCTTTAACAACCCTGCCATGCAAAATAAAGCATCATTCTTTACCTGTAAATGCTGTTCTTCTCTATCTCTTCTCACTTGCGCCTCCTTCTCCAGTAAGTCCTTCAATCTATGTACTTCCAGCTTAAGACTCTCTTCTCTGGTCTCTATCTTCTGCAGTTGGAGTGTAAGAGACTGGACTGATCTCTGCTGTTCCGAGGCTAGACCTCGCAGTTGCTGCAGTTCTGCCATGTGGGTTGGAGAAGGTGGTGCTGATTTGAGTTTATCCAGTGATTCTGATAGCTGGAAAAGAATTGGGAAAGATATTAGAATGAGAAAGAATATTAAAGTAAGAGAGATTGAAGCCAACATGGCACAGTATGATTGTAAATGTGATTGGTTGTAGTTTCGATTCCCACTTGAGGTGATGATTATACTTAGGCTTTTTTTCTCTCTTTGATGAGATAAAGCACGGAGTTGAGCTCTGTCACTTTACGCGCAATGTCTCGACTCTATCCGCCACTTCTTTATCAGAAAACCCTTTTTTACAGGTACCTAATTTGGTACTAGATTCTGAACAGTACATATAGGAAAAATACCCACTAAAATCTCACAGTACTCCTCGACCCCCGCTAGCTGAGGCCACAGGAACTGCTTCAATTTTGGAGACCCCTTAAAAACTCTTAAATACGTTTTTTAGATAACGAATAAAAATGTTTTTCTTACAAAAATTATTAAATAAGTAGCATTCTCTGTTGCCAAACGATTGTTCTTAGAAGTAATCTTTGTGTATCAGAAAGGGTCTAGCCGGATAAGCTAAGAAAAACTGTAAAAGTACGTAATAGCTCACTAATGAATAAATATAATATATTTTTTTGGTAGGTGTCAATTAAGGGGCTGGTACTATTTTAATATTTATCACATTGCGAAAATTCTGAAAAAAATATATTATAGTGAGCTAATGAATAATATTGTACTGTTTAACTTTCATAATGATGACTTCAATAGATACCGACATAATAAACTTTTTTGTTAAGGGTTGTAACCCCCATAACTCCCTTCCTGTAAGGGTTAGGGACACAAAATTAAGTGTATCGCAACACCAAATGAAAAGCAATATAAAAATGGTAAAATCTATTCACTACACGCCAGTGCATTTTTTCTTAACTTATCCGGTTAGATCATTTGTAAAAATCTCTCAACAAAGATGCTAACAATGAAAAGCGTATATTTCGGCCTAGCTAGATGACTTAGCGGTCAGAGCACTTGGATGGCTTCCAGCTACATTCAAGTTTTTATACCATTCCTGAAAATGTTTTTCTGATTCCAATAGAGTATTACCTCCTTCTTCTCCTTTTCCGCGTCTCTCGCTCTCTTCTCCAACTCCCTCATCTTCCACTCGCAGTCAGTGAGTATTCTCTCCGCGCGCGCGGCCGCCTGAGAGCGCGCCGCCTCGTGGGCTTGACGCCACTTTGTTGTGTTCGCTTCTGCTTCTTGTAACGCCTGGATTTTTAAATAGTATTTTTATTATACTTACTCAATAATATAACCAAATTTTCATTTACAAATCAAAAAAAAGCGCGGCGTTGAGTTCCGCCAATCAACACGCAATTCCTCAATTCGGCAGTTGGGAACGGAATTGTTGAAAGAGAATGGAGTGCCTTAACACTAGGTTCTCTGGTTACCTCTGCCTACCCTGCTATATGCGGGTTACAGCGTAAAGTTAAAAAAAAACCTCAAATAAAATGTCCTAAAAATAATTATTACGAATAACTCAAAAACTACTTGTTAGACGTTAATTAAATATATATGAGACCACATCACAAGCACTAGCCATCATGTAAAAAAAAACAAAATCCTAAAACATTTTTGGCAAAAGCTCTTTAATGGGTTTAATACGCATCCATAACCTCCAATTTGTTAATAAGACTGATTTGTGGTAGCTACAAAAAATCTATCTCATCTCTTCTACTTACCTCTTTAGCCTTCTCTTCTTGCTGCAATTTCTCCAGTTCCAGTCTCTCCTTATCCTGTTCCAGAGCCTGGACCCTGGTTTCCAGCTCAGCTCTACGTGTAACAGCATCTTGGAGTTCAGATCTAAGGTTTTTGATGGCATCCTCTGGAAAATATGATTTTTTGTCAAATACATATTTTTCTTAACAATGTCATGTTGCTTCCATTGTCACTTAGAGAATGATGAATATTTTAATTATTTTCTTTTCTTCGCTCTAGAATCTAGTAATCTAGAAAGCTCGTTGATTTCCACCACTCAAGGCGCAATGTCTCGATTTCGAGAGGAAAGTGAGGAATGGAGTGAGCGCCGCGCTTTGCCTTGTTACCAAACTCAGGAAATGAAAATACTAAACTTTTACATTTCCTGGAGTGGGAATTGAACCCACAGCCTGTCGCGTTTACAGTCGTACGCTTGTACCTCAAGACACGAAAGGCGTTAAAATTAATAAAATAAATATTACACATAGTACAATTTATTTGACATACAATTTTGTATACATCGACACATAAAAAAACATACGTTTCTATGGTAACGTGTTATTAACGCGTCAATGAGTCTCTAGTTTAAAAAATATATGTGCAAGGTGACTTATCAACCTACTCACGTCCAGACTGCCTTACCGATCCTCCTTTGTAACTGGTCAGCTAAGTCAGCAGAACATCGTCTTGCTGCGGCAAGTTCTTCTTCTAGTGACCGACTTCTTTGTCTCACTAACTCCGATTCTTTGTATGCGGCCGCCAAATCATTTTTGAGCTCTGAAAATGTATTATATATGTAATATTTTAATATTTGTAGTGTAAATCATATACTTAGGATCAGAAAAACATTTTTAGTTAACGAATCAACATTTGTACGACGACGGGACTCGAACCCGCGTCTCCTGGGAACCGTCCAAACGCTTTGAACGCTGAGCCATATGTTCTATTTTTTAAAAATGAGGTTCTGAATTCGCCTGAATATTTTATTTGTATTTTACCGCATATCTTTTGACTGGGTAAACAAATTTTGGTTTCATGAGTAGTTTTTAAGTTATTCGTAATTATTGTAAAGCCTTCGTGGCGCAGAGGCACAAGCGTGCGACTGTAAACGCGACAGGTTGTGGGTTCGATTCCCACTCCAGGAAATGTAAAATTTTAGTATTTTCATTTCTTGGATTTGGTAACAAGGCAAAGCGCGGCGTTGAGATCCGCCACTCAACACGCAATGCCTCAATACGGCGGGAAGTGGGGAACGGAATAGTTGAAAGAGAATGGAGTGCCTTAGCACTAGGTTCTCAGGTTCCCTCGGCTTACCCTGTTTTATGAGGAATACAGCGTGAAGTTAAAAAAAAAGTAATTATTGTACTTTTAAATGCATTTTATTTGAAGCCGGTTTTCTTTTTTGTTAAAATCTTAATTACTATACTAATCTTTGCAAGAGGTAACGAGTGATTAATAGATGAATGAGTAGCAAAATACAGACGAAACTACTAGGGGTTGAAATTTGACTGGGAAAATACAATTGGAAATAGTATGGCAAACATTATAAAAATATTTATTAAAGCTTTCACGCTAAAGCGTGATAAGCGTGATAGCGTGATAGTGCTAACGGGATAAATCTCTCAGAGCAGGGTAGTCAGAGAGAATCGTGTCAAGATACTCCGTTCTATAATTTCTTATCGCCACGCTTTGCCTTACGAGAGCGGAGAAATTTAACTAGTTTAAATAAATTATATCCCAAGTGGGAATCGAACCCACAACCAATCGCGTTTACAGTCAAATGCTATCACACAAACACGATGTTCCTTTTCCTGTTTTGGTAGAGCTTAGTCACTCAACAACCCAAAAATATCTTTAATATGAGAGGAAATTGGAGAAAGCAGAGTCTTAGCACTCTTTTCTCTTTGTGCCTATATACACAAAATAACATTAAAAAAAGTAACATTATTACGAATAACTCAAAAACTACTGCGCCACGACAGGCGTTATTGCATTTATACCCTCTCTTTTGATAAAAGTCAACTAAAAATCTCTTTCAAATGACAGCAAAATCAAGAATGGAGTGTCTTAACTCTATTCTCTCTATGCCTGTTATATGCAGAAGCAATATCAAGACAAAAGAATAAAGTCCCACCTTTGTTAGCTTTTTATTCTTTTTTTTTTAACTTCGCTATCCCACGCATATGAGCCTTGGAACCTGCCTTAAGGATTTTTTTTTTTAATGGATAACGGATGCAAACAGAGAGCAGGACCACCTGATGGTAATAGTTACTTCGTCGAACATCTACAACGTTACCAGAAATGTTGGCAGATGTTATAACCCTAGAGGATACAGATGGAAGGGGGAGGACAATGTAGTAGTCGCGCTCGGAACCACCACATTTTGGGGGAAAGGATGGGTGGGAAAGGAAAGCCTGCTTCACAAGCCATCAGAACCGGAACACATCATACGATATTTGGCGGTTCGTCTTTGACGCCCCGATGAGTCGCGAGCCAGACGGAGGCGACACCTACCACCAAACGAAAACCTGTCTTCGTTATTTTGCGCGGGCATTTCAAAGGGCTGTGATGTTTACGGCAGTTATAGAACGATGTGTCTTGTTCGTAACAATAAAGAGGAAGATTTACTTTGCTATGTCATTGTTATTACCTTTTAGGATTTGTAAAAGGATTAAGTTTTTGTCAGTGATCATGTCGATTCAAGTCATTTGCTTGTATCATGTGGGTGGTGATGAATTTATTTCCTTGAATTCATGAAGGATTGCGTGGCGCAGTGGGACGATGTGAACGCGATTACCACGGTTGTGGGTTTGGGTTCTCTCTCCGGAAATTGTATTTTATATTTAAGTGTTTAATTTCCACGCTCTGGTAAGACAAAACACGGCGTTGAAGTTTCGCTACTTAACACGCAATGTTTGGTATTGGCGTGGGTGGAAAGAAAATGAATATGAAGTTCAAAAGTGACTTCATGCGTCCACATATGATTTGATGTGTTCACATATGATTTCTTCATGTCCTCTCATATAACTTCACCAGCGCGCACATATGTTTGAGTGCACGCTCATTTTTGGGCCGAAATAATCTGAAACTAGAGGATTACGATTGTTGCGAGGATTGCAAGAGTGAGTTCAAAGGGTTTTCAGAGAATGTATATAATGTTTGAGTTTTCAAATAAAAAATACTTTATATTCTTACTTGAGCAATTTTTATTATTCTTTTATGCGTCACGAATTTCCTGCGTACTACTTTGATCTTCCCATACGTGGTGATACAGACATGAATATCTAAAAAAAAATATAGCATCATTTGTTGTGTGTGTAGTATTATTCATCTGCTCTCTGAATGAATGAAGTGATACGCTGGAAGCTTATCACTTTCTATAACCATTTAGTATGTTAAGAGTGAGAGCAACACTTGAGAATGCCCTTTGGTTCGTGAGCCGATGAACAACTGCACAGGACTGGGAATGCCTACTGTCAGAGACGAAATAGTCAGATACGAAACGCATGCGCAAGAAAAGATATTAAACCATCCTAACACTTGCCAAAACTAATGGACAATAATCAATGCGAGCGACGACTTAAACGAAAAAATTCACAAGATAGGAAGGCAAGTAAGAGCTGGGAGCTTACTTAGCTTACTTAAGCGGTGCGACACTGGTTTTTACTGCCTACACGCGACAATATAATTTAAAAATCATACCTACAAATGAATGTCTCAATGTGGTGACGAATTGCAGTATAAAGCCAATAAAAAAAGTGAAACCTAACAGTAAGAAGTTTTTGTTTTCATGAAAATGAGAAATAAAAATAATTTCAATATTATCATTCCTCCCAGTGGGACTGTTACTGGTATAGTATTTACTTGACTTGAAGGCTGGAACAAATTCACGCTTTATCCCGGATGAAACGAGAGATAATAACCAACATACTTCAAAAGTACTATACAGATTTCAAATACATCTTCTACTTTCACCCACACATTTGAAGGACACTGCACGTTGGTGCGGAACTCAACGCCGCGGTGTAACGCAGTTAATCTAATAAATCGTAATTTACACACAAGATATTTTCTGTATACATATACATGAGTGATCCACCGCGCTAGTTGTATAAATAACAGCTTACATTTCTCAATGGCCCTGGCGTTCAGCCAGGAAGTAATTTTTCAGAGGAATCAGCATTATTTCATGGATAGATAAATGTTAATTTAGATTCGATATTGAATGCGTAATGTAGATAATGCTTTTGTGCTTTTATCTCGCATGTGGTACGGTGAGTTAGCAAAAAAGCTAGTGTTAGACACTCCGTCCTCCATTCCACCTAAAGAATGTCTCCATATTGTAAATACATTATTACATACGACTATGTTTTTGAGTGAATAAACTCAACGTCGCGCTTGATGGGAGCAGGCAAATGGAAAACAATTGATTTGTTACTGGCTACGAGTGCGCCGGACCACCTTAATATGGCGAGGAGGTATACTATTCTAGACGAAGAAAGAGCTGGATGCAATCCTACAACTGGTCTGACGCTTTCATGCGGTGCTGAGGACTCCTATTATTTATCGAAGGCGAAAGAAAGTAACGCCTGGTGGCTGGCTGCAGGAGAGCACAAAAGCGTGCGACTGCAAGCCTGAGCATAAAGATTTATTGGGTTCAATTCCCTTCAGGAAATGTAAAATTTAGTATTTTCATTTTCTTGGGTTTGGTAATAAAGAGCAGAAAAGCTATTTTCTGTACGTGAAGAATTTTAGAAAAATATCAATTAGATTGCGTTAATATATCGTTAATAGAAGTGGAAAAACCAATCAAATTACAATTTTTGTCATCATGCCTGTTTTATTGGAAGCTTTTTGCTACTTTGGCTCATTTGACTTCTGTTGGTTTTTTTTGGCGCCATTGTAAGCATGATCTGGAGAGTACATATAGGGATAGTTTATCTGTAAAGTTCCGAATTTAATTTTCATGAAAAAAAGAAAATAAAAAACCTCCATAAATAATTACTTTATATGTCGATAATTACTGAATAGAAATGAATGATTTTTTGCATGGTTATAGCTTGGGAGCATTGGGCAACTTATAGGATACTTGAATTGATAGTCAATGTAGTTTCGTTGAAAAATAAATAAATACTGACAGCCTCAAATTATCATCAGGACTGCGCATTGAAAGAAGCTCTAATTTACACTAAAGCATTATAAAATAAAAATTAATGAGAAGTAATAAAAATATTAAAAGGAATGAAAAAGAGAACAAAAATCAATGATTCCCCATTTAATAAGAATCATATAATCGATTTTTGATATAGAACGGTAATAATAGTATAGTATGTACATAATAAGTAATATAATAATTTTTATAATTATTGTGAAATTTTTAATAGAGTATAATAAAAATAAATTAAATTCCTACACAATTGAATTATTATTAGTAGCAGCATGATAATTTATTTTATCATTATTATGAAGAGGGTAATTAAAAACTTTTGAGATTGATGAATCTATTTTGTTAAGAAAATCTTTTTATAGTAATAAATTCTAATTGTAGAAGTTAATGCTGTGTTAGGGGCCCCAGTTATTTATGGGAAAGTGTTATCATAAAGTAGGGAACAACATGTTTGAGTAACGTAAGTAAGTTCTATTAGTAAAGATAATAATAACAATCAAATCAAACAACACATCAAATATTTTATACTACAATTACTACCTAGCACAATTCACCGATTGACCGCGCCTATAAAAGTTTCGGAGGAAGAGATATTAGCCAAATAGATTAAAGAGTCTTGATGCGCAACAAAGGATCTGGACCAGATCATGCCTCCTGCTATATTTGTTAAACGGTGCTCTGTATTTGAAGTAAACCTTTATATAATATTTAATAAATCTCTGTTTGTCGGTGAATTCCCAAGTTATGGAAAAAGGCAGTAGTTCCTATATTTAAAGCCGGCGACCAGAAAAGACATACTTGAAATATGAGCCTATCTGTGTGCATGCGAGTATTCTAAAATATTTGAATCATTAATCACCGTCCATTGCTTACATGGGCGCCAGAAATCCGACAATAATCGAGAATCGGCATGAGAAGCTGGGTAAAAATGGGTGTCAACAACGTCAGAAAGGCAGCAGCCAGTTATTGACCAGATACTATCAATAGCGATGAACTTAATTCAGAACAAATAGATTGTATTTATGCAGATTTCGCTAAAGCGTTTGACGTTTGTTGATCACAATATACAGTATTGAGTAACTCATGAGCTATGGAATCAATAATAATCTTATTAGATGGCTAAAAAACTTATTTGATAGATCGAGGAAATGAATGTAGTTATTGGGGGGCTATCAATCACGCCACGCGTTTACAGCGACTTCAGGTGTTCCACAGGGCTCCATTCTTGGTCCGATATTATTTGGGATATTTATAAAACGATATATACATGAGTGTTTCAAATATTGCCGATTTCAATTGCCTGTATGCTTTGATGATCTTAAAATTTATAAAAAGTAGAAAAATATCAACGACCCGGTAAACATACAAAAAAGATTAGATAAACTTTCGGAATCAGGGTGATCATAATAATTTAGAAATTAAGCCATTTAAAGGTATATTACATGTTATAATATTTAGCAGAAGCTAAGTAATATAAACTTTGATTACAGTATTAATGGGAATGTTTTACAAGAAAAGTGAATCAAATTCGCGATCTTGGTGTTATACTGAATTGGCACAATTAGAAGTTTTTATACCGCATTTAAGATGATATAATTAGTAGAAGCATTAAAAAATTATTGAGTTTTATCATGAGAACTTCACAAAAAATTTAAAAATCATCAACAAGAAGCAGGTGCTGTTTTAATTCAATTATACGTAGCAGACTGGAGTATTGTACTGTTGCATGGAATCCTCAATAAACACATAGGAACTTAGGATAGAAAGAACTTAAGGAATGATTTTTACGGCAATTAGCTTGCAGAGACAATGTGCTACAAACAAAAACTATAATGATGCCTAAAATACTATAAATGTCTGTCCTCTATCTAATCGTAGAAATTTGTTTGAATCTTTGTTTTTTATAAAATTATAAATAACAAATCAATAAGCTCAAATTTGATAAGTAAGTAGGATTGATGGTACAAGATGTAATAGTAAAGATAAATAAAGAAACAAATTTTTAAGCAGCATTTGCTTTACTGGGACTAACCCTAGGCAAAGAACAACCCCAATAAAGCTAGAATAATTGAGGAGATTACATAACACTATATGTAATAAAGAGAGAACATAGATATTTTCCGACAATTCTGCTTTGTCTTTCAAAAAATGAAGTAAAAGAAAACTTACTTTGTTTAATTTTTGAAAATATACTTTAATTTTCTAAATTATATATATTACGTATTGTGCTTAATGTTAAGAGTAATTTTTGTCATTATCACTAACTTGTTTTTATTTATTTTTTTCAGTTTTGAGTATTCCTTTTTCTTTTATTTTTATAATTTTTGGTTTCTGTTGTTTTAGTATTGGCATATGTGAGTTTCGAATTAGAACTGTACTGTTTTGTTTTCTCTTTTTAATGGTTTTTATATAACTTCAGCAGCATTTAAGCATGTCATGTTAGCCTGTAAGTGAGGTATACAATAAAATTGTAATATTGTATGCACAGCGTTGTGACTTTCCCCCTAAATAAATAAATAAATAAATAAGCAAGGTATCCTATTCTGATTATTAATGTAAAAGTTAGGAAACTTATATATATTTAGACATTATTTGTTACTCTCTAAAACTTAGGATTGTAATTTGAAAGTTTTTATATGCGTGAATCGGTCTTATATGTAATATTCATGAGCTACAAGAATAATCTAATAGGAAAAAATAAAAAAAAACATTTGATCAAATTACATTGATTACAAAATTACAAGTAAAACCAATTTTTGAAATCTATAATTTATATTTGAGAAAAAAATTAGAAAAGCATATAAAATTTTGCGTGCGTCAAAACCACTCACTGGTGTTGTATGCACTTAGAAATAATATCAAAAACATATTTGATAAACATTCTCTCTTAAAAATTGTTCATGAAATAATCTTTAAAATTTTTTCAAATCTCTGTACCGACATTGCTATCAGCAAAAATAAGTTATAATAGGAGTGTATTAAAATTTCGACATGGTTGAATAAGAACCTATGTCATAGCGGGAGATCACCAGATGCTAGGACGAGACTGGCCACTGGTTCGAGTCTTGTTGCTTTTTGAAATATGGTTTTCCCATTCACTCGTAATGTATTAACACTTTAACAATAATAAGAAATACCATTAGTACCCAGTAAATAGTAGTTGTGAGCCATCAATGGCGCAGTGAGATAGGCTACACTCCGCCTACTAATTAATACCTAATTACGCTTCGAAGATTAAACATATAAACATTTGGATATTTGCTTATATTAGAATATTTCGAGACTATGGTGGAAAAGGTAAAATAATTGTAAAGAGTAGGAATTGTAACCAGAAAGATTTGGTGAGGCAAGCTGAATATTTAGTTGTAAAAATTAAATACGGCAGTACTTAACATGAAAATAAGTGAAAAATCCTAAGTTGAGCGCGAACGAGGTCGCGGGCACCACTAGTATATATATATTACCTAACGGTAGAGAGACGAGCGCGCACAATGGAGGGGAATTTTAAAGGGGCCCCTTAAAACTACACGTTGGATCGTAAGTCTCATGCGCTCTCCAAACTCCTCTCTCTACAACGCGATGGGGTACCTCACTGTGTATCCATGGATTGCTAAGGAGTTTCTTCTCTTCTCGAAATGTTAAGTGATATTTAAGTTTTTTTTTACAATTTTATGATACTTGTATTATAAATGCGAAAGTTTGTTAGGATCGATGTTTGCTACTCTTTCACGCAAAAACTACTGAACGTATCTATGATATATATATATATATATAAAATTGTATTTCCTGGAGTCTACTCCAGTAAAAGTTCAAAGGATTTACCTCAGAATTAAAAGTAGCAGGGTACTAAGAGAGAACCTAATTAGTTCCGCCACTCAGCACGCTATGCCTCAATTCGGCGGAAAGTGAGGAACGGAAATTTTAAAAGAGAGCAGAGTGTTTTAAGACTAGGTATATATATATATATATATATGTATATGATTAGATATATCTTTACAGTAACACATAGACTACAATTTACATAGATTTTACATAATTTGGCGATCAAGTATCTAGTATTTCTAAAAATAAAAATATATAACCCGATTTTCAGGCGTGCATTCTTTACAAATTGGCAACTAAGTTAGCGTCGATGGACATGAGCTTACATTTAATACGTAATCTGTATGAGGCCAGTGGCGCAGTGGGACAACGTTTCAATCAATCGTATCGTACACACGATCGATTTCGGGTTCAATACACGCTTGGAGGAAAGATTTATTTTTCTCCTTTCTGGTAAAACAAAACGCGGCGATGAGTGACAATTCGGGCGGTGGAGAATGGAGTATCTTGACACTAGGTTCTCTGCTGGTCTTTTGCCACAATTTCCTTCCTATGTTGTTCCATTGCGTCATAATGGTGTCATCAATAGCTTTTCCATGGGTTATACATATTTGAACTCGCTCGTCTGACTGTAAACAGAAATGGTTGTGGGTTCGAAACACATGTGGTAGAGGGAGTTATATTAAAATACATATTTCTCCGCTCTAGTAAGACAGAGTTAGACGTTCAGTTCTGCCAAAGTGAAGAACGGAGTGTCTTTATATAAGGTTCTATCTGACAACCCTGCTAAACGAAGAACATCGTGAAACAACTGCTTTTTTAAATTTAAGTTTTTATTTTTTTTAATGATAGAAAGAAGAAACTCCTTCCCCATTCTAAGAGTTTGCAGTGCAAAAATCCATCACAGTGCAGGGAGAGGAGGTCATATCAGAGTCTAAGATTTGCGAACTAATTGTTGGAGCTCCTAATTATTATAAGGTTGATGTTATTGCTGTGTATTATCACGAGACGAAACCAGGACCCAATTAAACTTCTTGTTATCCAAGGCAAGGTGGAAGGCACTAGAACACACGGAAGGTTCCCAATGCGGTGGACTGACCAAGTTAAGTCGCTAGTGGGCAGACCAATATACGAGTGTACCAGAATGACGTCCAGCAGGGAGAGATGGCGCGACACCGTAGGGCGTGCTATAGCTCAGGTTCAGGGTCAAGGGCAGGTATACCTGCCCCTCTAATACCACATGTTGACCACGACCACTGACGAGAGTGACACGAATAAGGAGAAGAAAAAATGTAAATAAATTATAAAACCAGGTATAATGCGGTCCTAGCCAAGTATTTGTCGGTAACTATATACTGGGCCTCTTTAAGCCTATAGCTGTGTGCTCCAAGTTTCTGCAAGGTGATGGAGTTTCTGCACAGTGATTTCATGGAATTTTCAGGAGTTTTACTAGGGAAGGGTAAAACTCTATATATATGTAGGATAAACAATATATTTATAATCTAAGGCGCTAAATAACCGAAAAAAACAAAATATTCGCAGAATAAAAATACGATATTTTTATATACCGATGTTTTTAGTACATTTGTTTTCCATTCTGATATATCTTAGCTTAACTACTGTACTTACGTTCAATCTCCTGGTCCTTCGCTTCAATCTCCTTCCTATACGCGACCAGTAACTCCCGCGCTCGTTCCGCCTCATCGCATCGAGTGTCAGCTAGTTCGGTTAACGCCGCCACTTGGGATTGGAACCTGCTCTCTTGGCTTACGAGGTCCTTCCTGCGAAAACGGTAGTTAGTTTGATTCTTGTGTGTAGTCAAAGTCAAAGTCAAATAATTTTATTCAAAATAAGAAGTCACATGCTTCATGTTTTGAACGTCAAATAATTTACCACCGGTTCACTAAATTTAATGCCTGAGAAGAACCGGCGCAAGAAACTCAGCGAGACTTTTTTTTTTTTTCCTCATAATTCAATGCTTTACAAATATTTATTACTGACAATGGTACCTTTGAAATAGATTGGAGTGAGCATTTCATTCCCAAGGCGTGTTATCATTTATAAAATCATTAATTAGGTAATAAATAACCTTTAACACACAAACGTCTTTTCACAATTTTTTTAAATTGTGAAATGGAAAATTCTCTGAAATTTTCTGGGATCCTATTGTAAAAGCATACACATTGTCCTATACAAGAATTGCGGACTCGATACAATCGAGTTACAGGCGCTGCAAGTTTAAGCCTATTCCTTGTATTTATATTATGTACATCGCCATTTTTTGTAAGTCTAACAATATTTTTCTTAACAAACATTGCATTTTTAAAGATGTAATGAGAGGTAACTATCAAAATATTAATTTCCTTAAATTTTTGTCTTAAGGAATCTTAGCAATTTTTGATTTTTGGTGTGTGGATGTTTGTTAATCTTTCATGTGAAAACTACTCAACAGATTTGAATAAAACTTTACAGTAATACAGTTTATACATTAGAAGAACATAAAATCTTGCTTCTAGACGTGTAGTTTTTGAGTAATTCGTAATAAACTATTTAGTGCATTTCATTTAAAGTCGATTTTCATTATTTTCAAAATATTAATTATTTTTTCTTTTAGCTTTAAATATCTCCCAAATATAAGTAAATAAAAAGAAACTATATCAAGACTTAAGATAATCAGTTCTTCGAGACATGTTGTTGCGTGTTTCGTGGCGGAACTCAACGCCGCGCATTACCTTACTAAAAAGGGGATATGTTCTATTATCTCCGTTGAGCCTCATGCAATGCCTCAATTCGGCGGAAAGTGGGGAACAGAATTGTTGCTAGAGAACGGAGTGTCTTAAAACTAGGTTCTCAGGTTCCCACTGCCTACCCTGCTGTGTGCGGGATAATGCGTGAAGTTAAAAAAAAAACATAGTTGCTATCCTTTCACGTGAAAACTACTGAACAGATTTAAATGAAACTTCACAAAAATATAGTTTAAACAATAGAATAACATAAAATTTACAATATAGCGGGCAAAACAAGGTGCAGAAACATATTATCCAAGTATCAATTGATACAAAACATGAATATATAAATAATCCATGAGTTTATTTAAAAACTATAAAAATTCAATTTGTTTTTTGCAAATCTAAAATATTTGCATCTGGTTTGAGATTACACTTAAATCGGTCGAAGGAAAAGTGACATAACCAATATAATTAAAAAATAATAGTTAATATATAATTAAGTTAATATATAACGGAGTGTCTTAAACACTTTGTTCTCCGTCAACAATTCCGTTCCCCACTCTCTGCCGAATTGAGGCATTGTGTGCTGAGTGGCGGAACTCAACGCCGCGCTTTGCCTTGTTAGCAAACCCAGAAAGTACTATATATTAGTTGGATGTTTTCATTTCATACTGGAGTGGGAACCGAACCCACAACCTGTACCGTTTACAGTCGTACACGTGTGCCTCTGCGCCATGACAGGCGTTATGTAAAGGCGATTAGCTGTGGGTTCGATTCCCATTTAAATGAATAATTATACCTATTTACATTGATTTGAGTACACTTTTATATATATAAGATGACATATCGCATCTTTAGACTCTTTTTTCTTTTTAGCTTCACGCTGTATCCCGCATGTCGTAGGGAAGGCAGACGGAATCTGAGAACCCATGTACAAACCCAGGAAATGAAAATACTAATCTTTTACATTTCCTGGAGTGGGAATCGAAACCACAACCTGTCGCGTTAACAGTCGCACGCTTGTGCCTCTGCGCCACGACAGGCGTTCACCTTTAGAATGATAGAGACCTAATCAAATAAATCATGATTTTGTTTTTTTTTTGCCACAAAACGACTTAAGACAACGATCTTTATCGACTTTGATTAAAACAAGAATATATATTAAAATATAATTAAAATAAACTTTTCTTTTCAAAAAACTTTTTCACGCTGTATCCCGCATGTAGCGGGGTAGGCAGAGGGAACCAGAGAACCTAGTGTTAAGACACTCCATTCTCTTTCTACATTTCCGTTCCCCACTTTCCGCCGAATTGAGGCATTGCGGGTTGAGTGTCGGAACTCAACGCCGCGCTTTGCCTTGTTACCAAACCCAAGAAAATGAAAATACCAAATAACTCGATATTGAGAAATATTGGTCGTATTTCCTCAAACAAAAAATAAATCGTATTATTAAGTTTTGGAGGCGTTCAAGTTTATTCGGTAATCTTTGTGATAAATCAGGTAACAGGAATCAGCATAGTCAAGTATGGGCAACAGAGATTGAGATAAGTTATTTTAGTTTTGTGTAGCAATAGATTTTCCACCTCTTCATCCTTCAATAGCAAAATATGTCTTACGACATAATTCAGCTACTTGAAGCATACATGTTAAAGAACTATCCCATCCTGATACCTAGATTTTTCACAGTAATAAATTCAATTTGCAATTATCAAGCATTACGGAAGGAAGGGGAGAGGGAATAGTCTAATTTGGAGCTGCTTGGGACACCAAGGATGCTGAACTGAGACTTGCTGGGATTTATAGACAGGCCCTTGATTTGCTCCAGTACATTAATAATATTTAAGTTGATATTAATTCGCTCGATAGCGTTAACAGCAGCAGCTGCCGTAGTCGTATAAATCTGCAAGTCATCAGCGTAAAGATGAAAGGACAGGAAGTGAAGTTATGGAATTTATAAAAATGGAAAAAGTAACGGAGAAAGTACACCACCTTGAGGTACACCAGCACTGAGACAGCAGTATGAGGAACTGTTTGTCATTAATGCGCGTGCACTGCTCACGGTTGTTTAGGTAAGAGAACAAAGAACCATTCAACAGTGTTTGATGATATGTTGATGGATTTAAGTACAGATATAAGTATGTCGACATGTGGTATTAAAAGCATTAGAGAAATCTAATAATGCTAGTACAGTAATCATGATTATCTATTCCTTTTCTGATATCATCACAAACTTTATTGAGTGCCCAATGGCTGGTGCTGTGTCTGGACGATAACCAGATTGGAAGGTGACAAAATATTATTTTTTGTGAGATAAGAAGATAGCTGTTGATGTACAATTCTCTCAGTACTTTGGACAGAAGAAAGGAAGGATAGAGGTGGTCTATAGTGTGTAAAGGATGTAGGGTTGGAAAGTTTAGGTATGGGAATGACATAGGCAGATTTCCAAGGACTAGGGAAGGAATTGGTAGAAAGAGTGGTTAAGAGAATATGACAAGTGTTGGAAAGCACAATGTTCGAGTCAGAAGGACTGTTTGCGGCTCACTTTCCATCAGTGCCAATTGCGTCAGACTTATAGCAATTATATTTTGTTTAATTTCCTTCTCCAGTCACCGTTTGAAAACTGAAGGGAGTAAAGAGGACGAGATAGTAAGGAGAGCGATGATAAAGTACTGGATTTAACGCTTTTTGTGGCTTAAGAGATTTACAGTCGTGAAATGCTTATTAAGTTGATCAAGATCCATTCTGTCGTTAATAGGCGCACTTATCGTTTTACGCTGGCGTCCAATACCCAGAGTGTCAAAAATTTCCATACATTAGCAGGGCTATTATTGCTTACAGAGTCATGTATGTGTTTGCGTTGGGCGTCTCTACAGGTTTTTCTACATCGGTTCCGTAGTATTTTGTATTTGCTTAGAGTTTGTATCTAGTAGGACGCATTTTATATTTAGTTTTAGCCCTATTTCTCTTTTAACATGAGAGCTTTAATATCATCCGTCAACCATGGAGCGGGAGATGTTTTAATTTGATCTTTTAATTTGACCGGTCGAGAGAGAGGGCATGTACGTCAAAAGTGTATTAAGAGAGTTAAAGATGCTGATTTTTTGTTATCATTCAGTTGTCAGGGCGTCTAACACCGTATCCCATGGTATCTGGTTCAGATCCTGCATAAATTTTCATTCCCAAGAAAATGAAAATACCAAATTTACATTTCCTGGAGTGGGAATCAGATCCCACAACCTGTCAAACACAGTCCTTGCAGCATTGCCCCTCTGCGCCACGACAGGCGCAAGAAAAAAATAGCAATCTATATTGACGTTTTCCAAAAAATGATTCTTTAATTAGATCACTATAATTCCTAAAATTGCGATATTTCGTTGCTTAGGTAACATATATTTTACACATCGATAGAACTGCTAATTTCGATAAAACTTTAGAAGCTTGATTTATAAGAGTGAATTATAAGACACTAACAGTCAGTTTAAGCAATAATTTGGTTGTTTAGTCTGGATCTAGATAGTTTATTTGGATTCAGGTCTGAGTTATAAACTTGGATATTGAAGGGTCAATTATAGTACATTCACACTGGCCTATTTTCATGTACTAGCGTCCCCGTTGTCGCGTTAACAACGCTAACGCGTGCCGCTAACCTAGCAACAAATATATGTCACTTTATATAAACATGCATGTCAAACCATGGTAGTGTGTATAGCATTTATTTTATTAATTTTATGTATATATTTTTTGCGCATTACTTTAAAAGATATTATCATTCTGCACTCCTTCATTATATAAACTATAAATTGTGCTAAAGTTTCATGTCACTGCTCCGTCGCGTAATTTTCGTAAAAACAGGGTACAAAGTTTTTGCTTCACGTATTTATATATAGATTTCTTATAAAATAGGTTGATCAGAGAACCTAGTGTTAAGACTACTCCGTTCTCTTAAGTGACGCAACTCAACGCGCCGCACGCTTTGTCTTAGGACAACGGATCTTTGCGCTAAAAGTTCTTTTTTTTATGATTTCACGCATAGCGAATAATGGGAGTAATTAGAGAACCTAGTGTTTAGAAACTTCTTTTTCGTTGAATTACGTGTTAAGCGTAACTTAACCCCGCTTTGTTTACCACAACGTTTGCAACTACACATGTTGCGCTAGGACGCGATTATTAACGCGTCATCAGTTCTGTATAGATAAATAGAAATTACATTGAATTTGAAATGCTTGAATGAATCTGTTACTTTCATTAAAAAAAAAAACACATGTTTCGCCTTAAATTTATGATAATTTATATACAAACATGCGAAATATATTAACTCTTTGGTTTATTTACGGGTGAAAACGTTTTAGTAGGTTCGATTTTTGTTCATCATAAACTAGCTTTTAAAACGCCTGTCGTGGCGCAAGCGAGCGACTGTAAACGCGACAGGTTGTGGGTTCGATTCTCACTCCAGGAAATGGAATTTTTCATTTTCTGGGTTTGGTAACAAGGCAAAGCGCGGCGATGAGTTTCGTCACTCAGCACGCAATGCCTCAATTCGGCGGAAAGTGGGGAACGGAGTGTCTTAACACTAGGTTCACTCTGCCTACCCTGTTATATGCGGGATACAGCGTGAAGCTATGTAGGTATGTAGCTCTTAGACTTTTTACTGGTGTACCAATTTTCTTTTTTTTTTTAATGATAGATAGTGCTTCTGATGTAGTCCCATTTAAATTTAGTAATTCTCTCTGAGGGGACGGGGTTAGAATACAATTCCCTCCGCCGCTGGGGAGCGTCCTGTAAGAGGCGGGTATCCCAGTAGTTTGTTGGTAGGAGGTTCGTCCTCCGACCACTATCATGTCCAAAAAGAACCGCATTCGCTTGGCTTAGCCAAATATCTAATGATGTGTTTCGGTTCGATGGCATGTAAACCAGGAAATCCTTTTTCCAAAATGTAGTGGTTCCGATAGCGGACCACTACATTGTCCCCCCTTCCATCAGTATCCTCTAGGTTGGCAACGCATCTACAACATCTTTAGTGTTGTAGATGTCCATAGGCGAAGGTAACCACTTACCATCAGGTAGTCCTTCTGCTTTTTTGAACTGTCGGGTAGTTTTTGAGTTATTCGTACCAATTGTACATTTTGTTATTTTCTTTCAACTTCACGCTGTATCTCGCATATAGCAGGGTAGGCAGAGGGAACCAGAGAACCCAGTGTTAAGACACTCCATTCTCTTTCTACAATTCCGTTACCCACTTTCCGCCGAATTGAGGCATTGCGTGGCCGAACTCAACGCCGCGCTTTGCCTTGTTGTTCCTTGGGTTTGGTAAACCCAAGAAATGAAAATACTAAATTTTACATTTCCTGGAGTGGATCGAACCCACTACCTGTCGCATTTACAGTCGCACGCTTGTGCCTCTGCGCCACGACAGGCGTTAATTAACAATGTTAATTGTGTGTTAATTTGTACAATTGTACATTTTCTTTGAAGTTGTTTTTCTTTCTTTGTTAAAATCTTATTGTATTTTAACTAAGTACAAATCGCGGCGTTGAGTTCCGTCATTAATTTTCATGTAAATGACGGATATACACAAAATAATAAGATGTATTTGTAAAAACAATGAGTCATAGTATTAAATCTAATTCTTTGTTCGAGTTTTGGATATTTGCCATACAATGTGTAAATACACACTTCCTACGTACTTAGTTGTTAGAAATACTCCTATATTCATGATTTTTTTGTTTACATCTGAAGAGAGAGAAAGAAGTACATGTTAACACTCTCCGTTCTGTTATTCTGTAAACGCGACAGGTTGTGGGCTCGACTCCCACTCCACGAAATGGTATTTTTCATTTACTGGGCTTGGTAACAAGGCTAAGCGCGGCGTTGAGTTCCGCCAATCAGCACGCATTGCCTCAATTCGGCGGAAAGTGGGGAACGGAGTGTCTTAACACTAGGTTCCCTCTGCCTACCCTGCTATATGCGGGATACAGCGTGAAGCTATGTATGTATGTTCTCCTGCATTCTTGCGTTCCCTTTACATTAAATTACGGTACATAACACTACATATATTGCAGTCTTAAGTCTGTTATAGGGATTAACATTTTTTTTTTAAATTACATAATTTAATTTGCGTTCTTTTGTAAGAGAGGTATATAAAAATATTATGTGGTAAAGAATCTAAATATTGGGGCTGTAATCAAATCTGTAAACGCGACAGGTTGTAGGTTCGATGCCCACTCCGGGAAATGAAAATATTGAATAATATTTCGTATTTTCAGTTCCTCGCTCTGGTAACAAGGCAAAGCGCGGCGTTGAGTTCCGCTAGTCAGCCTGCAATGCCTTAAGAATTTTATAATTTATTAGAACTTACTTACTTACTTAACTTCACGCTTTATCCAAAGCGGGGTAGTCAGAGAGATCGGAGCGCCAAACGCTACGGTCCCTACATACCTCTTTCGCATCGTCCACAGTCATTTACCTCTTCATGCATGCCCTCCGGGGGGTCGTATGCTACGTGCTAGAAATGAACTGATAATCGTTCTAGACAGGTCGAGATATTTTAACGAATTATAAGGAGATTTCGCTGTTATACCTCTCGCGCCTACCTCTACCGCGTACAAATTAAATCTAAATCTATTCCTGCTTAGTTCGTTGGTTAGATCGTAGTACTTGTTCCCCTTGAAATGGTGATCTTTAGGAATGTTTGTTTCCCACGGAACTGTAAGTTCTACCAGGACTACACGTTTTAGGCTTCTAGAATACAGAAAAATGTCCGGTCTGGATGAAGAAACATAAAAATCCTCAGGGATTTTGTTAGTAGGATAATAAATACGTATATAAAAATTTTACAGTTTTTACAGTAATTAATCGACTGTAACTGCATCCGTTAAGACGTCAGAAGACTTTTTAGCATCACGCTTTATCCATGGCAATATAAGCGGAAAGAACCTAGTGTTAAGACACTCCGTCCTCTGTCAACAATTCACCCCACAATCCACAACCCACTTTCCGTCATTCATTCATTAAAGCATTGCGTGCTGAGTGCCGGAACTCAACGCCGCGGTTTGCCTTGTTACGAAATCCAAAAAATGAAATGACTAAATACCATTTTAATATTTTCATTTGCTGTAGTGTGTACTCGTATGAACCCACAACCTGTCGTGTTTACAGTCGCATGCTCGTGCCTCATGCCTTGACAGGCAAGTACTCAATATCGGGAGTAATTAAAAATAATTTTGATTACAAACACGTCAAACATCAACCTTGGCTCTGAAGAGAGTGTGGGACGAGTTTAGACTGTTCTGGAAGGCCATTGACGCAAAAACAATTAATATAAAAGCAAATTTCACGCTTTTATGCCGTATAACAGGGTAGGCAGAGAGAAATAGTGTCAAGACACTGCGTTCCCTGCTTTCTTTTCACGTGTTAAGTGTCTTGTCAAAGCGGGTAAATGAAATAATTATTCTTCTAAGTGGGAATCGAATCTACAACCAATCGTGTTCAGTCAGACGCTGTCACACAGACACGATGGTGTCATAATATTTTTATTATTTTTTTTAGCTTCACGCTGTATGCCGCATATATCATATATCCCGCAGGGTAGGCAAAGGGAACCTGAGACATCGCATTGTCGGAACTCAACGCCGCGAAAAATTCCATTTCCTGGAGTGGGAATCGAACCCATAGCCTGTCGCGTTTACAGTCGCACGCTTGTGCCTCTGCGCCACAACAGGCGTGAAGAATATATAGGGTTCATATATGAGGCTAATATAAATTTATGAACCCGGTACAGGAAAAAGTATTTTTAGACGTATTTTTATAGTTAAAACTAATTTATAATTAGTTATTGACATTAGTGTCCCCGTTGACGCGTTAACAACGCGTTGTCTTTAGCAATGTAAATGTCACTTTGTATAAACACGGATGTCAAACCATGGTAGTGTGTGTAACATTTATTTTGTTAATTTAATATACTTTTTATGCATTATATTAAAATATTATTAGCATAGTGCACTCCTTCTCCATATAAACTATAAGTGTGCCAAGTTTCATGCTCCTCCGTCCGCGTAATTTTCGTAAAAAGGGATCTAAAGTTAAGTTAGTCAGCTTCACGTATTTATATATAGATATAACGAAACTCACCGCCGTAAAATAAGAAAAGCACATGAAAATCAAACCCTAGACACTTTCAAAACTTCAACCGCTGCGTTTAGTTACGCAGAACATGAGCATCTAATAATATTTCCCTAATTTAATTATAGAATTAATTATAATTAATGCATGACGCTGTATTTTGCGTGTAATGACTCGTGACTATATGCGTATTTGGAACATATTGGACTATATAAATCATTTAAATCGAATTTTGTACCATCGTGGTTCCCACAAGGTTCCCTCTGCCTACCCTGCTATATGGGGGATACACACTGCCCCTCGACAGGCGTTAGTTATTAGAGCAGAGAAATCAAAATAATTTAAATATAATCGTACCCCCGAGCGGGAATCGAATCCGCAACCAATCTCGTTTGCAGTCAGACGCTCTCCCACTGTACCACGATGGTGTATTAGTCATACGTTGTTTAGAAAATATATTTCATCAATAGATTATTTTTGATAAAAAGCAACGAAAAGTTTGAACTTGCGTTTAATTTTTAAATAATTTTAATTATTATTATTTTTAGAGTAAGTAAATAGTATTAAATTTTGAACCTATGAACGATATAAGCTGTACAAGGTTCAAATTCAGTTTACACTTTTACTTATAAAGTAACATTACTAAAAAAATACAATAAAAAAAAAATTAAAAAAATTACTTACGAATCATCATCGTTCTCCTCAATTTCCACAATCTCTACATCGCTTTCCTCTTCCTCAACTTCCTCGATTATCTCTTCTTCTTCTTCTTCCTCGATTTCCTCAATTATCTCTTCTATAATCTCCTCCTCGCTCCCACTCTCCGCACTCTCTCCACTCTCCACAATACTCTTCACATCACTAGTTTCATCACCAGACTCGTTCTTATCACTTTCAATAAAACCACTATCACTGTTGTCACCTGATATTCGTCGTAAATCATCCACACATTCAACCTTTATTATAGGCTCATTTTGACAAACACTTATAACAGTTTTATTATCATTTTCCTCGAAACCAAATAACCAATTCAGCATTTCATCATTATCGGGCAAGTCCTCAAGATACTCAGCCTCTTCCGAAGTAAGGGATTCGAACGACGAATCCACTTCTTCGTCGGTCTGCTGTTCGCCATCGTCGAAAATTATATGTTTTTTAAATGTCACTCTCTTTCTACCATTGTCTGACCTGTCGTCGTCGGAACAGCCTTCGTTGTCTGAGCGTGGTGGCTTCAAATTTGATTTTCTAGTGGCTTGAGATTCCGGACTCTCTGTCTCTCCTTTCTCATCGTGCAATAACTTATCCAACTTTCTCTCAACTCATTTTTATACATAATATTATTATCAACGTTTTCGTAAACAGGTTTGGTAGTTTTACTATCAGTGGTGCCCATTTGTTTCTCATTTAACTTGTCGATGGTACAATCAATACTTCTAGCTATTTCTCGGAGTAACGCCTCAGCATGTTTCTTGTCATCATCATCATCACGCTGATCATCAACGTACACCATAGACACGTGCTGTTTGGTATCAGGTTTACAGTATTTTTGCAGTACAAGAGCTTTCACAAAGTCGGCCGGATCGTCGGACGGTTGATTCTCGTCTTGATTATTTTTAGCTGGCGTAGGAGTGACATCGGGCCGCGCTTCGCATTTATCCCGCTTTCGTTTGTTCCTCTTACGTTTACCCATTATTTGTAATAAGGCACTGACTCCTGTTTTTTGATTGCAACTCGCGGGAGAGAGGAGTGTGTCCCCCCTGTCTACATTTTTTTGTGGTTTTTCAACATTTTCGTGTGAAACTGCGCGGGAGTCGACCGTCGGTGTCGGTGTCGTTTTCGTCTGTCTTCGGGTGGTCTCGGGCGATTCGCCTTTCCCGCCTTTCCGCTTGAAGAAGTTGAACATGGCGGGCTGTCAATGTCAAATGCGTTCGGAAATTTTGCTTTTTTTATTTGTTATAAATAATTTAATTTATTCATTATATTAAATATTATATTTTATTTGTAAATTAATATTGTTTTTTTTATTTATAATAGTTTGTTATTAATTACTAGTTTTTTTTAAATTAATTTTGATAAAACAAGCTTTAATCGTAAAGAACGTGTGCTTTATAACATTGTTTGCAATGTTTTGCGTATTTTAGTGTTTCTAATTCGTATTTGAAGCGAAAATAATTGCAAGATAACATTTTATTAGTAAATTTTCCATACTATGATTATATAAGGAATTTAGTAGTAATAAATATAACGCCTGTCGTGGCGCAGATGCACAAGCGTGCGACTGTAATCGCGTCAAGTTGTGGGTTCGATTCCCACTCCAGGAAATGGAATTTTTCATTTTTGGGCTTGGTAACAAGGCAAAGTGCGCCGTTGAGTTCCACCACTCAACATGCAATGTCTCAATTCGGCGGAAAGTGGGGAACGGAGTGTCTTAACACGTCGGTTCTTAGGTTCCCTCTGCCTACCCTACTATATGCGGGATACAGCGTGAAGATAAAAAAAAGAATTATCCTATTAATAATATGTTTTTTTTAACGCCTGTCGTGGCGCAGAGGCACAAGCGTGCGACTGTAAACGCGTCAGGTTGTGGGTTCGATTCCCTCTCTAAGAAATGTAAAATTTAGTATTTTCATTTCTTGGGTTTGGTAACAAGGCAAAGCGCGGCGTTGAGTTCCGCCACTCAACACGCAATGCCTCAAATTGGCGGAAAGTGGGGAACGAAGATGTTGAAAGAGAATGGAATGTCTTAACACTAGGTTCTCAGGTTCCCTCTGCCTACCCTCCTATATACGGGATACAGAGTGAAGTTAAAAAAAAAATATATTGTTTATGCATTTATTATGATTTTATCTTTTAAAAATGAACATTTGCTTTCTTTCTTAAGCCAGAAAACAATAAAATTCTTAAATATGGTTTCAGACTTTGATCTCAAACATGTATTAGATTTACAGCTTTTTATATGCCACTTCTGTGGTGTTTTTATGGTTCCTTTTTATATCTCGGTAGTACTAGGTTTGATGCTCGGGTGTTTTGATGGTTTTAGACTTTTTATTAAAAAAAACAATGATTTTGTTCATTTTTTGAGATATAAATAGTAGTGCTGAGTGGCGGAACTCAACGCCGCGCTTTGCCTTGCTACCAAACCCAGGAAATTAAAAATTCATTTTCCTGGAGTGGGAATCGAACCCACAACCTTTCGCGTTTACAGTCGCACGCTTGTACCTCTGCGCCACGACAGGCGTTATGCCTCAATTCGGAGAAAAGTGGGGAACGGAGTGTCTTAACACTAGGTTCTCTCTGCCTTCCCTGCTATATGCGGGATACAGCGTGAAGCTATGTATGTATGTAAATAGTATCCACTAATAAGGGTAATCAGAGTGAACCTAGTGTCATATTCCTCCGTTCTCCACTTTCCGCCTAAAATCAATACATTTCATTTTAAGTGGGGAAACCTAACGTCGCACCAGAACAACCAACTAATGTGGGGAAAAGAAAATATTTGATAAATATAATAATTCCCAAAGAGGAAATCGAAGCAACAACCAATATCGTTTACAGGGAAACGTTATCCTACTGAGCCACGATGATCAGAAAGACTAGATACTTATCGTCATATTATATTGAAATTACACAAAGCCCTTATAAATTGAATGAATGAATGAAGCAAAGGTGAGCGGCAAGAGAGGTAAGGGGAGACCTCGGTTACCTTCGAGAACACAGTAGCAATAACACTCGAGGAAAGTCACGAAAAGCATGAGGACCCCCAACAGGAGGAGGGTGTGCATGAAGAAGGTAATGACTGTGGACGAGGCGTGCGAGGTATGCAGAGACCGTAGCGTTTGGCGCTCCGGAACTCTGACTACCCCGCTAGGGATAAAGCGTGAAGTTAGGTTTCTTATAAATTGTAGTCTTATGTTTTATTCTTATGTATAAACTATGTTACTGCAAAGTTACATCTAGATACGTTCAGTAGTTTTTGCGTGAAAGAGTAACAAACATACATACAAACTTCAGCGTTTATGATATTAGTAGTTACGTGGCTTGAGGCACAAGCGTGCGACTGTAAACGCGACAGGTTGTAGGTTCATACACACTACAGGAAATGAAAATATTAAATAATATTTAGTATTTTCATTTCCTCGCTCTGTTAATAAGGTAACGTGCGGCGTTGAGTTCCGTTACTCAGGCCGTAATCCCTCCATTCGGCTGAAAGAAGGAAATGTTTAATGAGACATAGTGTCTTAACACTATGGTTCTCAGGTTCTTTCTGCCTACCCTGCTATGTGCGGGATACAGCGTGAAGGTAAAACAAATAGGAATTCTATTTTAAAGTAAAATTAAGTGCAGTTCCTTCCATCAACAACTTTGTACAATGTATTTGTGGAACGAACGGAAGCAAATATTTTGAGTTTTAAAAACAATATATATGCATATTGCAGTTTCCTGCCAAAACTGAATTTATTTATAAATACGGTTTTGCTTTTGTTTTGGTAGTATTTTTTTTAAAATAAGGAATAAATATATATATCTATATATAAACGCCTGTCGTGGCGCAGAGGCACAAGTGTGCGACTGTAAAACGACAGGTTGTGACTTCGATTTCCACTCCAGGAAATGTAGTATTTTCATTTCCTGGGTTTGGTAACAAGGCAAAGCGCGGCGTTGAGTTCCGCCACTCAGCACGCAATGCCTCCGTTCGGCGGAAAGTGGGGAACGGAATTGTTGTAAGAGAATGGAGTTTCTTAACACTAGGTTCTCAGGTTCCCTCTGCCTACCCTGCTATATGCGGGATACAGCGTGAAATAAGAAAAATTGTTAAAAACAAAGTACATTTCTTATTTTAGCGTTATGATTTTAAAAACGTCATCATATAGAAACATCTCGATTGGTTTCAATTCGAATAACAGATGCCTTTTACACTTGACTTACATACGTAAAGAATTATAAATAGTATCGCCAGTGCATCCGTTTTCGTCCATTATGTTTGTAGTGATGTGGTTTACTAATATCGATTAAATATATCGATGATTCGAGTAATAAATTTATTTTGTTTTTGTTTTTAATGTTATAGTTAACTGCTGCTGTATGCTGTATGCTGTAGTGAATATTCTATCCTTGAGAGATTGCAATCAAAAACGCTATTTGAGAGGGGTCGACTGTTGCCGATCGATTGAGATTCAAATGGGTTATATGGGACTTCGGACCGGCAGTAAGCTGCCTGTATACTAGTGGCGAGGCGTCCATACAACTCGATTCCCACCGGCTTGCCTAACTTTTCAAAGTACAAGTATGAGACCTAATAAAGAAAGACAAAATAAAGAAAGCTCGCCAGGAAAATGTGGATCTCATAAAAAAAAGTCAAACAAGGTGTAAGAGCTAAAAAAACGATCCTTTTTTTGATGACAGACGCTGTTCCACTGCGCCACGATCTAGGGATTCAGTTTGAAAATATAATGCCTCTATTTGGCGGAAAGTGGGAAACGGAGTGTCTTAACACTAGGTACCCTCTGCCTACACTGCTATATGCGGGATACAGCGTGAAGCTATGTATGTATGTAAATATAATAATTACACATAATATATCAGGAATTTAACTTGTAACAAGTGCAAGTGCTATCTATCGTTAGCAAAACATATATTTTGCCTTACAGAAATTAAACTTAGTAGATTTTTAACCTTACAATATTTATATCATATTTCATTAAAATCTCTTAGTATAGTAAAACTAATTATATTAAAGTCTTAAAATATAAACACGGAGAACCGAGTCACTATATTTATATTTATTTAATTATATCTAGTATTTTTTTCTTCTCTCTCTATGGGATCAGGATATTTGTGTATGTATAGTATGTATTGTAAGTATGTTGGTATATATATATATATATATATATAAATTAATAGGCCGCCATTGTACTTGCACTGCTTGTTTTCTTTTTTTTATTTGTTCTTTAATATTCTTATACCTTTGGAATGCAATGATGCAATAAAGTATTATTTATTATTTATATTTAGACATTTACTCACTTCTATACTATTCAAGTTGCGTAATACTATAGTAGTTAAAGTATTATAAATAATATATTCAAACCCATAAATCTGTCATCGAAATGCGTCATTTGTAACGTGCCAAAAAAGTGAGTCTTTTTTTGGCCTTTATAAGAGAATACACGTGTGTCACGTCTTAGTATAAATTAGCACGCATTTTTTTTTATGGGAAGGGCAAGGTAAACTCAACAACGCCTCTCGTGGCGCAGAGGCACAAGCGTGTGTCTGTAAGCGCGACAGGCTGTGGGTTCATACACACTACAGGAAATGTAAATTTTAGTATTTACATTTTCTGGGTTTGGTAACAAGGCAAAGCGCAGTGTTGAGTTCCGCCACTCAGCAAGCAATGCCTCAATTCAACGGAAAGTGGGGAACGCAGTGTCTTAACACTAGGTTCCCTCTGCCTATCCTATATGTATCCTATATGTATGTATGTATGTATGTAACTTAGCAGGACTTTAACACCTATTAACTAGCTAGGGAGTTTGGACGGATGCCAAGATAATTACCTGTTTACATTTTCTACATTTTAATCAGAAAATTCTTAGCTTTTTTTTAGGTGACATATGTCATACGTATTTGAACAAAGATCCTAGTGACCTAAATCTATAATTTATTTTTTGTTTACACTTTGTTATATTGTTTTTATTTTTAACATGTTTTTTATCAGCTTGACATGTATATATGTAAGTGGGGAATGAAAATCTTAAGAGAACGGAGTGCCTTAACTTTACTTGAGTGGGAATAGACCCCACAACCTGTCGTGTTTACAGTCGCACTCTTGTGCCTAAAGCCATGACAGGCATCAATCTCTTGATATTTGAGAATATATTCTATACGATTTTAAACATATTTTTATCTTAAAAAAATTATCGATAACAACTGTGTCACATCACTGTTCACTTTCTCGGCGCACTCGTTTAATTTTAGCGAAGGCAAAGACCTTTACACCATTTTGTGTTTATTGGAACATCCTTTGTTTGGATGTCAATATTTAATGTTTCCAGAATTATATTAATATTTATTTATTATAATTTTTTTTTTAACTTCACGCTGTATCCCGCATATAGCAGGGTAGGCAGAGGGAACCTGAGAACCTAGTGTTAAGACACTCCATTCTCTTTCAACATTTCCGTTCCCCACTTTCCGCCGAATCGAGGCATTGCGGGTTGAGTGGCGGAACTCAACGCCACGCTTTACCTCGTTACCAAACACAAGAAATGAAAGTACTATATTTATTATTATTTAAAGCTTATATATTAAAAAAATGGGAAACTAAAATTTTAATAGATCGAAGTGTCTTAACATTAGGTTCTCAGGTTCCCTCTGGCTACCCTGCTATGTGCGGGATACAACATAAAGTATATCTATATATAAATACGTGAAGCAAAAATGTTGTACCCCTTTTTACGAAAATTACGCGGACAGAGGAGCATGAAATTTGGCACACTTATAGTTTATATAGAGTAGGATATAATATTTTGTTTTAATAATGCATAAAAAGTATATTAAATTAATAAACTAAATGTTACACACACTATCTTGGTTTGACATCCATGTTTATATAAAGTGACATATATATACTGAAGACAACGCGTTGTTAACGCGTCAACGGAGGAGATTAATAAAAGTGTATATTTCCAGCTTATCTCTCATAGCAGGGCTGTAGGGGAGAACCATTTTGCCCGAAATCGAGACGTTGCGCGTTGAATGGCGGAACTCAATGCCGCGTTATGACTTACCAGAACATAAAAATGGATATAATTTAAATATATGTTTCGAATGGTTATCGAAATTCATAGTTACCGTCAGACGCCTGTTGCACTGCGTCATGATGGTGCCACAATTCTAAAACTTTAAAATAGTGTAAATATTTTTATTTTAAATGTTTTAAAAAGACTTGTGGTCCCGGTGACGCGAGCAGAAGTACCACCTGATGGTAAGTGGTTACCTTCGCCCATAGACATCTACACCACTAGAGATGTTGTAGATGCGTTGCCAACCTAGAGGATACAGATGGAAGGGGAGGACAATGTAGTAGTCCGCTATCGGAACAACCACATTTTGGGGAAAGGATGGGTAGCATTGCGTACTGAGTGGCGGAACTCAACCCAGAAAATGAAAAATTTTATTTCCTGGAGTGGGAGTCGAACCCACAACCTGTCGCGTTAAAATCGCACACTTATGCCTCTGCGACACGACAGTCAAATAATTATGTATTTTCTTTGTAAAAACTAGTTAAAATACAGATTAAAAACAAAACTTTCTTCCATACAGCTACAAACGTTGACCTTCGTCAGATAAAATAAAAAAAATAAAATAAAAAAAGCACATCCGCGCCATAAATAAAGTTTGTAAAACGACATTGAATGTGTTTGCGTTTCAATATAATTACTTTTATATTTCCTACACCCACTAAATATCAAGACCGCTATATGTCTAGACATTTATAACAACTTGAACCCACAACCTGTTGCGTTTACAGTCGCACGTTTTATGCCTCTGCGCCACGACAGCCATATCTGTTCTCATAAGATGAATTTATAGGAGCGTTTCTAAAAAACACTAATTAAGTTAGAATTGTACTAAAATATCATTTATGTGTTTGATCTCACATCCGGTAGACACAAGTTGTTACGGATGTCGCTTATAAATATAAAGTCAGTTTATTACTATTTTTACAGTAGTAGTAATGCCTGTCGTGGCGCAGAGGCACAAGCATGCGACATTAATCGAGAGTGGTTGTGGGTTCGATTCCTACTCCAGTAAATGGAATTTTTCATTTCCTGAGTTTGGTAACAAGGCAAAGCGTGGCATTGAGTTCCGTCACTCAGCAT
>JAKGSA010000472.1:0-14421 GCA_033558755.1 Philaethria dido
AACGCGTAGATAAGAATAATGTAATTACCATATAATAAGTATTGTCATATATTTCTTTAAGGTGTTATATATATTTAATACAATTAAGGAAATACTTATCTTTTATAATCTAACATTAACCTTACCCATATGTTTTAGTAATTAAATGGATAAGTGATAATTACATAAAATGTTAATCCTCGCTCAATCGTTAAACATACTTAATTATATAAACTAAACAATTTCGCAACACCACATACATATTTATAACATTTTTCATTAACATAATCGGATTTAAGCGACTTTGCGGCCCACAAGTGACTTGCTTTCCTACACGCCAAAAAAAAACATTGTACGTTTGAAGATTTTAAAATTAAATTATATATCGCAGCAGGCAGGAAGCTTTGTGCTAGCAAATCATAATAAGCCTGTGTTATCAGATACTAAAACACTTTTAATTTTGCTCTGACCTTAAGATGTCGGCCGTTCACGAACAGTGAAAACGAGAGGCAGATAAACAATCTCGATTGTGCCCCACCTAACTGCGGGGCGGCTCACACCTGAGACAAGAACGTAAATAAGATAATGAAACATCCAACACTATTTACAGTTGACGTGTAGAGGGAAACAGCGAGTAGATCCTACGAGTTGTGGTTTAACAAGAAAGGTCTACTGATAAACTTTGTATAGGTACTCGTTACTTTGAATTGAGATTTGCTTGGACTGAATTATCTCGTTTGAAATTGCGATTGTCAGATGGAGTGACACTAACAAGGTTATAGGTTGTAGTTTCGATATTATTTGGATAAAATAAAGGTAAAATATTAATTCACGACGTAGAGTCTTTTTACTTTTACTCAATTCCTTTAAAATGCAAGAAAAAAATATTGGTATGACCCTTTTCTCCTTTTCTTTAATCCACGGTAAAATGGTACATGTAGTGTACAATGAATGCAATGCTGCTTTTGCCTAACGAATATATCGTTTTATGTAAATATTTAATAAAGTATTATTTGACATTTTTAAGCTTCCGTAAAGTCTGAAGTCTGCGCTCCGCCGTTTACTGGATGTAATGTTTTACAATGAAGGCAAAAATGTTATAAGTGGTTACGACTTCTTTTTTATTAGACAATAGTTTAGTTGTCGATTGAATGTCCTTTAAATAAAAGATAAATACGCACGAACAGTAATAAAGCTTGTGCCATTGATATAATTATTATTATTGACCTTTGTTACGTTTTTGCAATAAATTAAATGGCTTGTATAGCGAGGAAAGCAATGTTATATACTTAGTAAGCCTCTTAATAAATTTGAAAGTGACTGTGATAAATATTATTATCACACTAATACCTCATTTTACGTACTTGGCTATAATATTTTCATTTTAATATAATCATAAAATTATACCCTGCAGCAAAACAAAGAACTTTACGAGTATTTTTATTTATTTATTATTTAAGCTTCTTAATTTATCCGTATATTTGGGTAGCCAGAACGAACTGGATGAACGAAGCAGAAAAATGGAGTGTCAAGAAAAACGAAATGTCTCCGTTCTTTTACCTTTCAAAACTGAAAGCCTCCGGGGAAATAAAAATAATTTAAATATTATCATTTCCACGTGTTTCATTGTGGGTGTCAACATTGTGGGTTCGATCCTCAGGATCGAACCCACAATTAAACACATTTATTTGGAAAATTAAAGTTGAATTACACCATATTTTACTGATCCTAATGAATTATACTATATTATATTTAAAAAATACAAATCTGGTGTAAAATTTTTGGAATAGAAGAAAAACACTATAACATAACATAACATAGCATATATGTTCCTGTAAGGGGATGGAGTTCGCATACAATTCCCCTCCGCCGCTGGGTAGCGTCCCGTAAAATCCAGGTATCCCAGTAGTTTAGTTTGGTGGTAGGAGGTTCGTCCTCCGACTAGCTCGCGACCACTATCATGTCAAAGACGAACCGCCAAATATCTAATGATGTGTTCCAGTTCGATGGCATGTAAGCCAGAATTTCCCTATTCCCACCCATTCTTTCCCCAGAATGTGGTGGTTTCGATGGCGGTTTGCCGCGGCCACTACATTATTTCCTCCCTCTCCCATCTGAACACTAGGTCGGCAACGCATTCACAACTTCTCTGGTGTTGTAGAAGTCCATAGGCGAAAGACCACTTACCATAAGGTGGTCCTTCAGCTCGTTTGTCATCCTTCATCAATAAAAAAAAACCATAGTTTCACGCTGTATTCTGCACATTGCATAGTAAGCAGTGGGAACCAGAGAACCTAGTGTTAAGACACTCCGTTCTCTTAAGATTTCGGTTTTTCGAAGTCATTCATAAATTCAAAGCTACTTTGTAAAAAAATAATTCTTATACAAATAATATAATACGAGTATGTGCTATCCATTCAAGTAAGGCACCAAAAAACCCCAGCAGGAGTACTATTTTAATAAACGGAACCCTAAATTGTATAAAATGAAAAAAGTATATTAAATTGACAAATTATTTGTTCAGCACTTTGACTGTTTTAACATTTATAATCGTTTGCAAGGCTGATTTAAACTGGAGCAGTTTTAAACCATGTACATTTAATAAGTAGGTATAATAAAACAGCGAACGGTATGACCTCTTGTTCTGTTGTAATCTCTTAACTGAATTTATATAAGAGACGTTTATTTTGATAATATAAAATAATTGCTTAATAATTGGATTTTTAAATATCACGAATCAGACGGACTGTGTCTGAATGGACAGATTTCGAAAGCCGTAGATTGTATTTCTATACAGATGAATACTTTTATAGATAATACAAATACATGCTTTTATTGTATTTTCATGCAACTTCCGTATTATGCGTAGCTATGTAGAGAAAACCAAGTGATGTATCATATTTTGCTCCATTTCTGAAGATATTCGTGTATCCGTGTCATCTTCGTCATTTCAACATAACGACACCCATTGCTAGGACACAGGCCTACAAGGGATCCATGAGGATTATTTTTGCACTTTACGCGTTCAGCGGCTTCTGGCGATCTTAACCAGATCGTCAGTCCACCTGGGACCTGTGCAATCTACACTGAGCGTCATACGGTTAGTGTTTGGTGTAGCTATCGGTTTTCTGCGATGTGTAATCCTCGATTCCGTCAAAACAGAATGCAGTACTTTGTCTAACAGATCATAGATCCTTACTAAGACCCCTTACACCGCCTTTTAAGTCTTGGATATTATATTATAGTGGTTACTGATCATATTAATATGTAAAAGAAAACCTTTCCACCTCTATTTAAGAAAAATATTTTAGGATGGAGGTGTATGAAATTTGGCATATTTAAAGTCTATAGTTGACGTACACTTTTGTAAAGGGACAACCACTTTCTTTTGGCAACGCGTATTTTACGCGTCTAAGGAGTCACTAGTAATTATAAGTGTATCTGTGTAGTCCAAGTAGTAAAAGAAATACGAGTTAGTAGTTTTGATAAGAAAATATTTGTATATGCTCAGACCGAAAGTTAACAAGGGGTGTGTCACCCAGCAAAGACCAAAAACGTTAATTAAGAATATATGATTTCATACAAAATCTTAAATGTATGTGAAAGTGTCATGTTATTGGGACCAAACCGACTGGTAACTTAAATTTTGTAATAAAAATGCGATGATTTTATAATCTAGAAGTCGATAAATGGAATGATTTACGATCGAGAGATATCAGTGTCGTAATTATTTTTTGTACGTAGTAACGTTATTTTTACATGATAGCTGCGCAATGCACTCGTACCAAACTCGCTCTTTCACTACAAAAGTGATAAAATAAATTATTTCGTCACATTCTATGTCTCATTAAGACAAATCTTATCATTACATATATATAACTACTTGTTTTTCAATAAAAATGTTATGTATTTGTAGTTTATTTTTATCGTAAATCATTAAAATTAGCGCATTACTAATTATTTAAAATTACACTGGATTTAAGTTACTTATTTTTATAATGAAGTCATCGTAGAGAAGTGGCTCAGTATCAGTAAGGAAACGCTATGATTGTGGGTTCGATACCCACTAGGGGTAATGATTACATTATGAGTTTTGATTACTAACGCCGTAACTCATCGTATCGTTATTATGGTCCGCACCCGGTTTCAGATATCAACTCATTTTTTTAGCATTCGTTGTATATTTGCTATATAGCAATCACCCTTTAATGTGAAAACGTTCGCTACGCATCGTAAAACTTTTGTTCAAGTCTATGACGACACAGACAAACATAAGGATCAAATGAGCTGCTCAACATATATCTTCAAACTTCTATACTCTACGGAAGGTGTTGTGACGGTGATCTTCTTGACAGCAGCCTTTATTAGGCAGGCCCTTCATCGACGTGCAATTCGGCGATGTCAGCTGAAGCGATAGTATCAGAAGCGAATTGACCGATGAATGTTATAGTAAGTACCACATACATACATATCACACACATAGTACATCTGCAAAATGGCTTCTTAAACTTATCAAAGCTTTTTTTGTCAAAGAAAGAAAATATTATAATAATAAAATCCTTTATTCCCAGAAAATTCCAGTATACATTATTTTGTAACAATAAAACACATTATTTATGTAATGTTTTTGTACTTCTATAGATAAACAACCTCAAGCATAATACATAATATTTAATCATAACATTTATTTGTATGTTTGTTATTTAATATTTTCTATAGCTAAACGATTATTGGCTATAAGTAAATATATTTTATGGTTGTAACAGTGACATAACAATATATTTATTATTATAATATAATAAAATAGTCAGTAATTCAATTTTATTATGCAAAGAAACAACAAAACAAACTTGATTTTGTGTTTAGTTTACAAATTTCTTAAGACGTTTATAGTTACAATCTAACCTATTAAATAATGAAAAATAGGTTAGTAGTATTGCGGCAGCGCGTGCGACGAGTAGGCGCGGCCGCCACCGGCACGCTTGCTCTCTATACCTGTGTACCGGACCTACCACTCTTGATACTTGGATTGTGCTTTGTGCTATGAACAAAGCTGTAATTCCTATTTTTTACAAAATATATGTAATTTAATAAAAATATACTACTTATTCCTTCTTGTTTTTTGGTAATACAATTATACATATATTTAATTTTTTGAACGAATTCCTAATTGACGTATAAAAACATTTATCCTGCTTTTTTAGGTTATGTGTAGATACATTACCTTATTTAATATTAAATATTACGAGGTCTCACGGTGACGTAGTGGGATACTGCTCGTCTATTGTGATTGTGGGATCAATTCCTACTCAGGGGAAAAATTATAAGTATTTTAAAACATTTGCATTTCCTCGCTGAAGTAAGACAAAACGCGGCTGGCCTTGCTATGCGGGAAGATAGTGAAGCTACTTTTTGTTAATATGACGTCATGTAAGGTTGAACTATCTATATAAAATAATGAAAGATGTTAGAAATTGTTGCACTACCCATAACACTATACCGCCTTATTACGTTTAACCTAATAACACCTGCAATCTCAGTAAAACCTGACAAAATTGCGGGGTCATCTATCTGGGCACTAATTGAGATAGTTTACTTGAGACACTGGCCGGTCGGCAGGCATCTCTAAATTGGCCGTTTATGGTGAAAGTCGAGACCATCAGTGTGGAGAAATGTTGGTTCATTTTGACTCGATAGTACAATTGGGGAAGTCAATCCAGGGCTGAAAATGAGAAAAAATTAATAAATATATTAAATTAAAAAATTATAAAACTTAACATTAAATAATATGACAGAAACAACATCATAAATTACATTTACAAGTACATATTACTTATGACTTTGTTTGGTGGTAGGAGGTTCGTCCTCCGTCTGGCTCAAGTGACCACTAATATCATAGTCAAAGACGAACCGCCAAATATCTTATGATGTGTTCCGGTTCGATGGCATGTAAGCCAGGCTTTCCCTCTCTCTTTTCCCACCCATCCTTTCCCAAAATGTGGTGTGTTCCGATAGCGGACTACTTACATTATCCTCCCTTTCATCTGTATCCTCTAGGTTGGCAACGCATCTGGTATTATATCTCTTGTGTTGTAGATGTTCCTCATGGGCGAAGGTAAATCACTTACCATCAGGCGGTCCTTCTACTCGTTTGCCATCCGGTATCCATAAAAAAAAAAAAAAAAAAAAAAGAGGCTATTTACTGTATCTGTTTGAATCTGACTATACAAAAACTATTGAGCTTAAATTTTATCTAATATTGAATTTAAAAAGGCAGTAACGGGAAATCTGAGATATCAAGCCGTTCAAAATGGTATAGCGGTCCATGCAATCTGATTTGAAAGCGCCCGTTGCATGCTGAAGTCAAGCCTTTACTATAAACTACACGATTACCTTTAGGAAATGCTAATTTCTTGTAAATTATTCACAAATGATTTCTTATTATTAACAATGAAGAATACCCAATTTGAATTCACTAATATAATTTAATTCACTAACAAATATAAACTTGGCAAACAAAAAGCTTTCAGAGCTTTCAACACAGATAAACCTTTAAATGCTTCTTTGAATTTTTTATGTATCGTATGAATTAAAAAACAATTCATTCAATTGATATTCGTCCAGTCTGCTTGGTTGAACACCGACCTCAAGTGGGTAGACTCTAATATCTTTAAAAGCTCTCCCAAAATTTAGCTTCTTATATAATTGGCCTACAATATGTTGTACATGCTGTTGCTGGCACTTCATGGTACAAGCATGGTGTATAAGCAATGATTTTTTGATTTAAAGGTAAATTATTGAACCTCATCATCTGTTTGACAAGACAGATGATGAGATTAAATTACTTGTTATGTTACAATAAACAGCAAGTAAGCTATACATTGTATATATTTTATATTATTATATTTATATTATATAAGCAGCGATGATACAAACCATCAATTAGACATCCAACGAAAGAGATCAGCTTCGAGCCATTTTTTTCACAACTTTATTTCTGGGAAGACTTCAAGAAAAAGTGTGCCAAATCATTTTATTTTAGATCTAGTTCTTTTAATAACCTTTTAAGGAAAGTTCTTGAAGATATCAAATAGACTTTCATGCAGAAGCTTGCAATAGTATTATGTACTTGTTAGAAAACGAAAATAAAATGGTCGACCACACGCTGTGAAGTCAATTAAAATGCATGTTTTTTACTGGAGTCGGCGATTATATTCAGACAGTTTATATAGCCGTTTATTTCGAATTAGTTTTTAATTGAACTATTCGCAAGGTGCGATTGATTAGAATGAAATATTTATGTATAGTTTTGTAATGTCTTTACTATATGAGCTACTTAAATAAGAAATATTGGTGATTCTAAGGGTAATAAAATATTTATATTTAAATACGATTTATATCATCTTGGCTTTGGTTTAAGTTAAATAAAATTCATGATCTTATTCTCTTTGAATAAATAAATTGATATTTAAGGCATATTGTGAAATATATATATATATATATATGGATCTTATAAACCAATGAATGTAACAAAAAGACTGCTATCATAGACTTCTTGAGTTACAGAATCAAACCTAATGATTTGTAAGCTGAAATCTCATAAAGATGATAATTAAATTTATCAAACGTCTTTGTTTAGCGCGATTTAGGTAAACAAAGCTCAACTGACACATAGGCGACCATGGAGAACTGGTTTATCTCTACGGTTTTTCTTAACATACCTTACAACAACGTCGAAAATATGATTTTTTTTTTAACTTCACGCTGTATCCCGCATATAGCAGGGTAGGCACAGGGAACCAGAGAACCTAGTGTTAAGACACTCCATTCTCTTTCAATAATTCCGTTCCCCACTTTCCGTCGAATTTAGGCATTGTGTGTTGAGTGGCGGAACTTAGCGCCGCGCTTTGCCTTGTTACCAAACCCAAGGAATGAAAATACTAAATTTTACATTTCCTGGAGTGGAAATCGAACCCACAACCTGTCGCGTTTACAGTCGCACGCTTGTGCCTCTGCGCCACGACAGGCGGCGAAAATATGATGATATGAACAAAATGAAACAAAGGATCAGTAGACACATTGGGAACTTGAACGTTACATGACTGCTACATTTTTATATTTTATAATAAATATAAACAAGTTCTTTTGATATTTGTAAAGACAGGATTGGTTTTGTTATTTTAATTTAATTTCTGTATATATTCGACCAGACTGATAAAAATCTATGTCGAGGTCGTTGAGAAGGAATAAAGAGATCGATCTCGACGGCATCGCTTTATGATCGATTATTTAAATAAATCTATGTAGCTTATTTTATAGAAAAGGGTAAAATATCTTATCCACATTTACTTATCTTATTACTTAAATAAGTATAAAAATTTAGTGGTCATTCAGGTTTAACCTTATTTTTATAAATATAAGGATGTCCTTTCCTCATACTTCATTTTGCATAATATTATGATTTTTAAAGAATATTTTGAACCCTTTTAATGATAATTTATAGTAAAAAAAAAATCTGTATATATTTTTATTATTAATAATACGAAAATCCTTAGCAAAATTTATTATTTATTTAATTTCTTAGCAAAATGTTTATTATTTCATTTGTTAGAGGCAAAACCTATGATTTCTTAATGTTTATCTCTCAGTTTACTTTTTTTTTCCATTTATACGCAAGTATTCTTGGATATTCAAACCATTTACAATAACGAAATAAAAAACTTTTATTCATGCGAATGAACTGAGCTATTGTAGTAGCGAGAGTAAACCTCCTCTCGCTTGGCCAATATGCTTTAAATCATACATCAAAATTACAATAGAGTAGAACAATAAAAATATTGATGTTAATGTCAAAAAGCCCGGACGTCTTAATCATGACTATGTGGTAACATTTGTAAGCGAGAGCCATAAATATTTCTATGGTTAATTTTTGTATGCCGTGACTCTGAGGTCAAGCGTTGTAAATAATTGCACTTATGCAAGTTGGGAGTGCCGCAGACACAAGACAAGACTTATTTATACATTTTTTTTCACATTTTTTGCATTGGGAAAACGTAATGTCTCTACTTTTCGTCTATTTTGAGAAATTGTGCGCAAGATACAGCTAACGTTCGTTGTAACTATATTAGTCAGTCGAATCTTAAGCCTAAAAGAAAATATTTTAACTTCACGCTGTAACCCGCATATAGTAGGGTAGGCAGAGGGAACCAGAGAACCTAGTGTTAGTTGCTGCTTCTAAAACTATAAATTATGAAATATTAATTAGTTTAACTCTGAAAAAAATAATTTTATACTTACTTATTTAGTTTAGCATTTTACCCCTAGCGCAGTAGCCAGTTTATATTCTTAAAATAAGGTTTATTATAATAGAATCTCATCCCCATCGAGAGCGCCACTCAGTGGACCCTGGATAGATTCATTCATAATATAAAAAGCAACCACATACAAAAAGTGATCTTTCGATTTTTTGTAAGAAACAAAGATAAATTTCATTAACACAAGCATTATTAATAAGTAGGAAAACGAATGACGAACATGAATATATTGTATTCAAACATAATAAAAGTCTCTGCCTATCCAACCCAGTGCGGAAGGTATTTTTAGAAAAAGAAAGGCATCGTATGTCTGGGCGTATCCTAATTGATTAAGCTGCGCATGTTCATTGTTTGATTTAGTGATCCCACTGTACGAGTGAGTTCCAGTAACGTGCTACTAGTCCTTGAAAGTCACATTCTTAAGTTTGAACTAGAATGCTTTGCAATTTGTTTAAATGGTTCATTTTAAGAGAAAAATTAATTCAATATTTCTTTTCACAGCAAAAAATATATGAATAATTTATAGGAAACAGATATATTCGATTCTTTCTCAAATTGGGTCAACCAAATACACACGACTTTATTAAAATAATATACAACGGAGATAATATTTTTTCAAATATATTGAATAATTGTTACAATTATTTTATTTTCGAAATATTTTTTCTATGTACTCGTATAAGCTAAGTTGGGACTCGAATCTTTAACCAACTCATATCTTCATCATTCGGTTTTTCATAACCTTTTTGTAACTGGGCATCTGTAATCATTTTTACTTATTTGTGTTAAATGTCTATAGTATTTCCGTGTTTCGTTCGTAGCGTGAGTGAGAATGAAATGTCGATCGCTACATCAAAGTGGTCACGTACAATAACATATTTTGCTTTGTCATTTTGATTGAATTGTTAACCAAGTTGTCGTGTACAACGTACATTGTCTTTGTTATTCCAAAATAATTAGCGCTATTTGGTAATTTATATTAAATTTTCAGTATTGAATGTTTATCTTAAAGGTTACCTGTAAAAGACAACTAATAGTGATAGATAACTTTTACACACTACCATTATGCGCTAATGTGTTTTTGTTTTGCTTGCTTTTTCTATTCAATATTTTTAATGTCCTTGTAAACTCTATTTATCTTATGTATACAATAAAGAATATTATTTATCTTTCTAATTTACTTACTCATTTTTAGTAATTGCAAAATATTTACAGCTTCCCTATCCGTGGTTCCATAGTCAACTGTAACTGAACTGGTAGAAATTTGGTGATTGCAGTTTACTGAAAAGAAACACAGTTCAGTACATATAGTACATTATTATACTTAATTTTTAAATTTATTTTTATATTGAATAATAATTTATCATATTGTAAGAAAATATATTTACATACTCACCCGTTAAATTATTAAGCTTCTTTTCTAAATTTTCAAAGGCTTTTTTCAAATCTTCCATATAAACCAGATCTCTTCCTTTAATTACAAAATTTAGATTAAAAAGCATGACAATTTTCTATGAAGCGCAGCGTTAAGTTTCGCTACTCAGCACGCAATGCCTCAATTTCGGCGGAATGTGGGGAACGGAAATGTTAAAAGAGTACAGAGTGTGTTAACACTAGGTTCTCTGGTTCCCTCTGCCTACCCTGCTACGTGCGGGATATAACGTGAAACAATTTTCTTCTAGGTTCATATCTTTTCCTCACGTTAAAAAAAAAAGTTTCATATCTTTTAAGCGTTGGGTTGTCACAAGTTATTTAGATAAGGTCACAAAGGGTAGGTTTTCTAGAAAAAATAGTAAAGTTAGGATAGGAAATTGGAAGGTTAAATATGTAGACGTAATTACAATAGAAAAGTTTTTAATAGATGTTATTAGTTTAATGAATCGATTACTTGGAAAAAATGAAAACATACAATGTACATAGTTATATGACGTATAGTACATAAGGTGCTTAATTTATTAATAGGTAAGGTAACATTATCTTATATGAGTGCTCAGAGACGATTAAACTCAAATATTAACAAACAGAACATTAAAGGGTAATATTTAGTATTTTCGTTTCCTCGCTCTGGTAACAAGGCAAAGCGCGTTGATTTCCGCCACTCAGCACGCAATGCCTCAATTCGCTGGAAAGTGGAGAGCGAAAATGTTAAAAGAAAATGGAGTGTTTTAACACTAGGTTCTCTAGTTGCCTCTGCCTATCATGTTATGTGAGGGATACAGCGTGAAACTAAAAAAAAAATTAGAATTTTTGTTGGGTGAAGTTCTGTTTATATGCTTCCGATCTGCTCTTATTTAAATTTAGCTTAGCTCTGATGAGCAGTTTATGAGTTATTCGTAATAATTGTACTTTAAAATATACTAAGCATTTTATTTAAAAGTCGGTTTTCTTTTTTGTTAAAATTGTAATTATTAATATTGTTATATATTTTAAATATTTATAAAATAAGTAAAATATGTATTATATTATTTTAAATGAATGAAGAATTGTTATACTATACCATATGGTGTACTCGTAGTAGTACTTTTACTCGTAGTAGTAGGTTTTCTTGTATACTCGTCTTTTGCATGTAAATAAAAAAAAAAATATTGATATTTGAGATTGCGGCGTTGAGTTCCGCCACTCAGCACGCAATGCCTCAATTCGGCGGAAAGTAGGGAACGGAGTGTCTTAACACTAGGTTCCCTCTGCCTACCCTGCTATATGCGGGATACAGCGTGAAACTATGTATGTATGTATATGATATTTAAGATATAATAGAATATCTAGTTTATTTTTTCTATGAACACTTTTCAGTGTCAGGCGTTTTCGATACATGAAAACTTTATTTTATAACCCTTTTAAGGATTGTCAATGAATATTCAATGAAATTAAATTATATCAAATATCAAATTTAAATAATTTATATATTTATAATATTATACGGAAATTAAATGATAAAAAAAACTTACTTGAAATGTCTTTCCTTGACCTTACTGTAAATTTAAAAATGTTATATTATATTCACTTATTATGTTGATATAATTCTTAATAATTCAAAAAATAATTTTTAGATCTGCCCCCTTTAACTTTAAACTTTTGCGTGATGTATTATTTTCTCTATTTCTTACCACTTTGGTTTTGTTGCGTGAATTATTGATCACAAATCGTCTTTATGGAGTTTTTTACTCCAGAATCAATATACAGAATGAAATAGTAATTAGAATATTTGTCAGTGTAAAAATTGTTTTTTTTTATGGATAAGGGATGGCAAACGAGCAGAAGGACCACCTGATGGTAAGTGGTTACCTTCGCCCATGGATCTACAACACTGTACACAGGTGTTGTAAATGCGTCGCCGATCTAGAGGATACAGGTGGAAGGGGAGGACAATATAGTAGTCCACTATCGGATCCACGACATTCAGGGAAAAGGATGGGTGGGAAGGGGGAAAACCTGGCTTACATGCCATCAAACCGGAACACATCATTAGGTATTTGGCGGTTCGTCTTTGACATGGTAGTGGTCGCGAGCCAGTCGGAGGAAATTCTGATGCACTTATATCAAAGTCTTAAAGCAAAAAAACAGTTTAAATTATACTTTCAAGTTGCGAACTGAAAAAAAACACTATTTCAGTACAAATATATTATGAAACTAAATTTAAAATTCATATACCTACATTAATTATAAATCCACAATATAGGAACAGATTTTTTATCAGCAACAACGGATTTGATTAAATAATTTATACGAGTCTCAGCTGATTTTAATAGCTATAGCAAAGCGGAATTACTTTCAAAATGTATGAATATTCACGATTGACAATAATTACATAATAAAATTGATAAGTAATCTTGCATACAGTTATAAATAAAAGGTCATGCACAAATCATATGTAGCTTTTTTGCGTCAGATCGAGTAAACTTGTGAATATCAATTACAAATTTTAGACTATTTTATATTCTTGTCTCATATTTTATTTTGAAAAAATAAAATATGAGACAAAAATATAAAATAGCGCATTACTACATACATGCGTTTTTGGATTTATAGAAGTTTCTAGTTTCCTTGTTATCCTCGACTTTTGGCTGTGTCATGTCAAATTGCACTTCGATTTCATGATTTGGGAAAATGCCTAAAAATTATAACAAAGCTTAATATGTTTATGCTATGATAGGGATATCGATTACATTTATTTAATTTTTAATAATTCAAATTTGCGGTCTGGATAATTAAATGCACCGCTGGATTTGATGTGGCTTTTGCTACTACCACATGAGAAAGGAAGTGAGACATTGCGAAGAGTGCACTCTCAAAAATCTTTGCAAATATTGTCAGGGAACAACTTCACATCGATTGAGCAGCATTTCACCTTTTGAACGATTCGAGGTATTACCTCGAATTCGAACTCAATAGAGTTCTGAGTAGCGCAACCAAATATCCCAACTCCTTATCTTAGCAAAAAATTTAATTAATTTAAACATAATCTTATGAGTGGGTATGAAGCCCAAGACCATCTCGTTCACTGTCTTTCTCTAATTGCAATTTTCCCACATTGGCCTCTACAGGAAGAGATTGCTTATATTTCAGGATGTCGATTTTTCTAGCCTTATAACACTAACAAATCTGGCAAGGAAAGTGCTCTCAAGCATTTTTCAACAAAATGGGTAAAAAATATATATTTTTTTTATTGTACTTATCATTATGGGCGTCGTGTGCACTACACTGTATTTACGACATAATAAAATTAAATAATATTTGGTGTACGTACCTAACAATTTTTTTATTGGTCTTACATACATTTCAAAATTCGGTACTTCTTGCAAAAAAAAACAATCTAATGTTTGACTCAAAAATTAAGCCATAATGTTCCGAAATTAGAATAAAAGAGAATAAAGAGAATAAAAACTTTATTGTTCCAGAAAGTGTACAATTTCATTAACAATGCTGGAGCCTCCATTTAAGCAAAGAAATGCTTGTATTTGGCTGCTCCGCTCTTCTTATCTTGTAAACCATAGTGTTTGAGTAATGGTGATTTTTATAATCTTACAATTTATAATATCTTACAATAATATACTTAGTAAAAAAGCAGATAACAAGAGTAGGTATCGGAAAGAAACATTTCACGCCAAAATCTTTATTAAAATGTAAC